>CM067167.1:169539375-169624478 GCA_034093135.1 Erigeron breviscapus
CTCATCGTCACCACCATCAGTCGCCGCCATTACCAGTCATCACCAAATTGCCGTCATCGCCGCCGCATTTGCGCGGGCACCATGCTAGTCCTTTATAAAACAAACTGGTCTCGCTATTTTAGGAAATTCAACATTTTTTTCAATATCCCCAAACTACTCTAAATAACCCTAACAAATATATTTAAAATGGTTAATTTTTGCACATTATTATTTTTTGCATCTAATCCTCTACTTATATTTAAAATGATAACCACTGCTAGATGCCTTATCGTCGCATCTCACGAAAATAATCTAAACGACTTGTATTACCGTTACGGCATCTCACGCGTTATAAACCGTTGCCGCTGTAACGCGCGGGCACCCTACTAGTAACAATTAAGTACATGTTTAGTTTAGATATAGTAAACTTTTAAGGATTTTAGTTTTTACCACAAAGTTTTTAGGTTTTTCAACTTTGGCCACCAACATGCTTAGCTATAGTAAACTTTTTAGGTTTTAGTTTTTACCATTAAGTTTCTGTGTTTTTCAACTTTGGCCACCAATATCTTTTTTTTCTTTCTACCTCATATATAACTCTTAGGGTTTTTAACTTTTACCATCAAACTTTTAGATTTTTTAATTTTTTTTTACTTTCTATCCCCTTATAGTAAATGTTAGGTGTTTCTAACTTTTACCACCAAACTTTTGAGCAATGTTAGATGTATATTTGCACGAGGCAACAACGATAGTGGTAGTGGTGATGCCAAATAATTCGTAGGTAGTTGAATACAAATTAATTATTCTTAGTGAAGATATTTTAGGTTGACACTCTCATTTCATTTCATCAACAAAAAAATAAATAAATATAAAAATACTAGCCAAATGCCCGCGTGGTGCGGCAGTGAGATGGTGTGAGTGATAGGTCATAGAGTGTGATAGGTCATAGGAGGTGATCGATCATAGGCGGTAATATGTCATAGGGGTGATCGGTGATGGGGTGATCTACCTGACGGGCTCCCCCCTTAATCGTACGGGCTCCGCTCTCGGATTTAAAAGTTCGTCGAAAGTATATCGAATGACATCTCTAATGAAAGAGCATGAAATTTTAAGAGCACCCATATAATTTTTATAATTTATCGATGTACGGTTTTTGAGATAAAAGATTTTGAATGAATTAGAGAATAAAATGATTTATTGAGGAGAGGAAAAAAAAATGAGTAGTTAATATTTGAGGAGAGAGGAAAATGAGTGATTGAGATTTAAGGGTATTATAGGTATATTAGGTGATGATATTCAAACTAATGGATAAAAGAGATGGGTAATTTGGGTAGATTAAGTTCTTTTTTTAAGAAAATGAAAGCGGGTAAATAGTTTATAAAGTAGTTTAGATTTAGATAAATCACTGGTTTCCTGGAATGACCGGATAAATATTTTTATTACATGCATGTTCTAGAAAATCATTTACTACCTCCAAAGTTTGTAACATAACATTGTGTAGAAGATGGTTGGATGAATGCTGCATTTTAAGTTACAAGGGAGACGAATGGGGAGTTTTAAACCAAACAAATTCATAAGGTGTTATTTGTTTACTAAATTAAACCCGTCCATTGGACGGTAACATGTATAAATAATAACTTATATATGTTTTGTATAATACTCGTAAACTTTTAAACACTAAAATGTAATGCATATATTATAAAATAATTAGATTGACCACTAAATTATTTTCTTTTCTATTTTATAACATATGAATGGATGAATATATAATGTAGAAGTCAAGAAAAACCTATGTACATGAACATCTTTATAGCAGAATCGAAATTTATAAAAATGTAACACTCTAAATAGATAGATTTGAAATAAAACAAAAAAAAATCAGAAAAATAAATAAATAAAATATGATATATAAGTATTACATAACCATGAATATGACACTTCATTTTCTAATAGTTACATTGTTATCATGATGATGGGAGGGATGTATTAATGAGAATAATTGACCCTAATCAAAATATAATAAGTAATATTATACATAGATAGATAGATATAATACAAAACACAATAGATAGAAAAATAAATAAATAAATAATAAAAAATAAATAAGTATAATAATAAGTATCACAAACCTCAATAATAACATAATCTCAAGATTTGATTTATTTTTGACATTTATAATGTTATACTTATAATTGAAAAAAACTAACCATGAACATGATATTCCATTTTATAAAATTACATCGTTATTATATGAATATTAAATATTTTGAATTAAATAAAATTTCAAATATGCAGATACTAGATTAAGCCCCGTACGATATACGGTAAACTAAACATAAATTAATGATCTATCATCTATATATTATTATAATATAGTTATTAGTACGTCTATGAAAGTCAAAAATATTGCTTAATTAAAAGACTAAAACATTTTACAGCTTTTACTCGAGCAACATAGCATACGATGAATAAATATCATTTGATTTAACTACATACATGAAATCATTATAAAATGGGACTACTCAAGCATACTTATAGAAAATCATTCAAGTATAATTTCGATAATGAAACTAATTCAAGGGATGAAGAGATGTAACACATGAAATTTATGCATTAATTTTACATGAAAGTGCAGTGTATGAAATAAGTTTTTTAAAAACTTGATAAATTGAAGTCACTGTAACTTGTTTCTATATAGAATTTATTATTTTAAACCTAAGTTATCTTTTAATCTATAATAATATAACTAAAAGAGGAGGTTGGGGGTATACTTGGCACGCCTAATCCCCCTCCTAGAGTGTAACACCCCAACAAGGCGGAAACATGGGGCATTAATAGAAAAGCTCAGCGTGACATGGAAATTAAGTAGAGGCAACTAAATGCATTCAAGGATTGAGCAATCTATACATAATTCAAGTACAATTACAAATAATGGATCAAATAATGCACAAGGAGCAAAACACCATCAATAGTTTACAAAAAAATAGATCAAATGATGGCTAACGATCCTAGGCATAACCCATGAACGGGTGCAATGAATCACGGATCCACAAAAGTCCAAGCTCAATCCTATCATATGCAAAGCAATCATCCATCACGTCTTTGATTCACTTGATTACCTGAAAAGTGTACTAAAATGCGTCAACATAAAGTTGGTGAGTTCGTAGGTTTTGGCTATAAGAAATAAGTGTCGGGATAACAACCGTTTAACCTTGATACGAACATAATTAAATCATTATATGATCATAAAACCTTGAAACCTTGATTTGGATCGATAAACGATCACACCACCTTGAAACCTTGATTGGGTCATTAAATGATCTCATAATTTGGATCGTTGAACGATCACAAAGCCTTGAAACCTTGATTGGATCATTTAATGAACCTCATAACCTTGATACGAACACACTAATAACAATACAACCTTGATTCAACAATTATACGAGCACATAACCTTGATACAACAATTAAACGAACATTTAACCTTGACAAATAACCCAAACAATCAAATAACATTGATACAACAATTAAACGAACATTTAACCTTGACAAATAACCCAAGCAATCAAATAACCTTGATACAATAATTAACCGAACATTCAACCTTGATTAAATAAGTAACCGATCACATAACAAGCAACAACCAAGAAAACAAGATGTACACTTTTCACCCCAAAAACGTGTAAAGTAAAAGGGGCTCCGAACTCACCTTGACTCGGCTACGATGAGTAAATAGTGATCTACAAACGTCGATAATTAGCCACACGCTCACCACCTATCATAGTCGTTTAATAATGTTAATATATACATATACATATATACCATATATATATATATATATACTTTCATTTTTCTTTTATTCTTTTATGAGTATTTAGGTGGACATTTGACTTCAAACGACCCATGAAACTCGACCAAGACAAAAGAGAAACCAAGAAACGAGTCGCTAGAAAGCCCAGCCCGACCCAAGGAGGAAGGAAAAGGAACTAGAAAGGAAATGTCAAAAGCCAAGAAACTGGGCCACCGTAAGCTACGGTGCAACCCACCGTAAGCTACGGTGGTTCAGTCATAACCAGCGTAGGGTACGTTCATAATAGGCGTAAGTTACGGCCAGCCAGGACTGATTCAGCGTAAGGTACGTCTGTTATGGCGTAGGATACGCTTGCCTGGAACTCACAAAAATGGCATCTGGTTCAAGCAAAATTAACGTAAACAGAAGGTTCTTGGCGTAAGGTCATTTTTCGAGTTGTGGGGCACCGTAACCTACCCAACTGGACGTAAGAGACGCCAACTGAAGGTTGGCCAGCGTAAGTTACGCCAATCTAAGCGTAAGATGCGCCAAGCTCAGATCAGTTCGAGCAGCAGTAGCTAAGAGGTGCAAAACTCGACCAAAAACCTTAAAAACCCTACTTTCTGACTTCAATTCGATCGCGGATGGTTTGTAACTCAGTTTTGGAACAATACTAAGCGTCAATGGACCTAAACATACACAATCCACTCGTCCATTTCGATTTATAACATCAATTTATATTCAAAATTGTAGTTTGACCCATTTCAACATTTTGAAAACCCTAGTTTGACCTAGAATTCGTTTTCAAGAGATTTAAGACTCATTCGAAGTGAAATTAACATATTTTGACCTAAAGGAGTATAACCCACATCACCATTTCTTTCTAAAACGTGAATCAAGCTTAAAAGTTGCATTTGACCCATTTAAGTGCCATGAACCCTAATTTTTGACCTAGAAGTGCATTAAATCCGAATTTGACCAATGGCTTGAAGGGTTTGATTCAAAACAAGTTTAATAATAATAAATGATGAATTTGGGATGCATTTACTTACCAAAATCTTCCACTAAAGTGATGAACCCGAATTTGACCCAATTTAAGTGATTTCCTTGCACTATGAAGCTCAATTTTTGATATGTTGAAGAGATGATGATGACAATGAAAAACCCTAACAAAATCTAACTTGAAACATTAAATTTGTTGTGTTTAATTTAGAGAGAGAGAGATTGGGTGTTCTTGCATTGACAGAGGGAGAGAGAATTGTAAGGAGATGAATGGTTGGATAGAGTGGTGGTGGTGTAAGGGATAAGGTGGGTTGGGTCATGGGTTTTGGTTTAGGATATGGGTTGACCCATGGATAATCCTTACACATAACTAACTAAATTTCACCATAAATAATCCTTGAACATTTCATTAAACCACTAACTAAAACGACCAAACAACCTTGACTAGTCCACGAACATAATTTACTCATACGATCATTAATTCACATAAACACCTTGAACACGATTATAACACAAGCAACTCGATCATATAACACTTAATTAATACCAATTACGTCAAAAGTACATATATTTAACGGGTCAACTAAAGTCAAAGTTCGCAAATGTTACATTATTCCCCCGTTAAAGGAATTTCGTCCCGAAATTCGATCAAGTCCCTAGTCACTAAACAAATGAGGGTATTTGGCTTTCATAGAATCCTCACGTTCCCAAGTGAACTCGGGTCCACGTCTAGCTTGCCATCTAACATTGACGATCGTATATCGAGTATTCTTCAACTTTTTAGTTTCACGATCAAGTATTTCTATCGGTTCTTCTACAAACTTTAACGTTTTATCCACCCGAATTTCTTCAAGAGGTACATGAAGTGCCGGATTCGCCAAACATTTCCTAAGATTACACACATGAAACACATTATGAACTCCACTCAATTCTTGAGGGAGTTCCAAACGATAAGCAACCAGACCGATACGCTCCAAGATCTTGAATGGGCCAATATACCTTGGCCCTAACTTGCCACGCTTAACAAAACGAATCACACCCTTCCAAGGAGACACCTTTAACAAAACAAAATCGCCTACTTCAAACTCGAGAGGTCTTCTCCTCACATTAGCATACTTCAATTGTCGTTCCCGAGCAACCCTCAATTTCTCCTTGATTTGCGAGATCACCTTGGTCGTTTCAACGACAATCTCGGGTCCAATGAGTTGGCTTTCACCAACCTCCGCCCAAGCTAAAGGTGACCTACAATCTCTCCCATATAAGGCCCTAAATGGAGCCATTTGAATAGTAGCATGATAACTATTATTATAGGAGAATTCGACCAACGGTAAATGGGTGTCCCAATTGCCACCAAATTCGATGGCATAAGCTCGTAACATATATTCAAGCGTTTGGATCGTTCTTTCACTTTGACCATCGGTTTGTGGATGGAACGCCGTACTCATATCAAGTCATGTACCCATTGCTTTTTGGAACGCCTTCCAAAACTTTGAAGTAAATCGGGCATCCCGATCGGTTATAATGGAAATCGGCATCCCATGCTTGGATATCACTTCTTTGATGTACAAGCGTGCCATGGTGTCAAACTTGTCGTCTTCTCGAATAGCTAAAAAGTGAGCCGATTTAGTCAATCGTTCAACGATCACCCAAATGGTATCTCGACCACTACTAGTCCTTGGTAACTTCGTGATGAAATCCATAGCAATTTCTTCCCATTTCCACACCGATGTTCTCGGTTGAACTAGCAAACCGGGTGGTTTCTTGTGGTCGGCCTTTACTTGCTAACATGTAATGCATTCACTAACATACCTAGCAATATCCTTTTTCATTCCCGGCCACCAATACAAATCCCTCATGCCGAAATACATCTTGTCGGACCCCGGGTGAACCGAGTATGCCGAATTATGGGCTTCGTCCATCAATTTCATTCTTAGACCCCCAAAGACGGGAATCCATAATCGATCCACAAAGTACAACCCATCATCATCCTTCCGATCAAATTGTTCTTCCAAGCCATGCAATGCTTCATTGATGAAGTTTTCCGGTAAAGTAGCCACTCTTTGAGCTTCAATGATGGTGTCACGAACACTTCTTTGCACGGTGAGACTCATGGCTCTAACTCTTCTTGGATGTACACGTTCATTCCAGCTCAAAGCATCGGCTACAACATTTGCTTTACCCGGGTGGTACCAGATAACGCAATCATAATCACTAAAAAGCTCTAGCCACCTCCGTTGCCTCATATTCAACTCGCTTTGGTCAAAAATGTGTTGTAAGATTTTGTGATCGGTATAGATCACACTTTTGGTACCATACAAGTAGTGCCTCCAACACTTCAAAGCAAATACGACCGCTCCTAACTCCAAGTCATGTGTTGGATAATTCTTTTCGTGTACCTTCAATTGTCTAGATGCATATGCAATCACCTTGCCACGTTGCATCAAAACACACCCTAAGCCTTGCCCGGAGGCATCACAATACACAACAAAATCATCGGGCCTGTCGGGTAAGCTCAAGATTGGTGCATCACATAACTTGTCTTTAAGCAATTGGAAGGCCCGTTCTTGCTTATCACCCCAATCAAACCTCCTTTTCCGTTGTGTCAACAAGGTCAAGGGTTGGGCGATCTTTGAGAAGCCTTCTATAAACCTCCTATAATAACCCGCCAAACCAAGAAATTGGCGAATCTTGGTTGGCGTCTCGGGTCGTCTCCAATTCTTAACCGCTTCGATTTTACTAGGGTCCACATGAATACCCTCCTTGCTCACCACTTGACCAAGGAAATGGACCTCTTCTAGCCAAAATTCAAACTTGGAAAACTTGGCATACAATTTTTCTCCCGAAGTAACTCCAACACTAGCTTCAAATGCTCGGCGTGCTCTTCTTTTGTTTTAGAGTAAATAATGATGTCATCAATAAAGACAATGACAAATTGATCCAAGTAGGGCCGACACACCCGGTTTATCAAATCCATGAACACCGCCGGTGCATTGGTCAACCCAAAAGGCATCACCGTAAATTCAAAATGCCCATATCTTGTTCGAAAAGCGGTTTTTGGAATGTCATCTTCATGGACCCTCAATTGATGGTAACCCGACCTTAAATCAATCTTGGAGAAATATTGAGCACCTTGAAGTCGATCAAATAAATCGACAATCCTAGGAAGAGGATAACGATTCTTCACCGTTAGCTTATTCAATTCTCTATAATCAATACACAACCGGAAAGATCCATCCTTCTTTTTGACAAACAAGACCGGTGCGCCCCATGGCGATTGACTAGGGCGAATGAAACCCTTGTCTTGAAGTTCTTTGAGTTGGACGACCAACTCTTGCATTTCGGTCATGGCTAAGCGATAAGGCGCTTTGGCCACGGGAGTAGCATTAGGAATGAGGTCAATACGAAAACCAAGTTCACGAGATGGAGGCAAACCCGGTAAATCATCTGGAAATACATCCGCAAAATCTTTAACTCCGGGCACGGTTTTCAACTCAACCCTAGTAACGTTCACATTATACACTTTCCCTTCCCATGACTCGGCCGTCTCACCTTGGACCACTAATTCTTCCCCGTTTTTTAATGGTATCCTCACTACTCTACTACCACAATCGATCACCGCATTCATTGCCGACAACCAATCCATACCCACGATCACATCAAAGCTACCGATATCAAAAGGCATTAAGTCTATGTAAAATGGGTGGTCACATAATTCTATCACACAATCACGAACAACTTGACTAATTCTAGACAATCCACCATTTACCATTTCGAGTTCAAAGTAATATGACAACGGGCTAAGACTAGCATCGATCAACGGGATAAAATCATTGGAAATGAGGCTATAATCGGCCCCGGAATCAAATAACACGGTAGCATATTGGTGATTGAGAAGAAAAGTACCTGCTACAACACTTGGGTCAACACGAGCCTCGGCCGCATTCACCGCAAAAGCTCTTCCACGTGGTGCTAGTTGTTGTTGTTGAGGAGCTTGCTGTTGTTGACCTTGTTGTCCTCGGTTTTGATTGGGACCGGCAATTTGCAATTGATTCGGGTGCACGGTCACTTGAACTTGTTGGCCAATGAGATTAGGGCACCTATTACGGTAGTGGTCTTGGCTACCAAACTCGTAACAATTACCCCGGGCCATCGGGGGATATCGAACATTGAGAGGCAAAGGATTCAAAGGAGCGGCACGAGGATTGGTAGGATACATCCTTGAAATATGACCCACTTGATTACAATGAAAGCAAGCATCACACCGAGTGTGAGACCTATGATGACGATTACACCGAGGGCATAAAGGAATAGCCCCGGTGTTAGCTTCTCTTGCTGGCGCAACCGCCGCAAACACCCTTCCACCCCTAATTGGTTTCTTGTTGTGATGCCTCTCATCTTTCTTTGTGCCACTAGATTCGCACACATCCTTTCTCTTACCTTCATTCTTTCCTAGCTCACCACCCTTCACAAGTTCCATGGTGACACTAGCGGTTCGGGTGATAGCTTCATTTATAGTTAGTGGCATGGTTGGATGAGAAACAAGTACTCTCACCTTATGGGGCAACCCAACCACATACTTCTCCACTTTGCGCTCTTCGGGCCTAACCAAGTGGGGCATGAGTCTATATAGTTGGCCAAAACGGCGAGTGAACCCTACATGATCGGCACCCTTCATGGTGAGCTTAGTAAATTCTTCTTCCAAATTCCTCATTTCATAAGGTGGGCAATACTTAGCAATGATCATTTGCTTGAAATTCTCCCAAGGAATGGAGTTAGCAAGATCGATCCCCAAGTTATCCACCTCAAGGATCCACCATTCAAGTGGATCACCACTTAACATGCCGGTGGCGTGAGAAACTCTTTGATCAAGAGTGCATCTATTTCTAGGGATCACGGATTCAATCTTCTCTAGCCACTCTAAACAACCGGTGGCTCCACCTTCACCCTTCCACTCCGGAGCTCCACAAGCCTTGAAGTCTTTAAAAATGCAACCTTGGCGGTAAGCATTGTTGTTTCTTTGTTGGACAAAAACATCTTCCCCATTCCCATCACCATTCACATTTACATCCTCATTCTCGTTCTCAACATGAACCGCTTCATCTTCCGGTTCTTCTTGTTCATTCCTATCCATGGCTGCTGAGATTCGGGCCACAAGTTCCGGCATAAGCTCATTGAGAGCTTGAGTGATGACCTCGGCTCTTACCGGGGGATTAGCACCACCCCTGCCACCTCGGCCACCACGACCTCCCCGATTACCTCTACCTCCTCGACCACCTCTACCACCACGATTCCCACCTTGATCCTCTTGAACAATCGGCTCTTCTTACACGTTTTGACGCCTATAGTTAGTGTTAGCTCTCCTTGGTCTAACCATCTTTCCTGAACACACGTGTTAGATTAACAAGTTAAGTCTCACAATTCGCACCCGAATATCAAAATTGACTTTCAAGTAACACACGATTTCCACATCAAGTCCTTCTAAATCATTGCATGAATATAATTATCTCTACGGGGATATTATCATGGCAATAATCTAAGGCTTCATCGATCATACAATTCACAATCAACAATACAATCACAAATCAATTAACATCATATCAAAGGGGTCAAGTCATAACAAGGCGGGTTAAGCATAGTCCGAATCTAACTTCAACATTCACTACATTAAAGGTGTATGTATACAGGGTGTACCAGCGGCTAACCCTCCACACCGTTAATATATTGAATGGATGTCAGGACTCGGTTCCGTTATGTCCTCCAAGTATTGGTCGGGTATGTATACAGGGTGTACCAGCGGCTAACCCTCCACCCAACCAACACCCATTAGACTCCGGGTTACCTACTATACCTTATTCGCAATGCGCAATCCACGAGATCATTAGCTTTCATATGACACAGGGAAATCATAAATTCGTTGATCAGGCTCCTCTATGATTACCGAGTATCATACTTCCGCTAATGCCATCGTTTCACTTTGCTAGGGACAAATATTAAATGATTCCAAGATTCCACACATCCACATTCATCACAACGATCCAACAATTCACGGTGTATCCCGACACTATTACGATCATCAATTACTAAGTTTATCAAAACCCTACGAACTCCGATCAAACAATTACACACATTCTAAACAATCCACATTGCACACATAATTTCCTATCATGCAAGCTAAATATGAAGTGTTTATGCAATGGTTATAGTCTAGGTCATTCCACCTAATTCTCTACAACCACGGCTCTGATACCATTCTGTAACACCCCAACAAGGCGGAAACATGGGGCATTAATAGAAAAGCTCAGTGTGACATGAAAATTAAGTAGAGGCAACTAAATGCATTCAAGGATTTAGCAATCCATACATAATTCAAGTACAATTACAAATAACGGATCAAATAATGCACAAGGAGCACAACACCATCAATAGTTTACAAAAAATAGATCAAATGATGGCTAACGATCCTAGGCATAACCCATGAACGGGTGCAATGAATCACGGATCCACAAAAGTCCAAGCTCAATCTTATCATACGCAAAGCAATCATCCATCACGTCTTTGATTCACTTGATTACCTGAAAAGTGTACTAAAATGCGTCAACATAAAGTTGGTGAGTTCGTAGGTTTTGGCTATAAGAAATAAGTGTCGGGATAACAACCGTTTAACCTTGATACGAACATAATTAAATCATTATATGATCATAAAACCTTGAAACCTTGATTTGGATCGATAAACGATCACACCACCTTGAAACCTTCATTGGGTCATTAAATGATCTCATAATTTGGATCGTTGAACGATCACAAAGCCTTGAAACCTTGATTGGATCATTTATGAACCTCATAACCTTGATACGAACACACTAATAACAATACAATCTTGATTCAACAATTATACGAGCACATAACCTTGATACAACAATAAACGGACATATAACCTTGACAAATAACCCAAACAATCAAATAACCTTGATACAACAAATAAACGAACATTTAACCTTGACAAATAACCCAAGCAATCAAATAACCTTGATACAATAATTAACCGAACATTCAATCTTGATTAAATAAGTAACCGATCACATAACAAGCAACAACCAAGAAAACAAGATGTACACTTTTCACCCCAAAAACGTGTAAAGTAAAAGGGGCTCCGAACTCACCTTGACTCGGCTACGATGAGTAAATAGTGATCTACAAACGTCGATAATTAGCCACACGCTCACCACCTATCATAGTCGTTTAATAATGTTAATATATACATATACATATATACCATATATATATATATATATATATATATATACCATATATATATATATATACTTTCATTTTTCTTTTATTCTTTTATGAGTATTTAGGTGGACATTTGACTTCAAACGACCCATGAAACTCGACCAAGACAAAAGAGAAACCAAGAAACGAGTCGCTAGAAAGCCCAGCCCGACCCAAGGAGGAAGGAAAAGGAACTAGAAAGGAAATGTCAAAAGCCAAGAAACTGGGCCACCGTAAGCTACGGTGCAACCCACCGTAAGCTACGGTGGTTCAGTCATAACCAGCGTAAGGTACGTTCATAATAGGCGTAAGGTACGGCCAGCCAGGACTGATTCAGTGTAAGGTACGTCTATTATGGCGTAGGATACGCTTGCCTGGAACTCACAAAAATGGCGTCTGGTTCAAGCAAAATTAACGTAAACAGAAGGTTCTTGGCGTAAGGTCATTTTTCGAGTTGTGGGGCACCGTAACCTACGCCCAACTGGACGTAAGAGACGCCAACTGAAGGTTGGCCAGCGTAAGTTACGCCAATCTGAGCGTAAGATACGCCAAGCTCAGATCAGTTCGAGCAGCAGCAGCTAAGAGGTGCAAAACTCGACCAAAAATCTTAAAAACCATACTTTCTGACTTCAATTCGACCGAGGATGGTTTGTAACTCAGTTTTGGAACAATACTAAGCGTCAATGGACCTAAACATACACAACCCACTCGTCCATTTCGATTTATAACATCAATTTATATTCAAAATTGTAGTTTGACCCATTTCAACATTTTGAAAACCCTAGTTTGACCTAGAATTCGTTTTCAAGAGATTTAAGACTCATTCGAAGTGAAATTAACATATTTTGACCTAAAGGAGTATAACCCACATCACCATTTCTTTCTAAAATGTGAATCAAGCTTAAAAGTTGCATTTGACCCATTTAAGTGCCATGAACCCTAATTTTTGACCTAGAAGTGCATTAAATCCGAATTTGACCAATGGCTTGAAGGGTTTGATTCAAAAAAAGTTTAATAATAATAAATGATGAATTTGGGATGCATTTACTTACCAAAATCTTCCACTAAAGTGATGAACCCGAATTTGACCCGATTTAAGTGATTTCCTTGCACTATGAAGCTCAATTTTTGATATGTTGAAGAGATGATGATGACAATGAAAAACCCTAACAAAATCTAACTTGAAACATTAAATTTGATGTGTTTAATTTAGAGAGAGAGAGATTGGGTGTTCTTGCATTGAATGAGGGAGAGAGAAGTGTAAGGAGATGAATGGTTGGATAGAGTGGTGGTGGTGTAAGGGATAAGGTTTGGTTAGGTCATGGGTTTTGGTTTAGGATATGGGTTGACCCATGGATAATCCTTACACATAACTAACTAAATTTCACCATAAATAATCCTTGAACATTTCATTAAACCACTAACTAAAACGACCAAACAACCTTGACTAGTCCACGAACATAATTTACTCATACGATCATTAATTCACATAAACACCTTGAACACGATTATAACACAAGCAATTCGATCATATAACACTTAATTAATACCAATTACGTCAAAAGTACATATATTTAACGGGTCAACTAAAGTCAAAGTTCGCAAATGTTACATAGAGCCTAATCCTCCCTCCTTATTAATCCTCTAATTTTTTAATATTTATTTAATAGCTATATTTATTAAGGCCGACCTTTATATTATTAATAAAAAAAAGACTCCCAAAAATTATTATTATTTTATTATCTATATATATACAACATAGAAAAAACTCTCACATATTCTCAACAAAAAAAACCTACGACCAAACCAAAAAAAAAAGTCGACTACCAAAAGGTTCGACCTCCTCCTATACCAGGTAACATGTTTTTAATTTTTAAAGATCATCACTTTTATGAAATTCAATATATTATGAACTTAAATTATTATTATCATTATTAATATTATTATTATTATTATTATTATTATTATATTATTATTATTATTATTATTATTATTATTATTAATTGTTATTATAAAGTGTTTCTCTTTTTGTTGAGCTTAACTCTAAATCGTTTAGTCTAAAATTGTTGTTTGTGTTTGTAGTAAGTTTAGATATATAACAAACTGCAAATTTTTTATTTAACTAAAGTTGGAAAAAAAAGGGTAAACTGGAATCAATATTTATATGGAGTTAATTTTCACATGTCTCCTTCTTTAGTTTTCGTATTGATTAAAATTGTTATTATAAAGTGTTTCTCTTTTTGTTGAGCTTAACTCTAAATCGTTTAGTCAAAAATTGTTGTTTGTGTTTGTAGTAAGTTTAGATATATAACAAACTGCAAATTTTTTATTTGACTAAAGTTGAAAAAAAGGGTAAACTGGAATCAATATTTATATGGAGTTAATTTTCATATGTCTCCTTCTTTAGTTTTCGTATTGATTAAATTGTGATATTGGTCATAGGGATTTAATATACTTGAATTCCAATTTTTTAGCTTTTGATTAATATATTTTGAGACTACCCGTCCATTAGACGGGCCTGAGCACTAGTTTAATATATAATAGAATTAATGTGAAGTAAATAATACATAAATGATGTTTGTACTCAAACTCAAATTAAAAAAATATAATTAATCGGCTAGATATACTCATATGTTTATTTTTATATTACTAATTACTAATAACTAATTAAAATAAAGTCATTATAAATAGTAGAGTTGGATATTGCATTAAAGAGATTTGCATTGTTTTCAAAATCTAGCTAAAAAATATATATGTATATATATAAAAAAAATATCACATAATGAATATCTATTATTAAATACTAAATATTAAATAATATTAAATTTAAAATAATCAAAAATTCTAAGAATGTGACAAATAAGAAAAAATACTACTTCATTTAAAAAGTGTGCCACATAAGCTTTTACATATCCTCTCTTAGTTATATAGAGAGATTTCTAGAGAATGGTATTTGTATATGTATAAAGATCGTTTTTTTTAAGGTAAGAGATCTTATCTTACTAATTAATACAATAAGTATATGTGGATGGAATTTACTTACATTATAAAAATGATAAATACAACCTATATAATAAATTGTATATTTAATATCAAAAGCTCACATTTGAATTTCATGGTAAATATACAACTACATGATGCATCTTAACTACAGCTCTTAGAGATGTGTTTAACAAAATCCATTACATTATACTAGAATGCTACTCGCGCAATGCGGCGGTGACGATGACGGGTGATGGTGGCGTGCGACAGTGACGGTGGTGTTGGCGGCGATTGGTGATGGTGGCGGTGGCGATAAGTACTGTAGTTTATAGATGAAATGTGTTTTTGATGAATTATTGAAACTGTTAGGTCGAAAATCGACCAAGTATAATTTGTTCAGAAATAGCTGAAGCTCAGTGAAGAATACTTGTACAGAATTCTGAAGTCGTTCAGAATTAGTTCACTGAAGCTTCACTTCAGTTCAGATCAACGTATCAGAATACCGTTCAGAATGAAGTCAAAGACTGAAGTCTGAAGAAAGAGAATCAACTCAGATGTGGAGCTCAGAAGTTGATTCTACCTGATCGAAGACTGAAGCATCTCAGTTTAAAAGTACTTACACACTTTTACACTGATTACGAGGAAGACTTTTTACTTTACATACCTTTACCTAGTTAATAGATTTAACTATTAATAAAAGTACAAGGTAAAGTAAAGGTTGGGAATAAGGTATGATAAGTCACATCAATTGACTTATATATACTTAACCTTAAAAGTACGCATGTAAGGAATTTGCTTTAATTCCTTAAATGCTCCCAACCATATTTGTACGATCTGGTCCACGTCATCATGGACTTGGTCTATAAATATAAGTCTTCTCACAACTTGCAAATGACTTGAAACTTTAGCATTGCAACTTGTGAGATATACTCTAAGTAATCCTTACGAGTATTTCCAAGTTATTAGATCACTTGTATTTCTAGGTTGTTTAGATATTTACACTTGGGTGTTTATCTTTGTTCCGCAACAACCTTTGTATTTGTTTATATCAATAAATCAAATACATTGAAAAAGTACATCGTGTCTCAATGCTACATACTTGAAATATACATATTATTTATATAGTTTCAGCACTTATTGTTTCTAGCATTTACTTTCAGTATCTTTACCTTATTGATTATCCATATCTGGATCGTATTCTGAACTGGTCAACTTCCAGTTAGAACTACTTGCCAATCGGGTATTAACCATCTATATTTGGGACTCACAATTGGTATCAGAGCAGCAAGGTTGAATTATATTAATTCATTAACCTTTGATCTGCAAAGATGGTTGACCAAATGTTCAATACAGGCCCTGACCCTAATGCTAATGCTACTACTCCACCTACTCCACCCCTATCATCAACAACAATATACCATCGCATAATGTGCACGTACACTTTCCAAATAATCCTGTTCCCAAGTTTGATGGGAACAGTGAAAATTTTCAAACATGGAAAGCATGCATGCTCAAATATATTGCTGGTGTTGAAAGACATTTGACCGATATTCTTAAAGAAGGACCCTTTGTCCCCATGAATGCCTCCACTGTTGTCAGAAATTCCGATGGGACTCCTAGGGTATCACCTAAGGAGAAGGATCATTGGTCTGAAGAAGATCATAGGCTGGTAGACCTTGATACCAAGCTACAAAATATGATCTTGTACGCTGTTCCTGAACTCTTATGCCCACCCTTGTTTTACTTGAAAATTCAAAATTAATGTGGGAGGAACTTATGACACAGTTTGAAGGCACCTCTGAGACAATAGTCACAAGAAAAGTTGCTTTAAATAAAAGATATGAGTATTTTTTTGCTATCCCTGGTGAAATTTTAACTCAAACATACATCAGATTCACTAATCTGGTAAATCAATTAAAAGCCCTGGGTGTAACTAAAGACAAAGAAATTTTGTTAGAAAAGTTTTGTGACATCTTACCCTTCTAAATGGGAAAACTTGATCTTGGTTTTGAGACAAGGAAAAACCTTGCATAGTCACACTCTTGCTTCCTTATATGGAGCCTTCAGATACACTGAAGAGAACAAAGCTGAGAGAGCTGTGGCTGAGCAAGATGCCAAAAATCATGCTTCTACCAGTTCAGTCATGGTTCAGTACACTGAGCCACATGGGACTGCTCTACTATCTTCTGAGAGTGATCATTCTGACTCGATGAAGAAGATGGTCTCTGAAATGTTAAAAACTGGTATTTCTGGTAATATAACTCATGATTGTGATGAGGATGACAATGATGATCTGGTTGCCATGCTGGCTAAAACGTTTAATCATTTTAAGGCCAAATCTAATCGATCTGGCAAACCATTTGCTTCCAGCACTTCTATTGACAAGTCTAATCTTGAATGCTTTAAGTGTGGCAAGAAAGGACATTTCATGAAGGAATGCAGATCTAGTCAGCCGTCATCATCACAATCTTCCCCTAACCATTCTATTTTTCAGAAATCTGATGACAGCTATAAGGCTAAATACAAGAAGTTGAAAGCCCACATAGCTCTCATGGCACAAGACAACTCAAGTAATAATGGTTGTATGATTGCCAAAACTGAAAAATGGGAAGAGTCTGATGAATCGTCTGATGATGAGGAAGAAGTTAGGGACATGTGTTTCATGGCACGTAAAGATCAAGGTCATTTGGTCAAGTCTGATGTTGAATCTGGTCGATGGATGGATATAGTCATGAAAAAGGTTAGTGATTTTGGTTTTGAAAGTAATAAGGAACAAAAATTGGACCTTTTGGTTCTTTTAGAGGCTGACATTTCATTTGTCGAAACTGTGCGTTCAGAAAGCCTAAAAATGTTTGAAAGTAATACTTCTGAATTGAACGTCAGTCAGGCCAGACTAAAAGAGCTGAAAGATGTTCAGTTAGCTATAAAAAGTTATCAGTCTATGGTTGCCACTTTAGAGTTGGAAAAAGAAGAATTAAAAACCATCCTTGAAAAAGAACAGAAAATAATTAAATCTTGGATGAAAGCACCAAAACCAGATGCTGCAATTAAAAACACTTTTGCAAATCAAAGAACAGCATATGAATCTGGTGATCTTCATTTGGCATCTATAATCACTGATTTAGATGCACTTCCAAAGGAAATGAAACCAGAAATTATTTTTCCAAAAGTTGGCAAACAGAAAACTGTGACTGATGAGGCCCAGGAACAATCTGAGGGTAAATCTGAAACAGCTCAGACAACTGTTTCAGAAAAGAAGGCTAAAACCAAAAAGCCATCCCCTCAGACTTCATCTAAGGTTCCAAAAGGCCAAAAGAAGAAGAAAATTATTTCCCCTACTGAGCCTTCTACCTCAGATTCAAGTAAGGCTCAGGTGTCTAATGAAGAATCAATATTGTTAAGGTTACAGAGTCAATTTCAGTTATTGGCTAGACAAGTGCAGAGTTGTAATGCACGTTTAAAAAATTTTGACGTACTTTAGACCTAAATTATATGCTTATATGAAGGTCAATTTGATCTTAAAATCTTAATTTATTTGACGAGTTCCTGATTAAGTGCGATGAAATACTAAAGTGCAGTACGTAAACGTTCGTGTTCATAAAAGTTCTAGTTCAAGATGTTCGCAAATGGTCCTTGCATTTATTAAGTTCATCATTATGGGAAGACTATAAATAGATGAAGTTTAGAGAGAGAAAACCCTATTCATCATCTCCTTCATCTTTCACTTCTCTCACTAAAACCCACACCTCTGCAGCCATAAAACACACAAGAATCATCTTTTGATTTTGGATTGTTAAATCAAAATCGTTTGTACTTTTAGCATCCTTGTGATAATCAAAACATATTTCTGGAATCAAATCTCAGGTAACAACAACAAATTATGAGTTTTTGATCAAATTAAAAGTGTACTTTTTCAAGTTTATGTTCATGATGATTTGGTCCAATTTTGATGTGAAATCGTGTTAATCGTTAATGGGTTTGTGTCTAAATGTGTTTAGTAACATTTATGTGAACAAATTTGGGTCATAACATGCTTTAATCTCAAAACCCATTTTTTTTTGAAAAGTGAAAGTAAACTTGTTCTTGAGTGCCATGACTTGTTCATGTGTTATTTGATCTTGACAAGCCTTAAAAGTGACATAAAATGGTGTTATTGTGTATATACGTACTAGTACCATGTCCAAACAAGACCCGAAATCGACCTAGTCATTCATTTGCTCACCCGTTCTTGTTCAGCTCATTTTAGAGCTTGGGACGGTCTCATTCTTAAGCACTAGGACGATCTTGATCACCAAGACCGTCCTAGGGCAGTTCATGTTCTATAGTTCTTGTTCGATTCGATCTCGTGTGGTGTTATGATGTTGTTGGCATGTTTAATGGGTAACTGATCCTCTGGGGATCGGTTTTGCTCAAACAAACGATCATGTACTTGAAACGATCTTGAACAGTTCAATTTATTTAGGTTCTTGACGTACTTTAGACCTAAATTATATGCTTATATGAAGGTCAATTTGATCTTAAAATCTTAATTTATTTGACGAGTTCCTGATTAAGTGCGATGAAATACTAAAGTGCAGTACGTAAACGTTCGTGTTCATAAAAGTCCTAGTTCAAGATGTTCGCAAATGGTCCTTGCATTTATTAAGTTCATCATTATGGGAAGACTATAAATAGATGAAGTTTAGAGAGAGAAAACCCTATTCATCATCTCCTTCATCTTTCACTTCTCTCACTAAAACCCACACCTCTGCAGCCATAAAACACACAAGAATCATCTTTTGATTTTGGATTGTTAAATCAAAATCGTTTGTACTTTTAGCATCCTTGTGATAATCAAAACATATTTCTGGAATCAAATCTCAGGTAACAACAACAAATTATGAGTTTTTGATCAAATTAAAAGTGTACTTTTTCAAGTTTATGTTCATGATGATTTGGTCCAATTTTGATGTGAAATCGTGTTAATCGTTAATGGGTTTGTGTCTAAATGTGTTTAGTAACATTTATGTGAACAAATTTGGGTCATAACATGCTTTAATCTCAAAACCCATTTTTTTTTGAAAAGTGAAAGTAAACTTGTTCTTGAGTGCCATGACTTGTTCATGTGTTATTTGATCTTGACAAGCCTTAAAAGTGACATAAAATGGTGTTATTGTGTATATACGTACTAGTACCATGTCCAAACAAGACCCGAAATCGACCTAGTCATTCATTTGCTCACCCGTTCTTGTTCAGCTCATTTTAGAGCTTGGGACGGTCTCATTCTTAAGCACTAGGACGATCTTGATCACCAAGACCGTCCTAGGGCAGTTCATGTTCTATAGTTCTTGTTCGATTCGATCTCGTGTGGTGTTATGATGTTGTTGGCATGTTTAATGGGTAACTGATCCTCTGGGGATCGGTTTTGCTCAAACAAACGATCATGTACTTGAAACGATCTTAACTTAGATAAACCTTGAAACGATCTTGTGCTATAAACCTTGAAACGACTAGAGACAGTTCAATTTATTTAGGTTCTTGACGTACTTTAGACCTAAATTATATGCTTATATGAAGGTCAATTTGATCTTAAAATCTTAATTTATTTGACGAGTTCCTGATTAAGTGCGATGAAATACTAAAGTACAGTACGTAAACGTTCGTGTTCATAAAAGTTCTAGTTCAAGATGTTCGCAAATGGTCCTTGCATTTATTAAGTTCATCATTATGGGAAGACTATAAATAGATGAAGTTTAGAGAGAGAAAACCCTATTCATCATCTCCTTCATCTTTCACTTCTCTCACTAAAACCCACACCTCTGCAGCCATAAAACACACAAGAATCATCTTTTGATTTTGGATTGTTAAATCAAAATCGTTTGTACTTTTAGCATCCTTGTGATAATCAAAACATATTTCTGGAATCAAATCTCAGGTAACAACAACAAATTATGAGTTTTTGATCAAATTAAAAGTGTACTTTTTCAAGTTTATGTTCATGATGATTTGGTCCAATTTTGATGTGAAATCGTGTTAATCGTTAATGGGTTTGTGTCTAAATGTGTTTAGTAACATTTATGTGAACAAATTTGGGTCATAACATGCTTTAATCTCAAAACCCATTTTTTTTTGAAAAGTGAAAGTAAACTTGTTCTTGAGTGCCATGACTTGTTCATGTGTTATTTGATCTTGACAAGCCTTAAAAGTGACATAAAATGGTGTTATTGTGTATATACGTACTAGTACCATGTCCAAACAAGACCCGAAATCGACCTAGTCATTCATTTGCTCACCCGTTCTTGTTCAGCTCATTTTAGAGCTTGGGACGGTCTCATTCTTAAGCACTAGGACGATCTTGATCACCAAGACCGTCCTAGGGCAGTTCATGTTCGATTCGATCTCGTGTGGTGTTATGATGTTGTTGGCATGTTTAATGGGTAACTGATCCTCTGGGGATCGGTTTTGCTCAAACAAACGATCATGTACTTGAAACGATCTTGTGCTATAAACCTTGAAACGATCTTGTGCTATAAACCTTGAAACGATCTTGTGCTATAAACCTTGAAACGATCTTAACTTAGATAAACCTTGAAACGATCTTGTGCTATAAACCTTGAAACGATCTTGTGCTATAAACCTTGAAACGATCTTGTGCTATAAACCTTGAGACGATCTAAATTGCTAGACATTAAAACGATCTTGGCAGATTAAACATTAAAACGCTTGGCAGATTAAACATTAAAACGATCTTGATTCCTTGAATAACTAAGACGATCTTGAGTTGAGTACAAATGAGACGATCTTGAACCACTAGTTCCTAGGACGATCTAATTGTCCAAAACCCTAGGACGACTTTGTGCAACCTTAAAACAACTTGTACTTATTCTATACTATACCACACTTGATCCCTAATCATCTAATCAGTTCATAACAACATCATTACTTGATTAAACACATCAAAGGCTGATCATTTACATTTAAACTAGATCATGGTTCGATCTAAGACGGCGTACAAAGTGCAAACTTTAATTAAGTACAACTAAGACTTGTCCTATCTGGATTACTAATGTACGAGTTCTATGAACAGTTAATTAAGTTCTTAAGGCTACAAGTTCATTGTTAAAGACATGTTCAACTCATTAACACGATAAGTACTTATGTGTGAGTTCTAAGACGTTCAGTTCGAGTCCAGTTCATGTACTTAAAGTTCATTTAAACTCTTTTGAGTCAAAACGTTCAAAGATCTTCAAAGGACCAAATCATCAGTTCATCAAGGACATTTCAGTGATTAATTAATCATATGAACTAATATGTGTGCATATCTATGATCAATAACTTGTACTTAGGCTTCCATCAAGACGTGCTTGGATTCCGATAGATATACTTATCTATCTTTGTGCTTATTCTCTGTGCTAATACTACTTGTGCTTGTACCAGATCACGGTGAGTTCACTATCCCCCTTTCGTACATTTTGTTCAAGTTCTTTTATCGGGGACTGAAAAGCATGAAAACTACTTTGTACTTATACATATGTTCTTGAACTACTTTACGTACTATTTATGATCTTACGAGGTACTTATGACATGATTCCTAATTATTTAAAAGAGTATTTAAGTCTTGAATGGGCAGGATCTTAAATACATTTATACTGTTTAAGGGAGTATTTAAGTCTTGAATGGGCAGGATCTTAAATGCCTCCATATTACTATATTGATCTTTAACATGTTCTAGTTCGTACATGTACTTGTTCAGTTCTTATTCACTGCTATCAATTCATATCCCACAGTTCAGGGATTGAACCATAGATAATTATGGACAGCGCTGTTTAGGGTAGGCCCACCCTCATTCTCCGCAGTTCTGGAGGATGCATATTATCTGTTCTTGTTCTGATTTAGATCTTCGTGAAATACTTGATTATTATGTACTTAAGTTCATTACAGTTCAGTTCTGGCCAATCGGGTTAGCAGTGACAACTCATTTAAAGTTCATTATATGTTCTTGTACTGTTCTTACGATCATAAAGCACTTTTGTTAAACGTACAGATCTTATGACTGGTTCTTACTCTACATATTATCATATGTATACGTACTAGTACTTTATGTGAATCTCACCAACTACTTTTGTAGTTGACCTTTGAACTTACATGCTTTTCAGGCTAGGCTAGTAGATCTCTTAGCATAGGAGTCTTCCTCTTCAAAGCTCATCCCTTTTGGCGATTGATTCGTACGTTCAAGACCGGAAGCTGTGAAGATCTCCCTTTGCTTATTCAGTTCAGACTCCAGTACTTCAAGACAATTGTTCTGTCTTTTGTTTATTAATTATTCTGGGTATATCCCAAATGCTGTAATAACTTTTATACTTCTTTTCTTTTATGTTATTGGCTGTGTTGGAACTTGTACTGTGTGCTTTTGTGCTTGTCTGTACATCCCGTATTTTCCGCTTTAGCGGGGTGTTACATGCATGCTCAAATATATTGCTGGTGTTGAAAGACATTTGACTGATATTCTTAAAGAAGGACCCTTTGTCCCCATGAATGCCTCCACTGTTGTCAGAAATGTCGATGGGACTCCTAGGGTATCACCTAAGGAGAAGGATCATTGGTCTGAAGAAGATCATAGGCTGGTAGACCTTGATACCAAGCTACAAAATATGATCTTGTACGCTGTTCCTGAACTCTTATGCCCACCCTTGTTTTACTTGAAAATTCAAAATTAATGTGGGAGGAACTTATGACACAGTTTGAAGGCACCTCTGAGACAATAGTCACAAGAAAAGTTGCTTTAAATAAAAGATATGAGTATTTTTTTGCTATCCCTGGTGAAATTTTAACTCAAACATACATCAGATTCACTAATCTGGTAAATCAATTAAAAGCCCTGGGTGTAACTAAAGACAAAGAAATTTTGTTAGAAAAGTTTTGTGACATCTTACCTTCTAAATGGGAAAACTTGATCTTGGTTTTGAGACAAGGAAAAACCTTGCATAGTCACACTCTTGCTTCCTTATATGGAGCCTTCAGATACACTGAAGAGAACAAAGCTGAGAGAGCTGTGGCTGAGCAAGATGCCAAAAATCATGCTTCTACCAGTTCAGTCATGGTTCAGTACACTGAGCCACATGGGACTGCTCTACTATCTTCTGAGAGTGATCATTCTGACTCGATGAAGAAGATGGTCTCTGAAATGTTAAAAACTGGTATTTCTGGTAATATAACTCATGATTGTGATGAGGATGACAATGATGATCTGGTTGCCATGCTGGCTAAAACGTTTAATCATTTTAAGGCCAAATCTAATCGATCTGGCAAACCATTTGCTTCCAGCACTTCTATTGACAAGTCTAATCTTGAATGCTTTAAGTGTGGCAAGAAAGGACATTTCATGAAGGAATGCAGATCTAGTCAGCCGTCATCATCACAATCTTCCCCTAACCATTCTATTTTTCAGAAATCTGATGACAGCTATAAGGCTAAATACAAGAAGTTGAAAGCCCACATAGCTCTCATGGCACAAGACAACTCAAGTAATAATGGTTGTATGATTGCCAAAACTGAAAAATGGGAAGAGTCTGATGAATCGTCTGATGATGAGGAAGAAGTTAGGGACATGTGTTTCATGGCACGTAAAGATCAAGGTCATTTGGTCAAGTCTGATGTTGAATCTGGTCGATGGATGGATATAGTCATGAAAAAGGTTAGTGATTTTGGTTTTGAAAGTAATAAGGAACAAAAATTGGACCTTTTGGTTCTTTTAGAGGCTGACATTTCATTTGTCGAAACTGTGCGTTCAGAAAGCCTAAAAATGTTTGAAAGTAATACTTCTGAATTGAACGTCAGTCAGGCCAGACTAAAAGAGCTGAAAGATGTTCAGTTAGCTATAAAAAGTTATCAGTCTATGGTTGCCACTTTAGAGTTGGAAAAAGAAGAATTAAAAACCATCCTTGAAAAAGAACAGAAAATAATTAAATCTTGGATGAAAGCACCAAAACCAGATGCTGCAATTAAAAACACTTTTGCAAATCAAAGAACAGCATATGAATCTGGTGATCTTCATTTGGCATCTATAATCACTGATTTAGATGCACTTCCAAAGGAAATGAAACCAGAAATTATTTTTCCAAAAGTTGGCAAACAGAAAACTGTGACTGATGAGGCCCAGGAACAATCTGAGGGTAAATCTGAAACAGCTCAGACAACTGTTTCAGAAAAGAAGGCTAAAACCAAAAAGCCATCCCCTCAGACTTCATCTAAGGTTCCAAAAGGCCAAAAGAAGAAGAAAATTATTTCCCCTACTGAGCCTTCTACCTCAGATTCAAGTAAGGCTCAGGTGTCTAATGAAGAATCAATATTGTTAAGGTTACAGAGTCAATTTCAGTTATTGGCTAGACAAGTGCAGAGTTGTAATGCACGTTTAAAAAATTTTGAAACCACTCCTCTTCAACCTAAGCAAAATGCAAAACCTTTTTCCAAACCAATCAAGCAAAAATCTGAGAAGAAAAAGGTTGAAACCCCCATCAAACCAACTGTTTTTGTGTCATCTGAGATTATGACTGAGATCCCTTTTGATCCTTCAGTTCCTTCTGAACCAAAGAAATCTGAGACTGCTAAGGGAGAGTCTAGCGAACCCATCAAGAGATGGGTTCCCAAAAAGAACTAATCTTTGTGTTTGTGCAGGGAGATCGAAAGAAGAATATATGGTATCTTGACAGCGCTGCTGGCAGAACCATGACTGGTTATCAAACCCTGCTGGAGGAATATAGGGTGCAAGATGGGCCCTCAATAACTTTTGGTAATGATGAAAATGGAAAAACTGAGGGATATGGTATTGTGAATAATGAACAAGTCAAATTCACACGTGTTGCATATGTGAATGGTTTGAAATATAACCTGATCAGTGTCAGCCAACTGTGTGATGATGGCTTCAAGGTATTATTTGATATTTCACAAGGCACCATATTCAACAGAGATGGAAAGGTAGTATTGATTGCACCAAGAAAAGGAAACATTTATATCATTGATATGAATAGTTCACCCACTGAACAATGTTTCTACACAAAGGCAGATGGAGACACAAACTGGTTGTGGCACAAGAGATTATCCCATCTGAACTTCAAGAATATCAATAAGTTGTCAAGAAAACAACTTGTTGATGGGATACCCTCAATATCTTTCAATAAAGACAAGCCATGTCCGGGTTGTGAAATGGGTAAGCAGAAAAGAGCTTCATTCAAGACAAAGCAAAGTTTTAGTATAACTGAACCTCTTCACATGCTTCACATGGACCTCTTTGGACCAGTGAATGTTCAGACAAGAGCAGGAAAGAAGTATACCCTTGTTGTTGTTGATGAATATTCAAGATATTGCTGGGTAATTTTCCTCAGATCCAAGAGTGAAGCTGCTTCTGAAATCATTGCTCTCATCAAACAAATTGAACTCAAGCATAAGCGAAAAGTTTGTCAGCTCAGAAGTGACAATGGCACTGAATTCAGAAATGCCACTCTGGAGTCCTTCTGCACTGAAACTGGCATATCTCAGAACTTCTCTTCAGCCCACACACCAGAGCAGAATGGTGTAGTAGAAAGAAAGAATCGAACGCTGATTGAAGCTGCTAGAAGTATGCTAAATGAATCTGGTTTTCCCAAGAATTTCTGGGCTGAAGCTGTTGCAACTGCTTGCTACACTCAGAACAGATCTGTCTACGTCAAAAGACACAAGAAGACAGCCTATGAAGTACTCAGAAATAGAAAGCCTAATATTGGATATTTCCATGTATTTGGATGTCCAGTATACATTCTGAATGATTCCAGTCAGCTTGGAAAATTTGATGACAGCTATAAGGCTAAATACAAGAAGTTGAAAGCCCACATAGCTCTCATGGCACAAGACAACTCAAGTAATAATGGTTGTATGATTGCCAAAACTGAAAAATGGGAAGAGTCTGATGAATCGTCTGATGATGAGGAAGAAGTTAGGGACATGTGTTTCATATGTGAATGGTTTGAAATATAACCTGATCAGTGTCAGCCAACTGTGTGATGATGGCTTCAAGGTATTATTTGATATTTCACAAGGCACCATATTCAACAGAGATGGAAAGGTAGTATTGATTGCACCAAGAAAAGGAAACATTTATATCATTGATATGAATAGTTCACCCACTGAACAATGTTTCTACACAAAGGCAGATGGAGACACAAACTGGTTGTGGCACAAGAGATTATCCCATCTGAACTTCAAGAATATCAATAAGTTGTCAAGAAAACAACTTGTTGATGGGATACCCTCAATATCTTTCAATAAAGACAAGCCATGTCCGGGTTGTGAAATGGGTAAGCAGAAAAGAGCTTCATTCAAGACAAAGCAAAGTTTTAGTATAACTGAACCTCTTCACATGCTTCACATGGACCTCTTTGGACCAGTGAATGTTCAGACAAGAGCAGGAAAGAAGTATACCCTTGTTGTTGTTGATGAATATTCAAGATATTGCTGGGTAATTTTCCTCAGATCCAAGAGTGAAGCTGCTTCTGAAATCATTGCTCTCATCAAACAAATTGAACTCAAGCATAAGCGAAAAGTTTGTCAGCTCAGAAGTGACAATGGCACTGAATTCAGAAATGCCACTCTGGAGTCCTTCTGCACTGAAACTGGCATATCTCAGAACTTCTCTTCAGCCCACACACCAGAGCAGAATGGTGTAGTAGAAAGAAAGAATCGAACGCTGATTGAAGCTGCTAGAAGTATGCTAAATGAATCTGGTTTTCCCAAGAATTTCTGGGCTGAAGCTGTTGCAACTGCTTGCTACACTCAGAACAGATCTGTCTACGTCAAAAGACACAAGAAGACAGCCTATGAAGTACTCAGAAATAGAAAGCCTAATATTGGATATTTCCATGTATTTGGATGTCCAGTATACATTCTGAATGATTCCAGTCAGCTTGGAAAATTTGATGCAAAAGCTGATGAAGGGTACTTCCTAATATATTCAACAAATCGCAAAGCCTTTAGAGTCTTTAACAAGAGACTTGAAAAGGTTGATGAGTCAATTCATGTTACCTTTGATGAATCTAACTCTGCAATCTTTAAGAATTCAACTCCTGTACCACCCTCAGAAAGTCCAATAAGTTTTGGTGATTCTGATCCTATTGTCCAATCTGATCAGTCACCTGAACATGCTTCTGAACATCTCAGTTCAGAACCAATAATAAATAAGTCAAGCAACATTCCATTCTATCCTTCAGTCAATTTTAAACTACCTTCTGAACTGACTATTGGATCAGATGTACATGCTGCTTCACCTCAGATATCAGGTTCCACTGAATTACCCCAATCTGAATAGTTTCATGATGCAAATCATGATCTGCAGGAGGAAGACGGTGAAACTGAAGTAGTCTTTTCTGAAGCACCTCCTGAAGTAACTCAGAGAAGCTCTTGCACTGATATCATTGTTCATCCTGGTCATTACACTAAGTGGACTCGAGCACATCCAATCGATCAAATCATTGGAAATTCCACTAGTGGGGTTCAGACCAGAAGAGCCACAAGCGATCAATGTTTAAATGTCAGCTTTTTATCACTGATAGAACCGAAGAAGATTGACGAGGCTATGAAAGACTCGAGCTGGATTGACGCCATGCAAGATGAGCTTAATCAGTTTAAAAGGAACGATGTTTGGGAACTTGTTCCTTGTCCCAGTGATCTGAAGAAAGAACCAATTGGGACAAGATGGGTCTTCAGAAACAAGATGGATGAAGATGGTCATGTGATTCGTAACAAGGCAAGGCTTGTTGCAAAGGGTTACTCACAAGAAGAAGGAGTAGACTTTGATGAAACTTTTGCACCAGTTGCCAGACTAGAAGCTATCAGAATTTTCTTAGCTTTTACAGCTCATCATGAGTTCAAAGTCTATCAGATGGATGTTAAAAGTGCATTTTTGAATGGTGAATTGGAAGAAGTTGTGTATGTGCATCAGCCACCAGGGTTCATAAATGAAGAAAGACCACATTGGGTGTACAGACTGAACAAAGCATTATATGGTCTGAGACAAGCACCTAGAGCCTGGTATGATACTCTTACTAAACATCTTCTGAAAAATGGTTTTAAAAGGGGTGAAATAGATAACACTTTATTCATATTGCATGATAAAAGTGATATCTTACTTGTACAAATTTATGTCGATGACATTGTGTTTGGGTCTACAAATAACAAAATGTGTGAACAGTTTTCTGAAATAATGTCATCTGAGTATGAAATGAGTATGATGGGTGAACTGACATATTTTCTAGGTCTTCAAGTGAAACAAACCAGTGATGGTATTTTTATAAATCAAGAAAAATATGTCAAAGATTTATTAAAGAAATATCAATTTGATTCTGTCTCATCAAAAGATACTCCCATTTCTGCACCATTAACTTTGGACTCAGATCCCAATGGAAAACAAGTGGATCCCACAAAATATCGTGGTATGGTGGGATCCCTCATGTACTTAACTGCTAGTAGACCTGACATAATGTTTGCAACATGCCTTTGTGCAAGATTTCAGTCTGATCCCAGAGAAGCACACGCAAATGCTGTGAAAAGGATTTTCAGATACCTTAAAGGTGTCCCCAGACTTGGTCTTTAGTATCCCAAAGGCTCAAGTCTAGATCTAATGGGTTATTCAGATTCTGATCATGCAGGTTGTAAAATAGATAGGAAAAGTACCACAGGTGGTTGTCATTTCCTAGGTGGCAAATTGGTTAGTTGGACAAGTAAGAAGCAGACTGCAGTATCACTCTCCACAGCTGAAGCTGAATACATTTCTACAGCCAGTTGCTGCGCTCAGATTTTGTGGATGAAGAACCAACTAACTGATTATGGTGCTAAGTATACAAAGATTCCTATATTCTGTAATAACACCAGTGCCATTGCCATCTCTCACAATCCTGTCATGCACTCCAAAACCAAGCATATCGACCTCAGGTATTATTTTATTAGAGATCACATTATTAAAGGTGACATTGAACTTCATTTCATTCCCACTGATAAACAACTCGCTGATGTTTTTACAAAACCCTTGGATGTCAAAACGTTTAAACATCTCATCAGTGAGTTAGGTATGCTAAATCCTGTATAGCATCACCTCAGGGGGAAGTGTCAAATATTTTTATATTTAAAATAATTTTTCTCTAAGGGGGAACTTTGCTTTCAGAAAAATATTTTGTCTGAAATGCTTCAGAATTTATGAAATGATTTCAGAATATTTGTATAAACTGAGATGGTTCAGATTTTTAAATCTGATCATGCTCAGATTTTGTGTATTATTTCTGAGATGAGTCAGTCCTTTATAATGTATTTTGGATACTTGGTCGTTGTGTGAACACGTGAATGTTACTGTATAACGTTTGAATAATGATACCTTTTGCTGACGTGTCACACAAGTTGCGCCGTAAATGGAAAGTAATGATCACTTTTTCTTTAAAGTGTTGAAAAGTTTTGTGAAAATGTGGGGTCTTAGCCGTCGTTGCATTAAATGCGGACGTATACCCAAAATTATTTTCGGACTTCAAACCCGATCAAAATTGATTTCATTAAAATAATATTTTTTTATGTGGGTTTGAATTTCAAAATCAAATTTTAATTTATTTATTTTGGAAAACCCTTTGTATTCCATCATAAATATAAATACCTTTTCGAGAACAATTCCTTCATTTACTTCTCTTTACATTTACTCCCAATCATCATTCTCTCTCATTTTCTCAATCCTTCATAACTCCAAAACCCTAAATTCATCTTTCATATTCAGTTTTCCCTTGTAGAAATAATGGCTAAAGTAGTCAAATCACTAATAGCCTTCGAATACAAACCATCCAAAGTAGTCAAGGCAAGTGCACAATGGCCAAAAGGGTTCGAGCCATCGACCCTTAGATTCAATATGAATAATTTCATGGCCGCACTGAACGCCAAAGGCAAAACCTTAATGGGGAGGATTAATAAATTTCTTGAACAATCCCCTCTCCATTATGCCTTGACTGCAGATCCTCAAGTAATGTATCATAGATACTTGCTTTGTTAGGACTAGTTTACTGGTAAACTGGCCAGTCTCAAGTTGCACCTGGAGACCCAGTGAAACTGTCCAGTGAACTGGAGACCCAGAAGATTTGTCCAGAAATATATTGAAGTCCAGTTGCATCGTACAGTCAACGCAACTGAAGACTTCCTCCAGTTGAGAATTGACCAGTTGAAGAATCATTCCAGTTGAAGTCGAAGACAACAAATGGAAGCTAGAGAATGGAAATGGCAGCGAAGCCCAGTTGACATTCTAGTCAGTTACAAACTGGAGACCATCAGTGGAAAGCTCTTACAAAGCTTTACACTGATTACGAGGAATTGACTTTTGTGCTTTATGTCCTTTTACCCGGATAATAAGACTTATCTTATTATTTAATTACTAAAAGGTACATAAAGCTGGTTGAATAAAGTTGCTTTATCCTGCAACTTTACACTGCATTTTAAGGAATTAAATGCTATTCCTTAAATGCTCTCAACCACATTTGTACGGCCAAAGTTAACATCCCAATGTTAACTTTGCCTATAAATACAAGTCATTGCACAACAAGAATATTACTTCTTCGAATACACTTCGATAGATTTCACACTTTGCATACCTGCAATATTCTTGGTGAACTTGTGCAATATTCTCTCAATCGTAAAAAGGAACATTTCATAACTTTAAGTGTTTCGATTGTTTAGAGAAATTCTGAGTGTAGATCAAGTGTTTCAAGAACATGATCCTTGGAGCTGTCCCTGAAGATCTAATTCCAACACTTGTGTTGTTCCCCAGTGCAAAGTCAATGTGGGATGAATTAGTTATTCAGTTTGAAGGAGGTGATGACACTATTGTCACCAGGAAAGTTGCCTTGAACAAGAAGTATGAATCCTTCTTTGCCTTACCCAATGAAAGTCTAACTGGTACATACACCAGATTTTCTAGCCTCATTAATCAGCTGAGAGGCTTGGGTGTAGAGAAGGATAAGGATATTCTTCTTGAGAAGTTTTGTGATATTCTTCCTTCCAAATGGGAAAACATGGTTCTTGTCTTGAGACAAGGTAAAACCTTGCACAACCATACTCTTGCATCGCTCTATAGAGCCTTCAGATTCACTGAAGATAATAATGCTACAAGACTGGTGGCTGAGCAAGATGCCATGAACCATGCCCAGAGTTCCAAGGTTGCTAGTGTACCTGAGCGACCTTGTGCTGCCTTAATGTCTGCAGAGAGTGTCCAGGCACACTCAATGAAGGAGATGTTAAACAGTTTCTTGAACTCTGGCCTGACCACTGAAATCAGTGATGGTTGTGATAAAACTGACGATGATGATCTGGTCGCCATGATTGTTAAAACCTTCAACAGGTTTAAGCATAAATCTAAGAGATTTAATGGCCCCAACAATGCTTCCAGCTCCAGCTCTCTGGATAAGACCAATCTTACATGCTATAAGTGTGGCAAGAAAGATCACTTTATGAAGGAATGCAGATCTAGTCAGTTGAACAACCAAACTGGCCCCCCTGTCCCTAATTTCAATCGGCCTGATGATAGCTACAAAGCTAAATACAAGAAGCTTAAGGCCCAGATTGCCCTCCTGTCCATGGAAAAGGAAAAGGATCAGTGCTTAATGGCACAAATTGAGGGAAAATGGGAGTACTCTGATAACTCATCAGCTGATGAAGAAGAGGAAAGGGACATGTGTTTCATGGCCTTGGAAGATCAACAGCAGCAGCACGTGGCAAAAGAAGATGTCATCACTGGAAGATGGGTGGACATCATCTTGAAAAAGGTATGTGACTATGATAACCAGATGACCCTAAACTGAAACTGGACCTGGCTGAATCATTAAGTGGTGATTTAGCTTTTGTGGAAACTGTAAGAGCTGATAGTGAAAGATATCTTGACACTATCTTAATTGAACTGAACAACGTTAAGCCACAACTTAATGATTTACAAAATGTCCAGTTGGCTCTCAAGGAGTCAGTTTTAAAGATTGAGGCTTTGGAACTTGATAATCAAAAACTATTTTCTGATCTTGAAAAAGAACAAAAGATTATCAAGTCATGGGTAAAAGCATCTGGTAAAAACTATGATGCATTTTCAAGAAATATCGATGCCCAGAAGAATGCATGGAAATCTGGAGATCTGAAGATGGCAGCTCTTATACCAGATCTTCATGCATTGCCTCCAGCTCTCAGGGTTGAAACACCTTATGATCAACCTGAAGCTGTTGAAACTGAACCCATTGAGACCACCCCCATTGAGGTTAAAACTGGAGCCAAACAGGCTAAAGCTCCAGTTAAAAAGGCCACTGGTAACAAGCCTTTACCTCAAAAGTCTAAGGAGCCCAAGACCCGACAGACTAAAACTCTAACTGAACCAAGGTCCAAGGTTCAGTTGCCTGATGAAAATAATATTTTGATTAATCTGGAAAGTCAACTCCAACTTTTGTCTCGACAGGTTCAGAGTTGTACTACCCGGATTAAAAATCTGGAAGGAGGTTCATTACCTCCAGTTTTCAAACAAAATATTAAACCTCTCCCTTCAAAACCTAATCAAAAGAATGTTCCATCTGGAACTAAATCTGGTAAAAATCAGGGGAGTAAGTATCAAGTACCAATCGTTTTTACTCCTGCACCTGGAGCTGGTGAAAAAGCTCCAGATGCAGCCTCTGGTTCAACACCACAACAATCTACTATGACTTCTGTAGAGAAGTCCAGTGAACCCATCAAGAAAATATGGGTTCACAAAAATAACTAATGATTTTTGTGTGTGTGCAGGGCGATCGAAAGAAGAATATCTGGTATCTGGACAGCGCTGCTGGCCGGACTATGACCGGATGTAAGCCCCTGCTTGAAGAGTTCACTGTCCAAGATGGACCGACAGTGACGTTTGGTAATGATCAATCTGGAAAGACTGAAGGATATGGTGTGCTCAATAATGGACAAGTCGAATTCAAAAGAGTTGCATTTGTGAATGGTTTGAAATACAACCTGATCAGTGTCAGCCAACTTTGTGATGATGGCTTCAGAGTTTTGTTCGATATTGCTCAAGGCACCATATTTAACAAGGATTGGAAAGTAGTGATGGTTGCACCAAGAAAAAGAAATGTGTACATCATGGATATGGAACCAGCTCCAAAAGAGCAATGTTTCTATACCAAGGCTGATGAGGACACCAACTGGCTATGGCATAAAAGATTATCCCATCTTAATTTCAAATATATTAACAAGTTGTCTCGCAAACAACTGGTTGATGGGATACCTCAAATTTCTTTCAATAAAGAAAAGCCATGTCTAGGGTGTGAGATGGGCAAGCAGAAAAGAGCCAGTTTTAAAACTAGGCAAAATTTTAGCATCACTGAACCTCTTCACATGCTACATATGGATCTCTTTGGTCCAGTGAATGTTCAAACTAGAGCTGGAAAGAAGTACACTCTAGTTGTAGTTGATAAATTCACCAGATACTGCTGGGTGGTATTCCTCAGATCCAAAAGTGATGCACCTGCTGAAATCATCTCTCTCATCAAAAGAATTGAACTCAAGTATACTCGAAAAGTTTGTCAGTTGTGAAGTGATAATGGTACTGAATTCCAAAATAAGGTACTTGAAACATTTTGCAGTGACACTGGCATCTCTTAAAACTTCTCATTAGCACACTCTCCAGAGCAGAATGGAGTTGTGGAAAGAAAGAATCGCACACTGATAGAAGCAGCCAGAAGTATGTTATCTGAATCAGGTCTTCCCACCAGTTTTTGGGCTAAGGCAGTTGCAACTGCTTGTCACACCCAAAACCGGTCAGTCTACATCAAGAGACATAAGAAGACTGCCTATGAAGTACTCAGGAATCGTAAACCAAATATTGGATACTTTCATGTATTTGGTTGTCCAGTTTATATCTTAAACGATTCCAATCAGATTGGAAAGTGGTGATGGTTGCACCAAGAAAAAGAAATGTGTACATCATGGATATGGAACCAGCTCCAAAAGAGCAATGTTTCTATACCAAGGCTGATGAGGACACCAACTGGCTATGGCATAAAAGATTATCCCATCTTAATTTCAAATATATTAACAAGTTGTCTCGCAAACAACTGGTTGATGGGATACCTCAAATTTCTTTCAATAAAGAAAAGCCATGTCTAGGGTGTGAGATGGGCAAGCAGAAAAGAGCCAGTTTTAAAACTAGGCAAAATTTTAGCATCACTGAACCTCTTCACATGCTACATATGGATCTCTTTGGTCCAGTGAATGTTCAAACTAGAGCTGGAAAGAAGTACACTCTAGTTGTAGTTGATAAATTCACCAGATACTGCTGGGTGGTATTCCTCAGATCCAAAAGTGATGCACCTGCTGAAATCATCTCTCTCATCAAAAGAATTGAACTCAAGTATACTCGAAAAGTTTGTCAGTTGTGAAGTGATAATGGTACTGAATTCCAAAATAAGGTACTTGAAACATTTTGCAGTGACACTGGCATCTCTTAAAACTTCTCATTAGCACACTCTCCAGAGCAGAATGGAGTTGTGGAAAGAAAGAATCGCACACTGATAGAAGCAGCCAGAAGTATGTTATCTGAATCAGGTCTTCCCACCAGTTTTTGGGCTAAGGCAGTTGCAACTGCTTGTCACACCCAAAACCGGTCAGTCTACATCAAGAGACATAAGAAGACTGCCTATGAAGTACTCAGGAATCGTAAACCAAATATTGGATACTTTCATGTATTTGGTTGTCCAGTTTATATCTTAAACGATTCCAGTCAGCTTGGAAAGTTTGATGCAAAAGCTGATGAAGGGGTATTTTTAGGTTATTCAGATATTCGAAAGGCCTTTAGAGTTTATAATTATAGACTCCAAAAGGTTCATGAGACAATTCATGTCACATTCGATGAATCAACTGAAGCAATCAACAAGAGACCAAGCCTTGATATTACTCCAGTCGTTCCAATCAATTTTGGTGAAACTGACCAAGTTCATTAGTCAGTTGTTTCACCAAAAGATGTTTCCAGTTACAACAAATTGGAACCAGTTAAGAAGAAGAAAAGCACCAGTGACACATCATTTTATCCCTCCATGAATTTCAACTTACCACAAGAATTGGTGATTGGATCTGATGTACGTGCCACTCCAATATCAGCACCAGTTCAAACTCCAACTTCTCCAGTTCTTCAAGAAATGCCTTTGAATGAAGAATTTCATGATGCAAATCGTGACCTCATTGACTCTGATGAGGATGTAGAAGTAGTTTGGACTGATCCTCCTCCAGAAGCTACTGCAACTGAAGAAGATCTCCAGGTGACTTGCACTGATATTGTTGTGCACCAGCCTAGTCAATACACTAGATGGACTCGAGCACATCCAATTGAACAGATTGTGGGAGATCCAAATAGTGGGGTTCAGACTAAAAGAGCCACCAGTGAGCAATGCTTAAACGTCACCTTCTTATCTTTAATTGAACCGAAGAAGATTGACGGGGCTATGGCAGACCCAAGCTGGGTGGAAGCTATGCAAGAAGAGCTCATCCAGTTTAAAAGGAACAATGTTTGGGAGCTTGTTCCTTGTCCACCAGGGTTAAAGAAAGAACCCATTGGTACCAGATGGGTCTACCGAAACAAGATGGACGAAGATGGCCATGTTGTAAGAAACAAGGCCAAATTAGTTGCCCAGGGTTATTGTCAAGTAGAAGGCGTTGACTTTGATGAAACTTTTGCTCCAGTTGCAAGACTTGAAGCCATCAGAATATTTCTGGCTTATGCAGCCCATCTGCAGCTCAAGGTCTTCCAGATGGATGTCAAAAGTGCGTTCCTAAATGGAACATTGGAAGAAGAAGTATATGTTAAGCAGACTCCAGGTTTCATTGATGAGAAGCATCCTCATTGGGTTTATAGACTGAACAAAGCATTGTATGGTCAAAGACAAGCCCCAAGAGCCTGGTATGATACTCTAACTAAACATCTTCTTAAAAATGGCTTTCAAAGAGGTGCAATAGATAATACCTTATTTATCTTGAAAGAAAGAGGTAATATCTTATTGGTACAAATTTATGTTGATGACATTATATTTGGTTCAACTGATGATGCAATGTGTAAAAAGTTTTCTAAAATCATGCCATCTGAGTATGAGATGAGTTTAATGGGTGAATTAACATTTTTCTTAGGTCTTCAGATTAAGCAAACTGAAAATGGAATTTTCATAAACCAAGGAAAATATGTCAGAGATTTGTTAAGAAAATACAAATATGATTCAATCCCATCGAAAAACACACCTATTGCAGCACCATTAAATTTGGACTCTGACTATCGTGGTATGGTTGGTTCACTGATGTACTTAACTGCCAGTCGACCAGATATAATGTTTGCAACATGTCTATATGCCAGGTTTCAGGCTAACCCTAAAGAATCACATTTGCACGCTGTAAAGCGTATCTTTAGATACCTGAAAGGGTGTCCTAATCTTGGTCTTTGGTACCCCAAAGGCTCAGGATTAGATCTAATGGGTTATTCAGATTCTGATCATGCAGGTTGTAAGATAGATAGAAAATCAACAACTGGTGGTTGTCATTTCCTTGGAGGAAAACTGGTAAGTTGGACCAGCAAGAAGCAGACTTCAGTCTCTATGTCTACTGCTGAGGCAGAGTACATTTATGCTGCCAGTTGATGTGCCCAGATTCTCTGGATCAAGAACCAGTTACTAGATTATGGTCAAAAGTAAACAAGGACCCCCAATCTTTTGTGACAACACCAGTGCAATTGCTATATCTCACAACCCAATGATGCACTCCAAAACAAAGCATATTGACATCAGGTATCATTTTATTCATGATCATGTTATGAAAGGAGACATTGAATTACATTTCATCCCCACTGACAAACAGTTAGCTGATGTTTTTACAAAACCTCTCGACGAGAAAACCTTTAAACATCTCATCAGCGAACTGGGAATGTTAAATCCTTGAAACTGGAGATTTCTTTATTATTGAACGCGTCAGTGACACTGATGAAGTTCTCCAGTTGAGGAGGTCCAGATAATCCTTGCTCGCCAGGCTATCGAACGCCTTTGTGATACTATCCTGGCACTAATTGATTTCTGGATCATCATTTTAGGGGGAAAGACTCAAAAATAATTTTCTGACTAAAATTCGTTTTTGTTTGAAAATGGCAACTAGAGAACTCTTCAGTTGGAAACTGGTACTGGACTGATCCTCCAGTGACCAGATTCAGTCTTGTCTTATTTTTATAACGTTAGAAATACTTGGTCAATATTTGTGACACGTGATGGTACTCGAGTGTTTTTAAACCACTTGGTATCGTGATCTGACGTGTTTAAAGCTATTTTAGTACTTGACAACTATTTGTATTGGGAAAATAAAAAGTTAGTGGGCGTGTGGGTAAGATAAGCCGTCGTAACATTTAATGCTGACATGGTAGCATTTAATGTTGACATGGCAAATTATGATTTTATTTCAAAATTCAAACTTCTTTTGTTAAAATATCTACAAAGTTGTTTTGGTTAAATAAAATATAATTTTTGTATTTCATTGGGATCATGAATCCCTTATAAATACCCTTATTTACTCCGAACTCATTTACTTCCTTCTACATTCTTTCATTTACTTCCCAATCATCAAAATTGCTTCATTTCTCTCTCTGCTTCACAAATCAAGAACCCTAATTCCCAAATTTCAATTTCATTTTCCAATGTCACCTAGATCATCCCGTTCAAGAGATGTAAATCTCTTGACTGTTCCATATGCTCCTTCACCAGATGTCAAACCGGCATCTGGTGCTCCTAGTAATGCTTCGGTCATCAAACTCAATCCTAATAATCCGATGGCAAGCTTACAAGGATATCAAGGGTCCAATACCCTTATTGGTAGAATCCAAATTTTTTTGAAGGATTCTCCAATAGGACCCTCATTCTCTATAAACCCACGCAAGTTGTTTCACAACTACTTGTGTGAGCTTTGGTACACTGCCACTCTTTCTTCCGATTGTTCCTCCATCAGTTTCACTTTAAAGGATGGAACAATCCAGTGTACCTTGTCCGCTGACGTATTGAGGGATGCCTTACACCTCAATTACTGGAGAGAGGGTGAATCTCCGGTTGTCTTAACCCCAAATATTAATTTTCGTCAAGTCCTCCTCGAAATGGGTCATAAGGAGTGTTTGGACAATGGGGTTTTGAAGACGAAGGGTGCGATGACCATGAAGGGTCTTACACCTTCATGGAGGTACTTTTTCATCCACCTGGTGGAGAGTATGGGTGGGAGTTCTGGTGGTCTTGACCAGATCAACTCCTCACAAGCAGAAATGGCTTACTGCTTGTGGAATGGATTGAGAGTAGACTTTGCAGACATCTTGTTTAGAAGCCTAGTACAAAAGCTGAAGGGCACAAGGGGTGTTTGTATCCCCTTCTCAAGGTTTCTCTCTCTCTGTTTTAAACAAATTCTGGGCAGAGAAGCATACTTAAGTACAGATTCACCGTACACTGCTCCAGATTTGTTGAGGAATTTAGACTCTCTGGTATCTGAAGCTGGAGAGGGCAAAAATCCAGAACGAATGCAACTGGCATTCGCTAAAATTGATGCACCTATTGAAGGTGAGTCAGAATGACAATTGGGCGGGCCTCAAAATAATGAGGGACCCTCCAGTTCGTCTAATGTTGTGGTTGATGATAGAGAAACCATAACTGAAGCAACTCCAATCACATCTATCCCTGGTGAAGATACCTCGGTATCTGATCCTCCAACAGATGCACCCATCCAGGAAACTGGGGAAGGTCATCTGGAGACTGACCCTTCTGGTCAGCCCTCAGTTACATTCATGGATCTGGACATGAATGTTAATGACGAGGAAATCCTGATAGAGTCTTTGGATTCTGAAGGAACTGAAACAGACTTGGAGATTTTTGATTCTGCTGTACCAGATCAAAACCCTTCATCTCCAGTCTCACTTCCAGATGCATCAATTTCACTTTCACCATCCCAACAAAATGTGCCTACTGAAATACCATTCCCATCTTATAACTATTCACCAACTGGGCAATTCTCACTTGTTCGAGAAATGCCACCCCCACCGCCGCCGTTGTTCGCACCTGAGCATTCTCAGCATGAACAACACATTGTTTCTCCAGTCCTTTCTTCTACCACCACTCCTATTATTTCTTCAACTGCTGGTATGACAACTGGGGAGATTTCTCTTAGTTTACCTCCTCCAGTTGCTCCAGTAGTAACTGTTGCTGGTCCAGTGACACCTTCTCCTTTGTCACTGGACAGTCAAGTTGTCTCTTTACAAGCCGATCTCCAAAACCTTCTTACCAGGGTGGAGAAGATTCAAAAGACACTTGACAAAAACACCAAGTCTTTCTCCAGATACCACAAGGATCACTTGACAAACATTAAAGTGGTTGATCTGGGGATTAACAAGTTTTCATCAAATGAAGACTTGGTGTTCAATAAGCTAAATGAGTTGGTCACTGGCTGTAACACTCTAGCAACATCTTTGAAGGAAGCCTTTTACCTTACTCAGTCCAAGGTCACAACGTCAATCTCCAATCTGCTTGGCAACACTGTAAGAACATCTGAAGTAGATTTGAGGGAGATTGAAAGGCAGGTAAAAGAATTAGTTGAAAAACCTGGCCTAAATGTGACTGACCTTGGAGAGCAGTTGATGACTTTAGTTGGTCAGAAGATAGAGGATACGCTGGGTGCAAGAGAAGCACAATTGATTGAAAAGGTGATGTCTGAGATCACCAAGCTGGCCACTCCTTAGCTAGTGAGATCAACCAGTTGAGAGGCAGCATTGAAAATTTGAACACCCAGGTATCCCTTCATGCTCAGTCTTTAGATAAACTGACAACTGAAGTGGAAAGTTTGAAGAAGAAGGATGAGGAAGTGAAGGAAAAGGTTGTTTCTAGTTTGGATGAAGACTCCAAGATCTTAAATGAATTAAAAACTGGTCAAGAACAGGTTACTGCAAATGTTTTGACCCAGTCAAAGGAGATCAACCATTTGTGGAGGTCTTTCAGGATGATGTGTGGGATTTTCAAGGAGTGCAAGGACATGCAAACATGGCAGCCTCTTGACCAGTTGCCATCTCACCCTTCTGAATGGGATTCTATTAGGGCAGGTCTAGATGCTGCCAAGGGGGAAAGAAGTGCAGTCCTTCCACCAGTTGCACCTGGAAGAACTTCATCTGGAAGTCAAGTTGGAAGAGAAATGGTTGTAGCTACCAGTACTGAAGCTGGTGAGCAAACTGGTGATATGGGTGTGAGGGGGAATGTGTTGGATAAAGGAAAAGGTTTAGCTGTTGATGTATCTGCCCAGCCGGCCACTGATATTCCTATGTTAGAAACTGGCCATGCTGATGTACTTCCTCCAGTTTCTGATAGTGTAAGCAAACAACTGGCCATACTTGGTAATCAAATTAAAGAAAGAAAGAAGATGAAACAAGCCAACCAAGTTAAAGCCAGAGCACATCTTGCACAGATCAAACTGCTTGATATGAGTGATGCCAATCTTTTGGGAATCACTAGTGAGGAGTATGCCAGAGTTAAGCATGATCCAAGGATAGTTGACCAGTTGAAAGAAATGCTTGATGTAGAACTGGACAGACACTATCCTGATGATGAAGCTGAATTCGATGCTAGAAGCTTGAACATATCAGTGGAGAAGGCTAAGGAGAATAGGGCCAGTGGGATTCTAAAAAGAATTGCAAATGTTAAGAAGGTTGTGAAGAAGGCATTGAATCCACCAAGAAGGATTCCTCAACCAAGAAGACCACTGACCAGAGATGCTGACCTTAGCACGTTTGTTGAACCAACTGGCGAGGTATCTAATGAAGACATCAAGTCCGCTGTACTTGCTGCTGGTGCTGGGAGTATAAAAATAACAAATGAATCTGAAGCAAGAAGCTATTACTCCCAGATCATGTCAACCAGAAGACATAGTGGTACTATCAATGGTGTCAATGTAACAATCAAGCCAGGCACCAAAGTCTTTCAAGTTGAAGTTAGTTATACCAGAGGGCCACTGTTTAAAATTGACAATCCTGGTGCAATGCAGTATGGGTTCAGTGAATGGGTTGAAATGGTGAATGTGTTGGATGCAAAGGCACAAAAGAATAGGTTTGAGAAAGCATGGGTGAACTTCCTAAGGGGCAAGATTCAACACAAAGAAAATCTGGAGCTGAAGTTGAATATTGACCCTGAAGACTCACAACCTATCTCTTCAGTGACCAAGAGAAGAAGAACTGGCGAAGGGCCATCTCATTAAGTTCTTTCTTTTCAGTTATCTACTTGTATTTTGTTTTACATTCTGTAACTTGTATAAATTTCATTTCCTTCTATAAATGAAGTTACCAGTCTGTAACCACAAGGTAGATAATAGATTAAAATCTAACAAACCTAAAAGAAAAACCTAAGGCATTTATTGATCTATAAAAATGCCTTGGAAAACTTAGATAGATTTAATTCAAACAATTCCTTCCAGTTCACACTTGTACAGATACAAGAACTAAAAAAGACTTGGCAATATTTCTAGACAAATAGGGGGAATTTGTTAGGACCAGTTTACTGGTAAACTGGCCAGTCTCCAGTTGCACCTGGAGACCCAGTGAAACTGTCCAGTGAACTGGAGACCCAGAAGATTTGTCCAGAAATATATTGAAGTCCAGTTGCATCGTACAGTCAACGCAACTGAAGACTTCCTCCAGCTGAGAACTGACCAATTGAAAAATCATTCCATTTGAAGTCGAAGACAACAAATGGAAGATAGAGAATGGCAATGGCAGCGAAACCCAGTTGACATTCTAGTCAGTTACAAACTGGAGACCATCAGTGGAAAGCTCTTACAAAGCTTTACACTGATTACGAGGAATTGACTATTGTGCTTTATGTCCTTTTACCCGGATAATAAGACTTATCTTATTATTTAATTACTAAAAGGTACATAAAGCTGGTTGAATAAAGTTGCTTTATCCTGCAACTTTACACTACATTTTAAGGAATTAAATGTTATTCCTTAAATGCTCTCAACCACATTTGTACGGCCAAAGTTAACATCCCAATGTTAACTTTGCCTATAAATACAAGTCATTGCACAACAAGAATATTACTTCTTCGAATACACTTCGATAGATTTCACACTTTGCATACCTGCAATATTCTTGGTGAACTTGTGCAATATTCTCTCAATCGTAAAAAGGAATATTTCACAACTTTAAGTGTTTCGATTGTTTAGAGAAATTCCGAGTGTAGATCAATTGTAGTTCATAGGTTGTTAGGATATTTACATTCTTGTATTATCTTGGTTCCGCAACAACCTTGTAATTTATTTAACATCAATAAATAAATTACACTTGAAAATTACATATTGTCTCATCAATTTATTTTACAAGTATTTTGTATTATTGCATGTTCTTTACTTATTGTCTTTTAAATAAGTAATCTATCTAGAACTTGGTATATACACACTGCAACTGGTCATCTCCAGTTCAGTGCATATATTGCAAAGTAACTCCACCATCGACATAGAGGTGTCTTCAGTAGTACCATCTATTGAGTTGGGACTTACATGCTTGAATTCTGGTATGGGATTGAGGTGGACTTCGCTGAGATACTTTTCTCTCAGCTGGTAACAAAGTTAAAAGGAAAAAGAAGTCCACATATCTCATTTCCCAGATTTCTGAGCATTTGCTTCATGAACATGCTTGGAGATGCGTATCATATGGAGGGGCTTGAATATCCAGCGACGGAGTTCTGCAGGGATCTATCAAAGCTATCTACTTCAGATCCAGAACTAGAACTCTCCGCTGCAATGCTTCAGGTAATTTCTAAAACTGAAACAGCACGACCGGCTGGCTTAGAAAGGTCACCGAGCGGGTCGCAAAAGAATGCGAGACCCATTGGTGCACCTGGTGGTCAAATGTTGAAGTTGTTTAAAACCCCAGCAACTTCATCCACCCAACCACCAATTCCCTCCTCCACTGACCAACCTGAGGATCTCCCAAAAGATCCCTCAGGATCTCCAAAGGGCTTATTAAAACGTCGTAAATATAAGCAGTCCTCACAGCCCAAGGACATTAGTACCGAAGCAAACCCCTCTGGATCTTCCCAACAAGAACTAGAGGAATCGAGTCCAAAGGGAAACCCACAAGCAGCCATCTCCAAAACTTCTTTAGGGGGAGATGGTGAAGAAAATATAAGTGTGTCCGCCCAACACACAATAGAGTCCGTGTCTGCACGTTCACCCCCTGTAACTTCACAAATCTCACACTCTACTGCAACACGAATTGATGAAGTCTTTGGTGTGACACCACCTGAGACAGAGATTCCAGACTCTACGGCCGATGAAGTGACTCTTGATGATGGTACGAGGGTCATTAAGGCAACCCATGTGTCTACTGTCTCTGGCGATGAAGCTATGGCTGAGCCAACCCATAAATCTGGTGACGATGCATCTGCAGCAGCAGTTGTTGAACCAGAAGCTGGTTCAGGTACCAGTGATCTGAACCAGGGCATATCTGATCAGACTGCAGTTTTAACTGACCTCTGGGATGAAGATGAGCTACCTCAAGGGAATCTTGATTCCTTTGAGTTTGATGAGGGTTTACTGGAGGAGAATCAGTCTTCTGATTCTGAGCCAACCTTCAGCCTCACAAACGTCCCTTCTCCCCCAGAAATCCAAAATTTAATTGTTGAACAACCATATCGCCAACCTGAAACCTCTCATGCACATCCATACTTTCCACCTGGCTCTACACCTGCCTATGTCACTTCACCTCGTTTTCAACCACAACTCCAACACTTACACCCACAAATTCACCAAGTACCAAGGCCCATGAACTATGATGATCAAACTGAAAAAGAGTTGGATTCTGCTACTGAATCTGAGAGTCCAACTGAAATGCAATTGGAGAAGGCATTAGATGGGCTTGGTAGAATTCCCTTTGTGGCTTCTGTTTCTGCACAACCACCTCCTCCTTTTAGTGTAGAAGCACAGTTAGAGAAACAACATACCGAAGTCCAAAGCCTACTTCTCAAGGTAGAGGACTTAACTAAATCTCTAACTGCCAATACTACGTCCCTGGCTGAAATGAAAGGTGCTCAGATGTTTCTTGGCACTGAGTTTACCAAGGTTGCTGGGAATGAGGGACTAGTAAGTGGGAAGCTAAATGAGCTGGTGCATTCTTGTAATGAAATAAGTATGGCTATCAGGGAAGCCTTCAGACTGGCCAAAAGAGATGTGCAAGCTTCAGTTGTTGCGAACTTGACATCTGGTATTGAATTGATCAAACAAGAAGTTATGGCAGTCGGGAAGGAGGTGAATGAGTTGGTTAAAAGGCCAAGTGTCAATGAAAAAGAACTTGGGTCTTCTATTGGTAGTGATGTGATTGAGAAGCTGAAGTCTGAGATATCTCAGAATCTTGTTGCTCAGATTTCAGCTTCTGTGGCTGAAAAGGTTGAAGAAGGGGTCAGAAGGATGGTCTTAGAACTCACCAAAGATACTTCCAAGAAGGTAGATAAGGCTGTTGCTGAAGTTCAGAAATCTGTATCTACTCTTGATGAAGTTGTTAAGGGCCAGTCCAAGCAGTTAGATGAAATTCTGACCCTTCTCAAGAAAGAACAAGTTGTTGCTCCTCCTCCCCCTGCTTCATTTACTGAAGAAGATAGAAAAATGCTGAAGGAACTAAAAGAACAAGAGGCACTGAACCTTAATTCATCCTTTAGATTAAGGGCTCAGTTCTCTACCATGGCTAAGGGTATTTTTGATAGCCTAGAGCAGCAAAGTTGGGAACCTCTGAAGTCAATGAAAACAACCATTGATCTTTATGCCAAGATGCCTTCTGAGGTCCCCAAAGGGGGAAATGTGCCTATTGGTTTGCTCTCCAGTACTCAAGAATTAATAGAGGCGACCAAGAAGCAAACTGAAGTACAATCTGGTAGTGCTTTAGTTCAGGGGAACAGGTTCAGAAATCTGAAGTACAAGCTTCTGAACCAGCTAAGAAAGATAAGGGCAAGGCCCAGTGGTGGATGAACCTACAAAGAAAGATTCTAAGGGTTCTGGTTTGGTGGTTGGTGAAAATGTAGATGAGCATGGTTATCCCCTTCATGATCCTAATGCTGATAGCAAGAAATTAGAGGCTTTGCAGAAGCAAGTTTCTAATCAACTCATTATGTGGAGGGAAAACAAGGAAAGAGAAAGGGAACAACATCTGAAGATGGGGACCCTTGATCATGTTGATGCTGCAGCTCTTGGTCTCTCTCTGGAAAGATATCTGAAAATCAAAAATGATCCAAGAGTGCAGAAAGCTGTTGTTGATATGCTTGAGTATGAGTATGGGGTAAATTATTCTCCCTTAGAACAAAAGCTGGACCATCTCACATTCAAGTTGTCCATTGAGGATTTGGTGAAAAATAGAGAAAAGGAGATGGCAATCAAAAAGAAAGAAATTCTGGCTGGAGTTCTGAAGGTTGAAAAAGAATTGTCAAGGCCACCCACAAAGCCCAAATTGACTGGACCAAGATCATCGAGAAAGAATATTCGTGATGCTGATCTCTCCACCTTCCAACCAATGTCTGATGATGCTGCTGAGATCCAAAGAAAGCATGAGAAGGATCAATATGAGCATTATCTGAAGCATCGATCTCATCCAGTTAAAATAGTTGATATGGAAGTAACAAAAGCTGATGGGTTGAGGCTTTTTGATTTGATTGTCAAAAGAGAAGGTAGAGCAGCTGAAGAATATAATCAAACTTCAGTGCATGAATTTGGGATTTCTGAACATAGGGAGATGATCCAAATTCTGAGGGGGAAGCCAAAATATGCTCTGATTGGTGCATGGTTATCAAGAATACAACAAAAGATGCAAGCCAAGGTAGAGATTGAAGGCAGATTGTTTGGAAAGAAGGATCATTCTCCACTGAAGAGAAAAGCTACTGAAGCACCTTCTGGTTCGAGGCCTGCGAAGAAGTAGTTTTCTTTTCAGTTTATCATTTACTTGTATAAATATTTGCAAATGTAACAAACACTTCAGTTTGTATATATATGTTACATTTTGTAACTTATAAGTAGATGATAGGTTTAAGTTAGAAAAATCACAAGTAAAATTCTGAGACTTCAATGATCTATAAGATGTACTTAGAAAATTTTTACAACTTAAACAAAAACTTGCATTTCAGACTTACAAACATGTATAGATAGAAGTCTGAGATGCATGCACTATTTCAGAACATATAGGGGGAATTTGTTAGGTCAAAAATCGACCAAGTATAATTTGTTCAGAAATAGCTGAAGCTCAGTGAAGAATACTTATACAGAATTCTGAAGTCGTTCAGAATTAGTTCACTAAAGCTTCACTTCAGTTCAGATCAACGTATCAGAATACCGTTCAGAATGAAGTCAAATACTGAAGTCTGAAGAAAGAGAATCAGCTCAGATGTGGAGCTCAGAAGTTGATTCTACCTGATCGAAGACTGAAGCATCTCAGTGTAAAAGTACTTACACACTTTTATACTGATTACGAGGAAGACTTTTTACTTTACATACCTTTACCCAGTTAATAGATTTAACTATTAATAAAAGTACAAGGTAAAGTAAAGGTTGGGAATAAGGTATGATAAGTCACATCAATTGACTTATATACTTAACCTTATAAGTACGCATGTAAGGAATTAACTTTAATTCCTTAAATGCTCCCAACCATATTTGTACGATCTGGTCCATGTCATCATGGACTTGGTCTATAAATATAAGTCTTCTCACAACTTGCAAATGGCTTGAAACTTTAGCATTGCAACTTGTGAGATATACTCTAAGTAATCCTTACGAGTATTTCCAAGTTATTAGATCACTTGTATTTCTAGGTTGTTTAGATATTTACACTTGGGTGTTTATCTTTGTTCCGCAACAACCTTTGTATTTGTTTATATCAATAAATCAAATACATTGAAAAAGTACATCGTGTCTCAATGCTACATACTTGAAATATACATATTATTTATATAGTTTCAGCACTTATTGTTTCTAGCATTTACTTTCAGTATCTTTACCTTATTGATTATCCATATCTGGATCGTATTCTGAACTGGTCAACTTCCAGTTAGAACTACTTGCCAGTCGGGTATTAACCATCTATATTTGGGACTCACAGAAACTTAATCGTTGAAATTGAAACTTTTATTTCAAAAAAACCCAAGTTTATTTTATACCTAGATTATAACCCCGCATAATACACGGGTTAAATTATATAATAATTACATTGATGATTTTTGTAATAATGTATATTTATAGTTAGATACATTACATGTTTCATATTGTATTTTTTTTAGTATAAAAGTCCAATATCAAATTACATAATTTTTATTGTATCAAAAACTAAATATTTACTTTATTGCTGTAAAGTTAAAAAGGTATAAATTTCAAAACAACACTTTAATAGACGGAAATGAATACTTAGTTTGTCGTTTGTCTCAAAGTAATAAGAAACAACATTCTTATACATCAGATATATGATCTCATATTAGATCTTGCAACATTAACTAACATTTTTATATCCTTAGATAATTTTTTAATAGTAGATTTTGCAACAAAAAAATCTTTTTTTGAACAAAAGCTTTTGTTATTTTACTCAATATAATATTTACCGTCATTCATCGACAAATGACAAATTATTGAAATGATACGTGTCTTTTTAGTATATATTAATAGATCTTATACTGTTAGATACTATATATAATATAAATTAATAGTTAAACATATGGAAAATGTTAAACGCAGCCTTTAAGAATTTAACGTGTATAAAAAATTTGTACCTTCTATATGAAAAGCCAATCCCCTGAATTTTATGGTAAGTGCATAACTATTTAATGCATTTTAACTGCAACTCTAAGGACTGTGTTTAGTATAACCCTAAACATATATAAACATAATATAATTAAACTTTTATCATTTAATCATTAGAAAAATATGTACATAACATATATAGATTATCGATTTTATGGATATATAATGTAACACACTTTTGATCTATCAAAGTAATTTTGTTTTATTAAGTTGTTGGTACAATAAATATCTCTGCCACAGTATAGTCATAATTTATTATTAAGACAAATTAAATTTAATCAGAAAAAGTATTTAATCAATTACTATACTCCCCGTCTTTAATAATTTTATACCCTTTTTTCTTATCATGAAATTTTTGAAACATAAATACATAATAACTATTGTACTGCTAAAAATAATTTGTTAAAATTATTTTTGTTTTTATTTTCCTATTTACAGTGACTTATTTTCCTAACCACGAGATGAGTACCCGCGTAATGCGACGGCGGTGACGGTGGTGCTAACGATGTGGTTATTAATCTAAAAGTAATTGATGTAAATGATAGTGTAGTTATTTTATGATTAAGGGATGTATCTTTTGTAAATAATTTTATTAAGAGTATTATAGAGATATTAGGTGGAAATATTTAAATTAATGAATAAAGAAGATAGATATTTTGGATAAATATGGTTGGAAAATATTTTAGGGATATATTAGGTATATTTAGTGTGTGAGTTAGAAATGTGTTAAAAATTAAGAGTATTTTGGGTATTTTAAAGGTAGAGAATTGAAAAGAGGGAGAATAGTTTGTTTTATAATAGAGTATAGACTATAGATAACACATGTCATTTAATGTTCCAACAAATCTAAATAGGAAAGTCAAGAAAACAATCTAAAGGTTGGAATTCAATATTGTTTTTCATCCAAAGGTTGTGATTTTTTTGAAAAAGAATTTAGGATGTTGGTTTATGGTTATTGAGAGATATAATATATAGATAGTATAGATATTGTAGACTTTGTAGTCATTACTCCATTAATGTAGGTTCCAGTTGCACATTTTGATTACATTTTGATTTCTGATGAATTTAGGATGTTTGAGTAGTCATTTCTCAATCTAGCTGAGAGAAGTAGTATAGGAATTGTATTACTAACAAATGATCTATTAAAAAGTTATAGGACCAAACATTTTTAATGCTTTTATTTTTTTTAACATATGGATTTCATTCGTTGTATTTCTGTGTCTCCATTTTCAAACATTGACTTTAAGCATATTATTAAGCATATCCATTTTCAAAAATGATCTACTATTTCATTCGATGCTTTTATAATTATACATCATTTTCTTTTTCATTTTAAAAAGATAAAAACAATGAAAAGAGAGATACCTTGCACTCCCATTACCTTGTCACATCCGTAAAATACTAAAATGCTACAAGAAATATAGTACTGTATTGTATAGCGTGTAAGAAGGGTTGGCAAGAAATAAATACTGTGTCTAGTGTCTATCAAAATTACAGTACTGCAGTAGTTTGGTAATGATATTGATAGCACATTTATTTATATGTAAGATCATTCTTAAATGAGGGTAAAATAGGTAGGTAAAGAAAGATGAAAAAGAAATGAATGGATTAAAGCAGGTTAGGTTAAAGGTGAGTGAAATATGGATAGGTGAAACCATATTTTAGGATGAAAGGTTAAATGTGGTTTCATTTTGTGTGTTTTATTATGTTTCTTTTATTTTGATGGTTGTGTTGCATATTTGTCGATTTGTAACTTTTAACTCGACTTGAAAACATGATTTTTGACTTGTAACTTGAAACGTGACTTGACCCGTAAGAGTCTTGATATTTTATATACTACATAATATTGTATAATTATATATATTTGACGTATTTATAAACAAAATATAAGTTGATTATCTTAATACATTACCAAAATATTACATATTCGACACTTTTGAGTCATAAACTTACAGTTTATCTCAAAATTCGTACTAAAAGGATCAAAAATACATATATAACATACAAGATAATGTAATCATAAATACGATATATAATATATGACCATATTATCAAACTACAACAAATATAAGTTTGCAACTCGTATTGACTCGTTTCAAATTCACACGCGACTCGTAAGAGTCAGGAGAAAAAAGAGTCACCAGCGAGTCGTCTCGCTTTAGGCGTAAATCGACTCGACTCGTGACTCGTAAGAGTCTAACAACTATGGTGTACTGTGAGGTATTGTGGGGTATAGATTATAGGGGTATTAAATATGAAGGTAAAAAGTAAGAGAAAAAAGAGAAAAAAGGTAAAAAGGTGATGCTGATATGAGAAAAAAAGTACTCCGTGTAAGTGAAGAAAAATGCTGATATGAGAAAAAAAGTACTCCGTGTAAGTGAAGAAAAATGCTGATATGAGAAAAAAAGTATAAGTGAAGAAAATAAACGGTTACAAATGGTCAGACATATATATTTTTTGAACAGTCAGTCGGTATTTGATATCAGGGAATACCTCACCGTATAACCGTATAATGGTGAAGCCCCGCACGTACTCTAAACTACGAGATATAGATCATAAGCCGTTATAGGTGATTCAAGAAAAAAACCTCCAGAACATGTCATTTTAGAGAATCGAACCCATGACTTAAAGTAAAACACAAAAAAATAAACAGTTACAAATGGTCAAACATATTTAAAGTTACAAACAAAACATAAATACACAAGTTACTCTTTTCACTTACCCACCCTCTCTCTCTGTGTGAGAAGGGAGAACAAAGTGGCTTTTTGTGGTTTTCAGCCTCTTCTTCCTTGCTTTTTAGTACTTGTACTTAATAATCTCTCTATGTATATATATACAAGGAGGTATTAAACAATAAACTCAGAAGGCTTGTAGTGTTGGGGTTTGGTGAAAGAGAAAACCAGATTTCGGGTGTTTCAAGGGCTGTAAAAGAAGCTGTAAATCAGGCACGATAAAGTGTATCTTACATTCTTACTTGGTTAATTAAAACTTTGCGTGTCTCCCCGAAAGAGAGGTTCTTTTTGAGCCACCCCATTGTTCTCTCGATTTTTTTTTTCAACGGTGAGTTTTCTTTTGTTCATTATTTTTGTTGCTATTTCATGTACTACTTTATTAGTGGGACGAATTTGGCTAAACAAAAGTTTTGTAAAATGTTTTGCTAACTGTTCAGAAAAATGCTTATACTGTGATTTTAATGGCCAAAACTCCAACATGTTAACTTTTTTTTCTTCTAAAAAGTTCATTCACATGATTACATCCTCTTGTACACTACTAGTCTCCTCATCCAATACATTTTTTTTCAAAGCTATTTGCTCGATCGATACCCGTCAATTATATATTTCTTTTGGTTTGTGGTTGTAAGCTTAATTTGTCTATGTTTTTCTTGTTCATATAAATAACTACTGATTATATGATGGATGTTTTTTTTTTTGAATTTCAGTTTCTTTTTTAATCTGTCTCTAATAGATCTCAGGAATCATCCTTGTGTGAATACAAGGTACTCAACGGCAACTTCACGCAAAGTTTCAAGCAACAATTTTGTTTTTTTTTACTTTGATATTCTAATTTTTATTTGTATGTTACTTTAATGTATAATATTATGATTAAATATATTTATTTTGTTATAATTTTGTAGAGAAAGCAAGTTATGAGGTATGTTAAGATCTATAAAGCAAACCTTCAATGGCGTCTTATTCAACGTTATCCATTCAAAGGGCTTGTCGACAGACGTGTTTTTGAAGTTCAGAAAAAATCTCCAGGTATAATCTCGTGTCTTTTCTTGACAGTAATTTATAAAATAAAAAAAAACTTGTATTTCTTTTTAGTTGCACAAAAAACTTTGTTGATTTTTATGACGATTTATACCTATGGTAATGAAATTAATATTTAGTTATATCCTCACCTTAGAGAGCCAACAATTATTTTGAACTGGATTATTGTATCAGTTCTTTGAAAAAAATCTTACATTTTTTTGGTGCATAACTTATTGTAGTCTTGGTGGATACACAAATCTTGCACAAAGTTGATCACTATATAAGCTATATAGGCTAAAACTGTTAATCACTATATAAGCTAAAACTGTTAACAAAACTAAGGGAAAGAAAGAAAACCCGATACACAAATCACCAAAAAGATGAAAATACTCCATAATCTTTAGTCATTTAGTGAGATGATAGAAGGAAAAGCAGATAACAAACATCTAGCAGGTTCTTTGCAACTTAATTTGCCATCAATTAAGCAGATAACAAAACTTGAAATTAAATTAGATATATTAGCACGGTACCCGCGCAATGCGGCGGTAACGGTGTGGTGGTGGGGGCGACTGTTGGTGGCGGCGTCGGCGTCGAGTGGTGTACATAATTGATGTAAAGGTAGTTCATGTAAAGGTTAATGGATATATTTTGGATAAATGACTGATATTGTAATTTAATCATTAATGGTATTTTAGATAATTCCTCCATAACTTTTAAAGAGAAGGTTGTTTTATTTATTAAATAGTATAAAAGTATAGATTAGGTGTATAGAGGAATTAGGATTAAGAAATAAGGGTATTTTGGGTATAAAAAAGTGTTGAATTTCCTAAAATAAGAGAGGTCAATATGCTTTATAAGGGGTTATAGATAATGTCATATATCCAGTAATACTAATGACCAACCTCATGACCAGGCACTTTGATCTTCAAATATCGATAAATCTTAAATAGTACAAGATTCACATCAGAACAACTTTTTCCTCGTCGGGAATTACCAGGAAATGTCAATGACCAGCCTGTCAAAGTGTACCCTAAACCCTAAAGCGTACCGGGTTTAGGGTTGCTTCAAACCCTAAACCCTAGAGTGGGAACCTTCATCATTTTTAGCATTTTAGGGGGTTAGTTAGGGTTTTTAGGGTTTAGATTTTAGGGTTTTAGAATGTAGCTTTCCCCTCGGATTAGCAATTAAGCTTTAGGGTTTAGGGTTTGAAGTTGTAGGGTTAGCCGTTAGGCTAACCCTACGACTTCAAACCCTAAACCCTAAAGCGTACCGTGTACCCGCTCTAGGGTTTAGGGTTTGAAGGTCGAGGGTTAGCCGATAGGCTAACCCTCGGGCTTCAAACCATAAACCCTAGAGTGAGAACCTTCATCCTTTTTAGCATTTTAGGGTTTAGGGTTTTTAGGGTTTTAGAATGTAGCTTTCCCCTCGGATTAGCAATTAAGCTTTAGGGTTTAGGGTTTGAAGTTGTAGGGTTAGCCGTTAGGCTAACCCTACGACTTCAAACCCTAAACCCTAAAGCGTACCGTTAGGTGCTTCAAACCCTAAACCCTAGAGTGGGAACCTTCATCTTTTTAGCATTTTAGGGGGTTAGGGTTTTTAGGGTTTAGATTTTAGGGTTTTAGAATGTAGCTTTCCCCTCGGATTAGCAACTTTGTGATTTACAACTCATACAACTTCGATACACAAGGTGTTTTTACACATTCTACACCTTGTTTTGCGTTTCGAAAAACTCATATAATTTCTATACACAAGGTGTTTTCTACGTTACATACAATGTGATTAGTTTTTGAAAAACTCATACAATTTTCATACACAAGGTGTTTTTATACATGTTACACCTTGTGTTTCGGTTTTTAAAAAATCATACAATTTTAATTTCTCAATGCATTGCTTTTATTTTTTAATTATTTTTATTTCTTTAACTGTCCCTATCCCAGCCTCATTTAAAAGTAAACTTGAAAAAAAAAACTGTTCCAGCCTCATTTAAAAATTAAGTTGAAAAAATAAAAAAAGAAACTGTCATTCCTCATTTAACCACAGTCTTTTCCCATTTCATCACATCAATCACATCACGCTTATAACTCCCGCTCATTTCTCTCTCTATCTCATTCAATACATCATTTTTCCTTTTCTCTCATTCAATACATCGTCTTCTTCATCAGATTGTTTTCATCACTAGATCGTCTTCCTCTAAAACCTTCTTCTTCATCATTATAATCATCTAATGTCGGAATCTTCACCTACTAAGTTTACTAGATCGATGATTAATCAAACAAAAAAAGACATAGCGGAAGGTAAATTTGTACTTATTTTTTTGATTTTAGGGTTTATATCGTGTTTTTTGTTTTATTCTATATTATTTAATTCATTATTATCATTTTTAGGTCATAAAGCAGCCGATCAACAAAATGATGATAGAATGAAAGCTACACCAAAAGCTAATAAAGGTATTTTGTTATTTTTTTTTATTAATTTGAAACTTCGTTTTGTACATTTTTTTTTTTAATTTTAGGGTTTATAATAATTAATTTAAATTTTGTCTACATGTAATATTGAATTTATATGTTTTTTTTCAATCTGATATTATTTCTATACACAAGGTGTTTTCTACGTTACATACAATCTGATTAGCTTTTGAAAAACTCATACAATTTTCATACACAAGGTGTTTTTATACATTCTACACCTTGTTTTGCGTTTCGAAAAACTCATATAATTTCTATACACAAGGTGTTTTCTACGTTACATACAATCTGATTAGCTTTTGAAAAACTCATACAATTTTCATACACAAGGTGTTTTTATACATTATACACTTTGTGTTTGGGTTTCGAAAAACTCATACAATTTCTATACACAAGGTGTTTTGTACGTTACACACAATGTGATTAGTTTTTGAAAAACTCATACAATTTTCATACACAAGGTATTTTTACTTACACACAATGTGATTGTTTTTGAAAAACTCATACAATTTTCATACACAAGGTGTTTTTACTACATACAATGTGATTGTTTTTGAAAAACTCATACAATTTTCATACACAAGGTGTTTTTACTTACATACAATGTGATTGTTTTTGAAAAACTCATACAATTTTCATACACAAGGTGTTTTGTACTTACATACAATGTGATTGTTTTTGAAAAACTCATACAATTTTCATACACAAGGTGTTTTTACTTACATACAATGTGATTGTTTTTGAAAAACTCATACAATTTTCATACACAAGGTGTTTTTACTACATACAATGTGATTGTTTTTGAAAAACTCATACAATTTTCATACACAAGGTGTTTTTACTTACATACAATGTGATTGTTTTTGAAAAACTCATACAATTTCTATACACAAGGTGTTTTGTACGTTACACACAATGTGATTAGTTTTTGAAAAACTCATACAATTTTCATACACAAGGTGTTTTTATACATTTTACACCTTGTGTTTGGGTTTTGAAAAACTCATACAATTTATATACACAAGGTGTTTTTATTCATTCTACACCTTGTTTTGGTTTCGAAAAACTCATACAACTTCGATACACAAGGTGTTTTTACACATTCTACACCTTGTTTGGGTTTCGAAAAACTCATATAATTTCTATACACAAGGTGTTTTGTACGTTACACACAATGTGATTAGTTTTTGAAAAACTCATACAATTTTCATACACAAGGTATTTTTACTTACACACAATGTGATTGTTTTTGAAAAACTCATACAATTTTCATACACAAGGTGTTTTTACGTTACATACAATGTGATTAGCTTTTGAAAAACTCATACAACTTCGATACACAATGTGTTTTTATACATTATACACTTTGTGTTTGGGTTTCGAAAAACTCATACAATTTCTATACACAAGGTGTTTTGTACGTTACACACAATGTGATTAGTTTTTGAAAAACTCATACAATTTTCATACACAAGGTATTTTTACTTACACACAATGTGATTGTTTTTGAAAAACTCATACAATTTTCATACACAAGGTGTTTTTACGTTACATACAATGTGATTAGCTTTTGAAAAACTCATACAACTTCGATACACAATGTGTTTTTATACATTCTACACCTTGTTTTGCGTTTCGAAAAACTCATATAATTTCTATACACAAGGTGTTTTCTACGTTACATACAATCTGATTAGCTTTTGAAAAACTCATACAATTTTCATACACAAGGTGTTTTTATACATTATACACTTTGTGTTTGGGTTTCGAAAAACTCATACAATTTCTATACACAAGGTGTTTTGTACGTTACACACAATGTGATTAGTTTTTGAAAAACTCATACAATTTTCATACACAAGGTATTTTTATACATACAATGTGATTAGCTTTTGAAAAACTCATACAACTTCGATACACAATGTGTTTTTATACATTCTACACTTTGTGTTTGGGTTTCGAAAAACTCATACAATTTCTATACACAAGGTGTTTTGTACGTTACACACAATGTGATTAGTTTTTGAAAAACTCATACAATTTTCATACACAAGGTGTTTTTATACATTATACACTTTGTGTTTGGGTTTCGAAAAACTCATACAATTTCTATACACAAGGTGTTTTGTACGTTACACACAATGTGATTAGTTTTTGAAAAACTCATACAATTTTCATACACAAGGTATTTTTACTTACACACAATGTGATTGTTTTTGAAAAACTCATACAATTTTCATACACAAGGTGTTTTTACGTTACATACAATGTGATTAGCTTTTGAAAAACTCATACAACTTCGATACACAATGTGTTTTTATACATTATACACTTTGTGTTTGGGTTTCGAAAAACTCATACAATTTCTATACACAAGGTGTTTTGTACGTTACACACAATGTGATTAGTTTTTGAAAAACTCATACAATTTTCATACACAAGGTGTTTTGTACGTTACACACAATGTGATTAGTTTTTGAAAAACTCATACAATTTTCATACACAAGGTGTTTTTATACATTATACACTTTGTGTTTGGGTTTCGAAAAACTCATACAATTTCTATACACAAGGTGTTTTGTACGTTACACACAATGTGATTAGTTTTTGAAAAACTCATACAATTTTCATACACAAGGTATTTTTATACATACAATGTGATTGTTTTTGAAAAACTCATACAATTTCTATACACAAGGTGTTTTGTACGTTACACACAATGTGATTAGTTTTTGAAAAACTCATACAATTTTCATACACAAGGTGTTTTTATACATTCTACACCTTGTTTTGCGTTTCGAAAAACTCATATAATTACAAAACACAAGGTGTTTAACACATTATAGACAGTTTTTTTTAAACTTTAACAACAGTTTACATATATAAACTTATTTATGCTTTCATTTTATGTGTAGAAGCTACTCATTCAAACAAGGAAAAGTCGAAAGAACCTGTTACAATAAAGTCAAGGTCTAAGAATAAAACCAATAAAGATGATCTTCCTGAAACACCTTCGCTTCAGGTTCCGAAGACCCAAATTCCAAACAGAGGAATCCGAATGATGAACTTTGTTAGAATTATATTTGTAGTAGTTGATTTGTTTCCTTATTGTATAATTGTACTTAGAATGTAAATGTCTAAGTATGGAAGGGGGCTTAGTGTAAATTAGTCTTGTGTATATAAACCCCTTCCATTAAGGATTTTGTAACCTTTCACCACATTTATGCTATCTAATCTTTCCTGCCAAACACACTTTCTCTCTCTAAACTCTCTCTCTTCAAACCGCCATTAACACACACACTAACACACACTTAAGCTCAAATTCTACACTTTACATTTGGTATCAGAGCACAATCAGCGTATCTGAGCGATCCACAAGCTTAATTGAAGCTTATTTTGTGCTTATTTTCTGAAAGGTCTATTTGCCGAGATTACTGTTTGAGTAATTTCTGCAAAATTAGTGTGTTTGTTGTTGCAAATTTTGACACTATTTCTTGTTATGTTTTTATGAAATTTAGCAGAATCTACCGGAGAAAATTCTAAATCCGATGATATTACCCCGAATGATGATATTAGCCAGCCTACGTCTTCTTCAGGTAATATATGCTTCAACTATAAGTTACAAAACACAAGGTGTTTAACAAATTATAGATAGTTTTTTTTAAACTTTAACAACAGTTTACATATATAAACTTATTTATGCTTTCATTTTATGTGTAGAAGCTACTCATTCAAACAAGGAAAAGTCGAAAGAACCTGTTACAATAAAGTCAAGGTCTAAGAATAAAACCAATAAAGATGATCTTCCTGAAACACCTTCGCTTCAGGTTCCGAAGACCCAAATTCCAAACAGAGGAATCCGAATGATGAACTTTGTTAGAATTATATTTGTAGTAGTTGATTTGTTTCCTTATTGTATAATTGTACTTAGAATGTAAATGTCTAAGTATGGAAGGGGGCTTAGTGTAAATTAGTCTTGTGTATATAAACCCCTTCCATTAAGGATTTTGTAACCTTTCACCACATTTATGCTATCTAATCTTTCCTGCCAAACACACTTTCTCTCTCTAAACTCTCTCTCTTCAAACCGCCATTAACACACACACTAACACACACTTAAGCTCAAATTCTACACTTTACATTTGGTATCAGAGCACAATCAGCGTATCTGAGCGATCCACAAGCTTAATTGAAGCTTATTTTGTGCTTATTTTCTGAAAGGTCTATTTGCCGAGATTACTGTTTGAGTAATTTCTGCAAAATTAGTGTGTTTGTTGTTGAAATTTGTTGTACTTTCGTGATTAAGTATGTTTTTTTATCATGTCTTTTAGTACACTAATCTTTTATATGCGTAATTGACATTGTACTTTGGTTTAAAATTTTCTTTGGGCATTCAGAACTTTTGAAAGTAGTTTGGTTTCATAGCTAAAGGTTTTTGTTGCAAATTTTGACACTATTTCTTGTTATGTTTTTTTATCATGTCTTTTAGTACACTAATCTTTTATATGCGTAATTGAGATTGTACTTTGGTTTAAAATTTTCTTTGGGCATTCATAACTTTTGAAAGTAGTTTCGTTTCATAGCTAAAGGGTTTTGTTGCAAATTTTTGCTAAGACTGGAGCTACTTGTCTATTTGCAGAGAATTTTGCTCGGCAAATAGTGGTTTCAAGAAAAATTGGTTAAGTGTGGTGCTCATTGTTCTATTTGCAGAGATTTTATCTCGGCAAATACGTGTTTTAGCAAATTTTTGCTAAGGACTGGAGCTACTTGTTCTATTTGCAGAGATTTTTCTCGGCAAATAGTTGTTTCAAGAAAAGTTGGTTAAGTGTGGTGCTCATTGTTCTATTTGCAGAGATTTTATCTCGGCAAATAGGTGTTTCAAGAAAAGTTGGTTAAGTGTGGTGCTCATTGTTCTATTTGCAGAGATTTTATCTCGGCAAATAGGTGTTTCAAGAAAAGTTGGTTAAGTGTGGTGCTCATTGTTCTATTTGCAGAGATTTTATCTCGGCAAATAGGTGTTTCAAGAAAAGTTGGTTAAGTGTGGTGCTCATTGTTCTATTTGCAGAGATTTTATCTCGGCAAATAGGTGTTTCAAGAAAAGTTGGTTAAGTGTGGTGCTCATTGTTCTATTTGCAGAGATTTTATCTCGGCAAATAGGTGTTTCAAGAAAAGTTGGTTAAGTGTGGTGCTCATTGTTCTATTTGCAGAGATTTTATCTCGGCAAATAGGTGTTTCAAGAAAAGTTGGTTAAGTGTGGTGCTCATTGTTCTATTTGCAGAGATTTTATCTCGGCAAATAGGTGTTTCAAGAAAAGTTGGTTAAGTGTGGTGCTCATTGTTCTATTTGCAGAGATTTTATCTCGGCAAATAGGTGTTTCAAGAAAAGTTGGTTAAGTGTGGTGCTCATTGTTCTATTTGCAGAGATTTTATCTCGGCAAATAGGTGTTTCAAGAAAAGTTGGTTAAGTGTGGTGCTCATTGTTCTATTTGCAGAGATTTTATCTCGGCAAATAGGTGTTTCAAGAAAAGTTGGTTAAGTGTGGTGCTCATTGTTCTATTTGCAGAGATTTTATCTCGGCAAATAGGTGTTTCAAGAAAAGTTGGTTAAGTGTGGTGCTCATTGTTCTATTTGCAGAGATTTTATCTCGGCAAATAGGTGTTTCAAGAAAAGTTGGTTAAGTGTGGTGCTCATTGTTCTATTTGCAGAGATTTTATCTCGGCAAATAGGTGTTTCAAGAAAAGTTGGTTAAGTGTGGTGCTCATTGTTCTATTTGCAGAGATTTTATCTCGGCAAATAGGTGTTTCAAGAAAAGTTGGTTAAGTGTGGTGCTCATTGTTCTATTTGCAGAGATTTTATCTCGGCAAATAGGTGTTTCAAGAAAAGTTGGTTAAGTGTGGTGCTCATTGTTCTATTTGCAGAGATTTTATCTCGGCAAATAGGTGTTTCAAGAAAAGTTGGTTAAGTGTGGTGCTCATTGTTCTATTTGCAGAGATTTTATCTCGGCAAATAGGTGTTTCAAGAAAAGTTGGTTAAGTGTGGTGCTCATTGTTCTATTTGCAGAGATTTTATCTCGGCAAATAGGTGTTTCAAGAAAAGTTGGTTAAGTGTGGTGCTCATTGTTCTATTTGCAGAGATTTTATCTCGGCAAATAGGTGTTTCAAGAAAAGTTGGTTAAGTGTGGTGCTCATTGTTCTATTTGCAGAGATTTTATCTCGGCAAATAGGTGTTTCAAGAAAAGTTGGTTAAGTGTGGTGCTCATTGTTCTATTTGCAGAGATTTTATCTCGGCAAATAGGTGTTTCAAGAAAAGTTGGTTAAGTGTGGTGCTCATTGTTCTATTTGCAGAGATTTTATCTCGGCAAATAGGTGTTTCAAGAAAAGTTGGTTAAGTGTGGTGCTCATTGTTCTATTTGCAGAGATTTTATCTCGGCAAATAGGTGTTTCAAGAAAAGTTGGTTAAGTGTGGTGCTCATTGTTCTATTTGCAGAGATTTTATCTCGGCAAATAGGTGTTTCAAGAAAAGTTGGTTAAGTGTGGTGCTCATTGTTCTATTTGCAGAGATTTTATCTCGGCAAATAGGTGTTTCAAGAAAAGTTGGTTAAGTGTGGTGCTCATTGTTCTATTTGCAGAGATTTTATCTCGGCAAATAGTGTTTCAAAAAAAGTTGGTTAAGTATGGTACTCATTGTTCTATTTGCAGAGATTTTATCTCGGCAAATACGTGTTTTAGCAAATTTTTGCTAAGGACTGGAGCTACTTGTACTATTTGCAGAGATTTTTGCTCGGCAAATAGTTGTTTCAAGAAAAGTTGGTTAAGTGTGGTGCTCATTGTTCTATTTGCAGAGATTTTATCTCGGCAAATAGGTGTTTCAAGAAAAGTTGGTTAAGTGTGGTGCTCATTGTTCTATTTGCAGAGATTTTATCTCGGCAAATAGGTGTTTCAAGAAAAGTTGGTTAAGTGTGGTGCTCATTGTTCTATTTGCAGAGATTTTATCTCGGCAAATAGTGTTTCAAGAAAAGTTGGTTAAGTGTGGTGCTCATTGTTCTATTTGCAGAGATTTTATCTCGGCAAATAGGTGTTTCAAGAAAAGTTGGTTAAGTGTGGTGCTCATTGTTCTATTTGCAGAGATTTTATCTCGGCAAATAGGTGTTTCAAGGAAATTTGGTTAAGTGTTGATTCTACTTACACTGTTTGCAGAGATTTTATCTCGGCAAATAGTTATTTCAACAAAAATCCACCAAGTGTTTTTTTGTGATACAGTTCTAGTTGTACCATTTGCTGAAGAAAAAGCTCGGCAAACTGTTGAAGTTGGTTGATCAGTGTGTTCGAATTGTGAATTGGCTACTTGTTCTATTTGCAGAGATTTTATCTCGGCAAATAGTGTTTCAAGAAAAGTTGGTTAAGTGTGGTGCTACTTGTTCTATTTGCCGAAGAAAAACCTCGGCACTTAGTTCATTTAGACTTGTCAAAATTTTCAATTTCAAGAAAATTGATTCACCATCATTTTTGATCAATATTCTTCAAGTGGGCAGAAAATAAAATTTGTTCAAAATTTTTTGGTCCATTTGCCGAGATTTTTGCTCGGCATTCTTCACAAGTAGAAAATCAAATTTTTTTCTAAGTCTTTTAATTGTTTGAAATGGCTTCAAGGGAAGCTTTAGCACTTGGTTCTGAAGGGAGACCTCCTGTGTTGTTCAGAGGATCTTATCCACAATGGAAGAAAAGGTTTCTGAACTGGATAGACAGACAGAAGAATGGAAAACTTCTGAGGAAATCATACAAAGATGGTCCTGAACTTCCAAAGAACCCTGTTAATGGAGAAGCTTTACCTGAAGAGAGTTGGAATACAGATCAGAGAAATAGAGTTGAAGCTGATCAAATGTCAATTGCCTATCTTTACCAAGCACTTCCTGATGACATTTACTGCAATGTGGACTCCTATGAAACAGGAAAAGACATATGGGATGAAGTGGAGAAGCAGATGGAAGGATCTGATGTGTCAAACACCATAAGATTGTCGACTGTTCTGAACATGTATGAAACTTTCAAGCAACAGAAGGGTGAACCATTGAACGAAGTATACATCAGATTCTGCAATGTCATCAATGAGCTTAGAAAGAATGATGTGAAGAGAACCAATATGGAACTGAACATCAAATTCATCAAAAATCTGGAAGAGGAATGGCAAGTGTATGGAACCCAACTCAACCAACAATCAGACTTTGGGAAACTCACCATTCACACCTTGTATGAAAAGCTGAAGCTGAATGTTGAGGATGTTCAGAGGATCTTATCCACAATGGAAGAAAAGGTTTCTGAACTGGATAGACAGACAGAAGAATGGAAAACTTCTGAGGAAATCATACAAAGATGGTCCTGAACTTCCAAAGAACCCTGTTAATGGAGAAGCTTTACCTGAAGAGAGTTGGAATACAGATCAGAGAAATAGAGTTGAAGCTGATCAAATGTCAATTGCCTATCTTTACCAAGCACTTCCTGATGACATTTACTGCAATGTGGACTCCTATGAAACAGGAAAAGACATATGGGATGAAGTGGAGAAGCAGATGGAAGGATCTGATGTGTCAAACACCATAAGATTGTCGACTGTTCTGAACATGTATGAAACTTTCAAGCAACAGAAGGGTGAACCATTGAACGAAGTATACATCAGATTCTGCAATGTCATCAATGAGCTTAGAAAGAATGATGTGAAGAGAACCAATATGGAACTGAACATCAAATTCATCAAAAATCTGGAAGAGGAATGGCAAGTGTATGGAACCCAACTCAACCAACAATCAGACTTTGGGAAACTCACCATTCACACCTTGTATGAAAAGCTGAAGCTGAATGTTGAGGATGTTCAGAGGATCCAAAAGAAGAAAGAAGAAAGTGTCCATTCCGATCCATTAGCCTTGGTAGCTGAGAAGAAGACTTCAAAAGTGTCAAGACAAAGCTTTGTTGAGTATGACACTGATTCTGATTCAAGTGAAATGAGTGATTCTGATCTGGATGAAAGACAAAAAGAGATGTACAAGGAACTCACTTATTTCACGTAGGCTTTCAAGAAGAAACCAACCAACAATCAGCTTAGGACTTCCTCAGTTTCTTCGTATGAAAAGAATGCAAATGCTCCTAAGTTTGAAGCCAAGAAGGAATATGTTGGTGGTGAGAAGAAGTTTGATAATCAGAAGAAGTTTGAGAAGAAGGTCATGGATAAAAGGAGTGAGGACAAGAAATGCTATAATTGTGGTATTCCTGGACACTTTGCCATCAATTGCACTAAACCGCGTCAAAAGAACTCCGAATACTACAAGTACAAACTTTTGCTCGCAAGACAAGAAGAAAGTGGAATTGCTCTTCTCGCTGAGGATGACAAATGGCTACACCTTTCTGATGAAGAGACAGACGAACTTGCAGCAAATGTGTGCTTCATGACGAAGATCAAGAAATCAAAGGAGTTGGATGATGTTGAGGAAAGTTCTTCAGAGGATGATCAGGTACTAACACTTCCCAAATCAGTGTTAAAACACTATATGGATATGAGTGAAACAGCAAGAAAAGATTGCAGGGAGTTGAGTAAAAAAATTTTAAAATTAAAGAAAGATTTGGAAGACAAAGAAAAAGATTTTCAAAGTAAATTTGATTTGCTTCAAAAGGAATTTGAGAATTTGAAATCTGAAAAAGCAGCAGTCACTTTTACTCCAAACTCTAAACTGCATCTTGAAAAACAAGAACTTGAGACCAAAGTTCTTGAACTGAGCAAGACCGTCAGACAACTTCAAGTCGAAAAGACCAATGAGATGTTTTGAGCAAATGCATTGGCTGAGGACATTGAGTCTTTAAATATGAAATTGAAAGAATCTATCCCTGATTTGACGGAATTTGAAAACAAAATTTCTGACCTAAAATATGAGTGTTGTATAAAAGATTCTCTTAAACAAAAACTTGATAAAGAAAATGATGAGCTTAAAGCTGAAATCAAGTCTTATCAAGACAAGTTGTATAAGATTAATCGTTCATATCAACAAATCTTTTTGAATAGGCCAAGAAATTCGGAAACAATATTCACTTCAGGGTTAGGTTATGTCAATCCAAATCATTTGCTCAAAGCACAAGAAGAAGCCCCATCATTATATAAGGAATCTTATTTAAGATGTGGGATGACTGACCAGTTTGTGAGACCGACTGATAGTGATTGTGAGGCTGATGATTTTCTAAAGAAGGGTGCAAAAGTCTATTTCAACTATGAGTTAATGGATGAGTCATATGATTTTTTCAGTCACCCTACACATAAAATCGAAAAAGAAAATCACGAAAAAGAAACTCATGAGGCTATAATTCCTGAAATTCTTGAGTGTTTTAAAGAAAAACCTTTAGAAGAATCTATTCCAATTCCAAAACCTGCTGTTGAAAGACCATATGTTCCACAAAGTGTTTTGGAAAAGGTAATAGAGGATTTGCAAAAGTCTCTTGATGAAAAACAATCCTTAATAGATAATTTGAAGACTCAAAATCACTATGACCCACCCAAGAATCATGACAATGACTGTGATCACCCAAATTGTCCCGTTTGTGAAGTTATGGCCACCCCAACTACACCAAACCATTCTGTGTGTCAAATTGAGAAAACTTCACAAACTGCATGCTCTATCTGTGAAATTGTAAATGCATCTGTGCAAACAGAGTGTGAAGTTGTTCATGTGTCTGTTCAAATTGATGGTGATCTAGAAGAATTCTATGATGTTGATGATTATTTCTTCCCGACTGCTTCAGAAACTGAATCATTTACCAAGTTTTCTGAGGGAACTCAATCATACTTGAATGAAATTGATGCTTTCAAACAAAAGTTTGAAAAAGAAAAGGAACAAAAGTTGAATGTGCTAAAGGAACTTAATAATCTAAAAGTGGAATTCGAATTTCAGAAAATAGCACTTCAATTTTTTAAAGAAAAAGAAAAAGCATCAATTCCACTCAAGAGAAGTTCTTGTCCGATTAAGATAAGTGAAGCAAGTGTGAAATTGGAAACTGATGAAATGTCAACATTTTTGGAAGGAAATCATGATTTTGCTCCTGAATTTGAAAAACATTTTGTTCAAAAAGAGGAAAAACATGAATTTTTTCTTAAGAAGATTCCAAAGTCACACTCTTCACAACCTTCCCCATTCAATAAATTTCAAAGACCAAACCATCACCCAAGACTGATTCAAAACCAAAGACCAAACCATCACCCAAGACTGATTCAAAACCAAAGACCAAACCATCACCCAAGACTGATTCAAAACCAAAGACCAAACCATCACCCAAGACTGATTCAAAACCAAAGACCAAACCATCACCCAAGACTGATTCAAAACCAAAGACCAAACCATCACCCAAGACTGATTCAAAACCAAAGACCAAACCATCACCCAAGACTGATTCAAAACCAAAGACCAAACCATCACCCAAGACTGATTCAAAACCAAAGACCAAACCATCACCCAAGACTGATTCAAAACCAAAGACCAAACCATCACCCAAGACTGATTCAAAACCAAAGACCAAACCATCACCCAAGACTGATTCAAAACCAAAGACCAACCCATCACCCAAGACTGATTCAAAACCAAAGACCAAACCATCACCCAAGACTGATTCAAAACCAAAGACCAAACCATCACCCAAGACGGATTCAACACCAAAACCAAACAAAGGTCCCATAGTTTCTAAGACTTCTAGGCAACCACAGATGTACAAGGTTAAATCTGAACCTCAGTCCCAAAAAGAAGTCAAAACAAGCAGTGGTCCAAAGATTGTCAAGAATGAAACTTTCTCATTAGGGAACAAACAACCTCAGCAGGTTAGGTATTCTAGTTTTCCTAGGTATTCTCAGAAGAATCCTAAGTGCACTTTACAAAGGGTTAGAGATACTGTTTCTGGAATGACTAAGTACAAAGATCAATATGGTTGGTTGTCACCTAATAACATCAAGAAAGTGAACAAGACCACAGAAACCATCAAGAAGAAACCTGTTAAGACCGAAAATAACAAATTGTTTGCTAACAAGAAGACTGTTCGTGTTTCAGGTGACTTGTGCTTAACTAGTAGCAGTAGATGGATTCCTAAGGATAGATTTTTGCATGCTTCTAGTAAAGTCAAGCTTGATGGGAATACAACAAATGTGGATTGTCCGTAGATCAAATTCTCAAAATAGTGCCAATACATCTAGGACTAGTCCTGCTTGTACCAAAACTTGTGTATAAACCTTGAATTTTCATTGCTTGTAATTCGTATTTGTGGTTTGAACAATTGTGTGTGCTTGTTTGTTAATTTGAATAAAAAGTTTGTTTGTGTGTTATTTTCCTTGATGTTAATTTTTTCTTCTTCATGTGTACTTGCATGTTATCCCTCTAACCTGCAAGGACCCAATCTAGATGGGTACCTAAAACATATTCTTTGTCCTTGCAGGAATATCTCATTTGTGTATGGTATGTTGACTCGGGATGTTCTAGTCATATGACTGGAAACAAGTCCATTCTTACAAACTTTGTTGAGAAATTCATGGGAACCGTCAGATTCGGAAATGATCATATTGCTCCTATTCTCGGTTATGGAGACATTGTTAAAAATGGTGTTACTATCAAGAGAGTTTCCTATGTTGAAGGACTAGGACACAATCTTTTCATTGTTGGACAATTTTGTGACAATGATCTTCAAGTATTATTCAGGAGATATGAATGCAAAGTGCAGACTGAAAATGGAGTGGATATTCTAACTGGTACAAGAGACAATAATTTGTTCACTATTGATCTCAACAACATTCCATCTAATACTTCAGAGATTTGTCTTCTTTCAAAAGCAACTGCACAAAATTCTTGGTTATGGCATCGCCGTCTTTCTCATCTTAACTTTCAAACGATTAATGCTCTCATGGATAAACAACTTGTTGACGGTCTTCCGGACTACAAGTATGACATGTGTGTCCAGCTTGTGCAATTGGAAAGATGAAGAAAGCTTCACACAAACCGAAGAAGTTTCTAAGTACAGAAGGTCCTTTGCACCTTATTCATATGGATTTGTGTGGCCATATGAAAGTTCAAAGTATCCATGGCAAGCGATACATTCTTGTGATTGTCGATGATTATTCTCGTTACACTTGGGTATTCTTTCTTCATGCAAAGAGTGACACTCCGAATGCAATTATTGATTTCATAAAGAAGACCCAAGTAAATCTTAAATCATCAGTTAGAATTGTTCGCTCAGACAATGGCACTGAATTCAAGAATTCAACAATTGATTCTTTCTTCAAGTCCATGGGTATTACTCATCAATTTTCCGCTGCCAGAACACCTCAACAGAATGGAGTAGTTGAACGTCGAAATCGAACTCTTGTTGAAGCAGCTAGAACAATGCTCGCTTATTCTAAGTTGCCTCCGAATCTATGGGCTGAAGCTGTTGCTACCGCTTGTTTCACTCAAAATAGATCAATCATAAACAAGAGGTTTGATAAAACTCCATATGAGGTGATTAACAAAAGAAAGCCCAATGTGAACTTCTTGCACATTTTTGGATGTGTATGTTATGTTCTCAATGATCGAGATAATCTGGGAAAATTTGAACCAAAAGGCGATGAGGCATATTTCATCGGTTATTCGAGAGAATCGATAGCATATCGTGTATATAACCGAAGAACCAAGAGAATTGAAGAGAGTATGAATGTTAGATTTGATGAACTCTCGGGAATGGTTCATGAACAACACAGTTCAAGACCCGAACTTCAAAGTCCACAAGCTTCCGCAACAAAGACTGCTTCAAATGTCAAATCATCATTCTCTACTCCAACAACACAAGATTTGGATATCTTGTTTGAAGAATTTTTCCAAGTTCCGAAGAAAGTTCCTGAATCTGATGTGATTACAAATGAACCATCCAGTTCAAACTCAAAAGAGATGGATCCAAATGAGTCTTCACCATCACAATCATCAGATGTTAATTCATCATTTGATTCTCCTCCACCAACCGATACTTCAGAGTTGCATACTCAACCTCATCATATCTCTCAAGTGACAAGTCCGTCAACCAATCCTAAAGATTATGATCCAAACGACTTTGTTGAACCAATTGCTACTTCATTTGAACAATTGACAGAGCAACATTCTCCTGATTTCATTGATTCTGAAGAATCTGGTGATCCACTAGATCTAATACCTCATACAATCAAATGGAAAAGAGCTCATCCAATTTCTCAAGTCATTGGAAATCCAACAACTAGAGTTCAGACAAGATCCGCATCCGCGAATGAATGTCTGTTTGTGAATTTTCTGAGCATTGTTGAACCAATTGCTACTTCATTTGAACAATTGACAGAGCAACATTCTCCTGATTTCATTGATTCTGAAGAATCTGGTGATCCACTAGATCTAATACCTCATACAATCAAATGGAAAAGAGCTCATCCAATTTCTCAAGTCATTGGAAATCCAACAACTAGAGTTCAGACAAGATCCGCATCCGCGAATGAATGTCTGTTTGTGAATTTTCTGAGTATTGTTGAACCAATTGCTACTTCATTTGAACAATTGACAGAGCAACATTCTCCTGATTTCATTGATTCTGAAGAATCTGGTGATCCACTAGATCCAATACCTCATACAATCAAATGGAAAAGAGCTCATCCAATTTCTCAAGTCATTGGAAATCCAACAACTAGAGTTCAGACAAGATCCGCATCCGCGAATGAATGTCTGTTTGTGAATTTTCTGAGTATTGTTGAACCAATTGCTACTTCATTTGAACAATTGACAGAGCAACATTCTCCTGATTTCATTGATTCTGAAGAATCTGGTGATCCACTAGATCCAATACCTCATACAATCAAATGGAAAAGAGCTCATCCAATTTCTCAAGTCATTGGAAATCCAACAACTAGAGTTCAGACAAGATCCGCATCCGCGAATGAATGTCTGTTTGTGAATTTTCTGAGCATTGTTGAACCAAAGACAGTGAATGAAGCTTTAAGTTGTCCAGATTGGGTAAAAGCTATGCAGGAAGAACTGAATCAATTTGAACGACTTGAGGTGTGGAAATTGGTTCCCAATCCTTTCAAGAACAAGGAGCCAATTAAAACCAAATGGATCTTCAAGAATAAAAAGGATGAAACTGGAGTTGTTGTACGTAACAAAGCACGATTGGTTGCAAAGGGATATTGCCAACAAGATGGAATTGATTACGATGAGACCTTCGCACCAGTTGCACGAATTGAGGCTATTCAGATGTTTCTTGCCTATGCTGCCTACAAGACCTTTACAGTCTACCAAATGGATGTCAAAACTGCCTTCTTGAATGGGATTCTCAAAGAAGAAGTGTATGTTGAACAACCTGAGGGATTTGTGAATTCAAAACATCCGGATTATGTTTACAGGTTAGATAAGGCTTTATATGGTCTGAAACAAGCCCCTCGTGCATGGTATGATGCTCTATCCTCTAATCTTGTGAAATCTGGCTTTAGCAAAGGTTCGATTGACACTACCCTGTTTATCAAATGACAAGGTAGTGACATCATTCTAATCCAGATTTATGTTGACGATATAATTTTCGGGTCAACTAATCCTAAATACTGCAAGAATTTTTCAGCCTTAATGATCAAGAAATTTGAAATGAGCATGATGGGTGAATTAAACTTTTTCCTTGGTCTTCAAGTAAAACAGTTGTCAAATGGTACTTTTATTTGTCAATCTAAGTACATTCTTGACATGTTGAAAAAGTTTGATATGATGGATTGTCAAACAATTGGTACACCCATGGAAGCTCGCACAAAGATTAATGCAGACTTAACTGGAAAATCTTTTGATCAAAAGAGATATCGCAGTTGTAACACCCCAACTAAGGCGGAACAATGAGATGTACAGAAAGTCGAGTATTCAAAACAAAGGATTATAAATAACATTCACCATAGCTTTATTTGATAAAAAGAATTTACAAATGTACAAGCATGTGAACCAATTTCCAAGTACAAATGCATCCACCATACTTGGATATTAAGTTCACGAAACAAATAACAAGCACATTAAATAGTATACTACAATGATCAAGGCGGATTCCATTGCCCATCACAAGGTTTGATCTATGACTCCAAAGTGCAATGCAAACAGTCATGATGCATACAATTCCTCAAAGCTAATGCTAACTCCTGAAAAGCATGAAGAAAAAGCGTCAACTATGAAAACGTAGTTGGTGAGTGCATAGGTTTTTAAGTAAATTTCGTTATTTAACCATTTTAAACACTTAGAAAACATGTTATTAGATATCAACATACCCAAACCACATGATCGGCAAAATTCTCATTATCACACCATCAAGTTTTCAATACTTCAATATCGGCAATTTCAACAACTTTCAAGATTCAATATAAGGTCCAATACCCAACCATATGTTCAATCCATAATATTCACAAATAATATCAATAACACTTGGTCAATGGTAAGACTACCATGACATAATTTGATGAGATTGTTCTTGAGCCACTACTAAAACCGGTTATGTCCAAGATAATAAGAAGCACATGCCGTCAACCATGTGCAATAATAATAATAAAGGGGTCGTGCCATGGATACGACCAATAATAGAAGGGGGCGTGGCATGACCACTGATATAGTAGCTAGAGCACCGCGTGGTCGGACTGGGAATGAAGGTTGTCACAAAGGCAACCAAACATCCCACCGTTACTCGTTGGGTGAGGGGACAAGTCCTAGTTGCGCAACTCTCATACTACAGGCCTCTCGAAGAGTTAATAGTAGTGTACCGAGGTGAAACAGTTTGACAGTACTCAAGCTCATCATATAATATATAACACGTTGAACATACAATATAATTCCCATATCGTTATCATTATTTCAAAGAATCATTTCATAAGAGAAAGTCATTTTAATTAATCATGCTTTTCACCCCGCAAGTAAAACATATAAAAGAGTTTGAAAGGGGGGCTATGACTCACCTTGATATGCCGCATAATATATTCACTTATCCAAAATGGGTACTTCCCATCTATCGCTTCCTTGATCATATATCCGTCATATTCCTCAATCACATTTCAAGCCAAGACTATCCCTACGAGAGGACTAATACACATAAGTTCCTATCTTAAACCATCACTTAGAAATGCCACTATCATTAAGTTGTCATCAATTAAGGAATCCAAGTGTATTGCTAATATTCGTATCTTTTTGGTTGTAGAGAGTGATGGTGTAAAAGGTCACTTTCATTATACATGTAGTTATAAGTTGTTAGAATTTCGGTAACTTGCCTTCATTTGTGGTTTCGTTTGGCATCTTAGGTTATCATATGAGAATGTCATATTAAGTTATATTATCCTTATTCATCATTTGATGTGTAACCGATTTTAGCACGAATTAGCATTTGTGATATCAATTTATAGTTTGGTTAACGTAATTACTTATGTACATTCCACTTAATTATCTTTTGTGTTACTTTGATTTCGCTTATCTTTCAAACTCACATACTTCTCGATATGTCTTATGATTATCCGGGTTTATGAAATTCGTTTAAGGGTCATCACCAATTGGGCCTAAGTGTCATGGGCTTCATTTAGTTATTGGGCTTAACCTTATTTGGGCTAGATGCTTAATGGGTTATATTGGTTATTGGGCTACATGGTTTATTGGTCCAAGTGGGCCTACTGATTTATGTTCAATGGGTTTATGCATTTAGTAAATGATAATAAGGTGTGTTATGTTCATGTATATGAATGTGTAGCCGTGTGTATGTAAGTATGTATATGCATTCATCTTGATTTTTGTTACATTAGATTGATTGTAAATGATATTACTTGAAATACTAATGTACATTTTATTATTCAAGTTGTTGGATTAATTGGGATACTTATATACTTATATGATATATTGTATACATATTTAGTTGTTGATATTTGATTTTTAGATGCTTGATCACTTAAATTGCATAATTATAATGTTGTTACTTCTTTATAAATTTTGAAATTAACTTGATTAGTTATAGTTATTGTGAATGACATTTCTAAGGCAACTAGCTATCTTTGGGCATTCTATTGAACTAGATGGCAAGTATCACTATGCCTTAATGTCTAGAAGGCAAATTCTCTTAAGAAACCTCTAGGGATAGATATCTAGATAAATCCAAGTAAATTGTCCTAGTCGGATTTTGAGGGTTGTTACATCATTACCCCCTTAACAATAACTTCGTCCTCGAAGTTCGATCATTCATACGGTAGTAAAAATGGATAGACCAACAGTAAGGGTGTCTACACGGAGACGTATAAAATGTGAGGGTTCATCTAGGTTTCATCATGACCCTTTTCAGTTACTTACAAGCTTTTGATTTCCTTATCTTTCAAACTCACATACTTCTCGATATGTCTTATGATTATCCGGGTTTATGAAATTCGTTTAAGGGTCATCACCAATTGGGCCTAAGTGTCATGGGCTTCATTTAGTTATTGGGCTTAACCTTATTTGGGCCCATTACACAAATTATTGGTTTACTTCAGAATTCTCTGTTTTTACTTCACATATTTATGAAATGTTGGCTACTATTTTGGGGTTAAACCGAATTATTTGGACCCTCCTGATTTTTATACAATAATCTATATGTGTCCACTTATTTTGAAATTTTTGGCTTAATTTATAAAGAATGTTTACTACCTCTAAATATTTTTAGAAGTGAAAGTGGTCAAAATAGTCACTGTTTTGCATACTCGAATGTTTTATAAAAGTTCCTTGGGTTTTGCTCTTAATAAAAATTCCACGATTTTATTTTAAGTTTAGGACACATTGAAATTACTTTCCACCAAGTATGGCCTCCTGGAACCTTATGGATTAGGAGATGAAAATTGTTAAAGTTGATAAGATATTCAGATAGAAATGCAGTTTTGACTAGTTTTAGTAGAAAAATCATATCTTTTGTTTTGTTCAGTATTTTTGGGTGATTCCAGTTGGTGGTTAAATTTAACTCGTTTATCTACAACTTTTATTTTGAACGTTTTTCTTGAATATGCCCTCACATGCTCAGTTTATCCGTCCCAAGACAGAAAACTGATTCTGTCAGATTTGTTTTTGATTATATCAACCCACCAATGACCTTTCTTGCTCAATTAACACTTTAGTTTATCACTTACAAGATTAACACTTTATTTTGTAGTACTTTTAACATCAATATTACTGATTATAACCCTTTTCAATTCTATCAATCATCATCCAAAGATCCATCTCAAATCCAAACTAAATCTAGCTCAAAACAAATCAAACTAGTGCAAGACTTGCACATGCATGCCATGATCTAACCTTTTTGCACATATATAAGCTATAAACTTAAATCTTCTTTTTGAAAACATCATTTTGATGAAAAATCACAGAAATATAAGAGTGTTCTATTTCATAGAAAACCATTTTTATGAGACCCATTTAGCAAATATATAACAAATCTTACAACTACCAACTCTTGGGTCTTGTTCTTGTTGAATCATTGAATCCTTTCTCTAGATCTTTACATGCATGAACATGTGAGATAAGGATCTATCAACCTTGCCCTCATTGAGTTTAAATCAAGAAGAAAATCAAAGAAAAACATGATTTTTGATAAAGATCTTTTAGTATATACAAAAACAAGATAAATTAAACAAGGAGATGATGAGTTATACCCTTCATGAACTCGAAATGGGGGCTGTTTTGGGCAGCCAAACTCACGACCATATGACCTCAAAATGGACTCCTTAGCTTGCTTTAACACACCCTTGAATGATCTAGCATGAACCCTTATTATTATAGTTGATTATATTAGACTTTAATCTCCATTTTGGGTGTTGTATGTTTCGAAATTAGAGAAGAGGGAGGAGAAGAGAATGCAGAATTTTTGAGGAGAGAAAAGTGTGTGAATGAGTGGGAGATTGAGAGAAAAGAGGGGGAGAGTTAAGAGAATATAGGGGTGTGTGTGTGTTGTGCTTTTTCCAAAAGAATAAAATGAAAAGAAAAGAGGGTGGGGGTGGTGTTTGTGGCCGTGGGTTTCCAAGGGAGGGAGGAAAATACCACTTTGTTTTGCCATTTTATAAAAGTCTTGCATTTTATGAGAATTTGACTAGGTAATTGTTTAAGGTTACATTTATATGTACATAATATTTGATGGTTGTGCATATAAAGGTTAAGTCAAATGGGTTTATGCATTTAGTAAATGATAATAAGGTGTGTTATGTTCATGTATATGAATGTGTAGCCGTGTGTATGTAAGTATGTATATGCATTCATCTTGATTTTTGTTACATTAGATTGATTGTAAATGATATTACTTGAAATACTAATGTACATTTTATTATTCAAGTTGTTGGATTAATTGGGATACTTATATACTTATATGATATATTGTATACATATTTAGTTGTTGATATTTGATTTTTAGATGCTTGATCACTTAAATTGCATAATTATAATGTTGTTACTTCTTTATAAATTTTGAAATTAACTTGATTAGTTATAGTTATTGTGAATGACATTTCTAAGGCAACTAGCTATCTTTGGGCATTCTATTGAACTAGATGGCAAGTATCACTATGCCTTAATGTCTAGAAGGCAAATTCTCTTAAGAAACCTCTAGGGATAGATATCTAGATAAATCCAAGTAAATTGTCCTAGTCGGATTTTGAGGGTTGTTACATCATTACCCCCTTAACAATAACTTCATCCTCGAAGTTCGATCATTCATACGGTAGTAAAAATGGATAGACCAACAGTAAGGGTGTCTACACGGAGACGTATAAAATGTGAGGGTTCATCTAGGTTTCATCATGACCCTTTTCAGTTACTTACAAGCTTTTGATTTCCGTAGTTGGGGGCATCCATTGCTCGGTGCCCCAACATTTCTCGTGATTAGAAACTTCGAAAAAGAAAAAGGTTACGAATGTCGCTCACTTCTTGAGACGACTAGATATTAATCGTATGTAATCGTTGTGGGCTGTCAATCTTGCCTAGATCAATATCAAATAATGGGATGATGATAGGAATGTCAATACGGAGGTGTAGAATGAGCAAACGGTTCGTAATGTGAGTTACAATAAAGACGGTAAGAAACATTGGAATATGGCTACTTATTTCCATTGTCACTTTGCATACTTTCCTTTATCGTCTTCTCCCCCAGTTAAAAAATCGTTACAATAGTTTCTCGCCTACTTTCATCCTTCATTGGTTTGATGTTGGACACGCTTGCCGCTACTTGAAAATATTTTAACATCGCACATATAACCTATTCGGTTTCTTTGCTATACCTATGCATTCCTCATGATAGGATTTACACAATCCTTATGCTCACAAATAATCGCATCACCATCATCTTCGGAACAAAAGACACCTCAAGTCCTCATTGGTATGAAATCCTTCTTAGGTTCCTTTTGACCTAATTCTACGAAACTTCCAGCTACTTTGCTCGCCAAAACCTCATGTCTATTTTCAACTTTCTATGCTAAGCTTCTTTTCAAATATACTAGCATACTGTTGTTAGGAATTGTGATGTATCATAATCTAGGTGAAACATCGGTTACTTCGTCTTTTTCTTAACCATTCGGTTCCCTCCATTTTTCTTTCGTTCTCTTATGGGTAACCATTCTTCCTTACCGTTTCGCCACTCGGATACATCTCTTACTAGAGTATTCGTCATCTTGAATGACACACGCGCAGTCACTAGTCCTCGAAGTAAATTCAGCGGTACTTGTCACATCATGCTGATACGGATCCTTTGATCCTAACTCATCACAGATGTATGTTATCATTATCACGCTTCCGTTCAAGTGTTCCGTATCTAGCTCTTCCCGGAGTTTGTAGTTTCTTGAAAATTAGTTCAACGACCAACTTCCTTGGTCGTTGTGGTGGTATGTGCCTTGACTTCTAGCGTCGTATTTCTTATTTGTTTTCACTACTAACTTAGCGATTTCATGTTGTTTTCCTTCTTCACTTTTCTCGGGCGTACTACTTCGTGGGTGGATGGCCCTTGATGATTCACCATTTGTTGCAAAGTTTTTCTCACCTAAGTTCATCTTATCTTAGTTAACCTCTATACGACCATCAACCTTAAGGGGATAACCATCACAACTCACCGTGCTTTTAAACTAGCCTCCGTTGGGTGTTGAGCGTATACCGCTTTCTCTTGGCTTAGTTGATAGGTTCTACTAATAGCTTGTCTTTCGATAGAGGTTTTCCAAGTGATATTCAAAGAATAACATGAGGAGCGCTATAAAGATGAATACCTCCAGAACTACACCTTGTAGATGTCATCAATGCCGTTACTTTACCGTTTGGGTTCAATCGCCTTCCTTTACTTTACTTTCTACTCCACGTCACCTTCAATGATGCTAGTGAATAACTCTTCGTGGACGATAAAGTATAATCTTGCGTTTCATACTCCTTGTTCGAGTATCTTCTTTTGTTGTGATTACCCCCTTAACATTTTTCCTCTAGAAAAATGTAAGGGATTTCGTACTCTTCATTTCATCTCGCCAGACTTAACGGTCTTCAATTCGCCAAATTCATTATTCCTTCATGTAACAAATATCCATCTACTCGGGTGTTTTGAAAAAGAAAAGGATAGCTCGGAATCCTTTTTGTTACTCTTTAATATCGAGGGTTACTCGACACATCCCAATATCTTATTGTCCTTAGTTTTCTTCTTCCAACTACTTTCGTTTTCCAACATTGCTAGTGATCTCTTCCAAGTTCCAGGGGAGTCCTTATACTCAACCAAAGGTGACCTTCATGTCACACAACCTCCCTTTTTGTTGGCCGCTCAATCTTTCCTTTTGGTCGATCAACATAGATAGGAAAGGCCTTCGATTCTTTCTCCAAGTTAAGGCTTAGTATACTCTTTGATTGTGCTTCCTTGTACTTTGACTGACACACAACATATCTTCCACGTCCTATGTTATGTACGTGATCCAATAACATCTTCTATGCCATATAGTTATCCCAAGTATTTCACTTATGGACAACTGATGTATGAACATCTTTCGCATCCATTGATGTTGCAGCGAGAACAGGGTACTAGTTACTCGATTTCGCCATTGCGGAATGTTACGTAAGTGAGTTGTGTGTTGTTAGGTGACTAACCTTTGAAGAGAAACGGTGATGATCATTACTTTGAATAATCAAGAATATCAAGGATATAGAATTTGGTTTCGAATGAATGAAATAGGAAATACAAAAACAAAAGAATCCTTAAGGCTCGAATCAGACTCCTTGCGCGAGTTAAAGAAATCACTTCTCTGTCTTTCGTTTCCCGATGGACTCCAACTTTCAATGACGTCAATATATGTCACACCGACTTAGATAGTATGGATAACTGTTCGTGTGCGCGTGTTAGAATAGAGATATCGCACCAAATTTCGGAGCTACAATCCCCAGAATGTGTCGTCTAGAATGTATATCGGAATGTGTTCTACCGGCGTCATCGAATCGTAATTTGGCTTTAATACCACTCACCCTTCACAAGTCTCCAACTTCATCCGACGTTTCCATATGTTTCACACCATCTCAGATCGAATACAAAGGTTACGCTTAGTATCTAAGGGGATAGAGTCGCGTCATATCTTGGGACTACAATTCTTAGAGTATATCGTCTGACGTTCGTGAGAAGATGCTCCACTGATGATATCGCGTTGTCGTATGTCCATAATGAATAGTGGTGTCATAAGCAATAGGATGTGGGATAATTTCAAAAGAGCACAAGTGAACGAATATTTGATTGGAGGAGTACTTAATAACAACTTTCATACTTATAAGATATCTAATTTCATAATGAATTTCTCAGGGACAATCACTAGTTCTCAAGCGGTCATGTCTCAACGCGCAATATCTATCTTTATAGTAAGTACTAACCACATTATCATCATATCATGCAAATACTAGTTCTTAATAGTCAAATCTTAGAGCACAATAACTATCTCGATACTAAGGCAAGACTATATATATCATTACATCATTCACGCACCAGTCCTCAAATAGCTCAACCTCAGGGAGCAGTAACTATCTTAGTAGTAAGGCATGACTACCTAACCATCGCAATATTCACGCGCTAGTTTCAAGTAGCTCAAACTTAGAGAGTATAGGCTCTTATATCTATATCGTCCATGAAATTTCATATTAACTCGTCAGGCTCATATTCTCTTTCAAATCAATCATTAATAATCAACCTCATTACCCAATAATTTAATCAAGTCATATCTCAAAGTGATTTCATGCCTCATAGTAATCACATTATTTTAAATTGCATATGCTACTTAAAGATCAACATCATAAATCATAAAGCTTTTACGCATGCATTTCTCTCATAATTTCCACATTGCACATTCCAAACTTTCACATTGCACATTACAAGCTTTCACATTGCATATTACAACTTTCACATTGCATATTACAACTTTCACATTGCACATTATAAGCTTTCACATTGCATATTACAACTTTCACATTGCACATTATAAGCTTTCACATTGCAATCAAATCATGCCCAAATTCACATGTTATAGCATAGAGTAGCATGTATCAACGAATACCTTTCAATCTTATATTCATTTCACTTCTAATGTGCATAAGGGGAATCCTACTTGACTAGCATAATCCTCAAGTAAAGCAAGTCTTGGATAGCTATATATGCTTAGGTGAATGTCTAAATGCAACAAGTATTCATATAAAAATGGATTTATTGAAGATTTTTTTTTTTTTTTTTTTTTTTTTTTTTTTTTGAAAAGGAATCCTTTTGAACATAAGTCCAAGTGGTCGTTTGAGTTTTACATGGTGCTCTCATAATTAAACGTAGTTCATGACCTACGTTTAATTAGGGTCCTACCATGTAAAGCTCAAACTAGTCCGCTTAACCTTATGCTCGACTCGACTATAAAAATTCATTTTGAAAAGTGGCTATAGTTTTGGGATTCCCGGGAGAACCCCAATGTTCTCTATAACCTTAGGCTCTGATACCATTTTCTGTAACACCCCAACTAAGGCGGAACAATGAAATGTACAGAAAGTCGAGTATTAAAAACAAAGGATTATAAATAACATTCACCATAGCTTTATTTGATAAAAAGAATTTACAAATGTACAAGCATGTGAACCAATTTCCAAGTACAAATGCGTCCACCATACTTGGATATTAAGTTCACGAAACAAATAACAAGCACATGAAATAGTATATACTACAATGATCAAGGCGGATGCCATTGCCCATCACAAGGTTTGATCTATGACTCCAAAGTGTAATGCAAACAGTCATGATGCATACAATTCCTCAAAGCTAATGCTAACTCCTGAAAAGCATGAAGAAAAAGCGTCAACTATGAAAACGTAGTTGGTGAGTGCATAGGTTTTTAAGTAAATTTCGTTATTTAACCATTTTAAACATTTAGAAAACATGTTATTAGATATCAACATACCCAAACCACATGATCGACAAAATTCTCATTATCACACCATCAAGTTTTCAATACTTCAATATCGCCAATTTCAACAAATTTCAAGATTCCATATAAGGTCCAATACCCAACCATATGTTCAATCCATAATATTCACAAATAATATCAATAACACTTGGTCAATCGGTAAGACTACCATGACATAATTTGATGAGATTGTTCTTGAGCCACTACTAAAACCGGTTATGTCCAAGATAATAAGAAGCACATGCCGTCAACCATGTGCAATAATAATAATAAAGGGGTCGTGCCATGGATACGACCAATAATAGAAGGGGGCGTGGCATGACCACTGATATAGTAGCTAGAGCACCGCGTGGTCGGACTGGGAATGAAGGTCGTCACAAAGGCAACCAAACATCCCACCGTTACTCGTTGGGTGAGGGGACAAGTCCTAGTTGCGCAACTCTCATACTACAGGCCTCTCGAAGAGTTAATAGTAGTGTACCGAGGTGAAACAGTTTGACAGTACTCAAGCTCATCATATAATATATAACACGTTGAACATACAATATAATTCCCATATCATTATCATTATTTCAAAGAATTATTTCATAAGAGAAAGTCATTTTAATTAATCATGCTTTTCACCCCGCAAGTAAAACATATAAAAGAGTTTGAAAGGGGGGCTATGACTCACCTTGATATGCCGCATAATATATTCACTTATCCAAAATGGGTACTTCCCATCTATCGCTTCCTTGATCATATATCCGTCATATTCCTCAATCACATTTCAAGCCAAGACTATCCCTACGAGAGGACTAATACACATAAGTTCCTATCTTAAACCATCACTTAGAAATGCCACTATCATTAAGTTGTCATCAATTAAGGAATCCAAGTGTATTGCTAATATTCGTATCTTTTTGTTGTAGAGAGTGATGGTGTAAAAGGTCACTTTCATTATACATGTAGTTATAAGTTGTTAGAATTTCGGTAACTTGCCTTCATTTGTGGTTTCGTTTGGCATCTTAGGTTATCATATGAGAATGCCATATTAAGTTATATTATCCTTATTCATCATTTGATGTGTAATCGATTTTAGCACGAATTAGCATTTGTGATATCAATTTATAGTTTGGTTAACGTAATTACATATGTCCATTCCACTTAATTATCTTTTGTGTTACTTTGATTTCGCTTATCTTTCAAACTCACATACTTCTCGATATGTCTTATGATTATCCGGGTTTATGAAATTCGTTTAAGGGTCATCACCAATTGGGCCTAAGTGTCATGGGCTTCATTTAGTTATTGGGCTTAACCTTATTTGGGCTAGATGCTTAATGGGTTATATTGGTTATTGGGATACATGGTTTATTGGTCCAAGTGGGCCTACGGATTTATGGTTCAATGGGTTTATTGTTTGGGCCGTGTTAGCCCATTATGATCCTTAGTGTATCTTTTAGCACATATTTATGAAATGTTGGCTACTATTTTGAGGTTAAACCGAATTATTTGGACCCTCCTGATTTTTATACAATAACCTATATGTGTCCACTTATTTTGTAATTTTTGGCTTAATTTATAAAGAATGTTTACTACCTCTAAATATTTTTAGAAGTGAAAGTGGTCAAAACGGTCACTGTTTTGCATACTCGAATATTTTATAAAAGTTCCTTGGGTTTTGCTCTTAATAAAAATTCCACGATTTTATTTTAAGTTTAGGACACATTGAAATTACTTTCCACCAAGTATGGCCTCCTGGAACCTTATGGATTAGGAGATGAAAATTGTTAAAGTTGATAAGATATTCAGACAAAAATGCAGTTTTGACCAGTTTTAGTAGAAAAATCATATCTTTTGTTTTGTTCAGTATTTTTGGGTGATTCCAGTTGGTGGTTAAAGTTAACTCGTTTATCTACAACTTTTATTTTGAACTTGTTTCTTGAATATGCCCTCACATGCTCAGTTTATCCGTCCCAAGACAGAAAACTGATTCTGTCAGATTTGTTTTTGATTATATCAACCCACCAATGACCTTTCTTGCTCAATTAACACTTTAGTTTATCACTTACAAGATTAACACTTTATTTTGTAGTACTTTTAACATCAATATTACTGATTATAACCCTTTTCAATTCTATCAATCATCATCCAAAGATCCATCTCAAATCCAAACTAAATCTAGCTCAAAACAAATCAAACTAGTGCAAGACTTGCACATGCATGCCATGATCTAACCTTTTTGCACATATATAAGCTATAAACTTAAATCTTCTTTTTGAAAACATCATTTTGATGAAAAATCACAGAAATATAAGAGTGTTCTATTTCATAGAAAACCATTTTTATGAGACCCATTTAGCAAATATATAACAAATCTTACAACTACCAACTCTTGGGTCTTGTTCTTGTTCTTGTTGAATCATTGAATCCTTTCTCTAGATCTTTACATGCATGAACATGTGAGATAAGGATCTATCAACCTTGCCCTCATTGAGTTTAAATCAAGAAGAAAATCAAAGAAAAATATGATTTTTGATAAAGATCTTTTAGTATATACAAAAACAAGATAAATTAAACAAGGAGATGATGAGTTATACCCTTCATGAACTCGAAATGGGGGCTGTTTTGGGCAGCCAAACTCACAACCATATGACCTCAAAATGGACTCCTTAGCTTGCTTTAACACACCCTTGAATGATCTAGCATGAACCCTTATTATTATAGTTGATTATATTAGACTTTAATCTCCATTTTGGGTGTTGTATGTTTCGAAATTAGAGAAGAGGGAGGAGAAGAGAATGCAGAATTTTTGAGGAGAGAAAAGTGTGTGAATGAGTGGGAGATTGAGAGAAAAGAGGGGGAGAGTTAAGAGAATATAGGGGTGTGTGTGTGTTGTGCTTTTTCCAAAAGAATAAAATGAAAAGAAAAGAGGGTGGGGGTGGTGTTTGTGGCCGTGGGTTTCCAAGGGAGAGAGGAAAATACCACTTTGTTTTGCCATTTTATAAAAGTCTTACATTTTATGAGAATTTGACTAGGTAATTGTTTAAGGTTACATTTATATGTACATAATATTTGATGGTTGTGTATATAAAGGTTAAGTCAAATGGGTTTATGCATTTAGTAAATGATAATAAGGTGTGTTATGTTCATGTATATGAATGTGTAGCCGTGTGTATGTAAGTATGTATATGCATTCATCTTGATTTTTGTTACATTAGATTGATTGTAAATGATATTACTTGAAATACTAATGTACATTTTATTATTCAAGTTGTTGGATTAATTGGGATACTTATATACTTATATGATATATTGTATACATATTTAGTTGTTGATATTTGATTTTTAGATGCTTGATCACTTAAATTGCATAATTATAATGTTGTTACTTCTTTATAAATTTTGAAATTAACTTGATTAGTTATAGTTATTGTGAATGACATTTCTAAGGCAACTAGCTATCTTTGGGCATTCTATTGAACTAGAGGGCAAGTATCACTATGCCTTAATGTCTAGAAGGCAAATTCTCTTAAGAAACCTCTAGGGATAGATATCTAGATAAATCCAAGTAAATTGTCCTAGTCGGATTTTGAGGGTTGTTACATCGCAGTATGATAGGGTCACTCATGTATTTGACTGCAAGTCGCCCGGATATTATGTTTGCCACATGCATGTGTGCCAGGTACCAGGCCAATCCTAAAGGAAAGTCATTTCCAGGCCGTCAAACGGATATTCCGATACCTGAAAAGCACTGTGAACCTTGGTCTCTGGTATCCAAGGGATACTGGGTTTCAGTTGATTGCATATTCGGATGCTGACCATGCAGGTTGTAAGCTTGATCGAAAGAGTACTTCTGGGAGCGTACAGTTTCTAGGGGATAGATTGGTCAGTTGGTCTTCAAAGAAACAGAATTGTGTATCCACATCTACTGCAGAAGCTGAATACGTTGCTGCAGCAAGCTGTTGTTCACAAGTTCTTTGGATGAAGACTCAGTTAACTGATTATGGATTTCAATTCAATAGAATTCCCATCTACTGTGACTCTAAGAGTGCTATTGCTATTTCCTGCAATCCTGTACAGCACACAAAGACCAAGCACATAGATGTTCGGTACCATTTTCTTAAAGATCATGTCGAGAAAGGTAACATCGAACTCTATTTTGTCCCGACACACTACCAACTTGCTGACCTTTTCACCAAACCTTTGGATGAGCAAAGGTTTAATTTTCTTAAAACCAAGTTTGGAATGCTCGATTTACAAACTTAAATGCTTACATGCCATGTATTTTATGTTCATTTTCTGTTTCAAACATTGATGTGTTTTACTTGTTATGACATGCAATGTTTGAGGGGGAGAAACAGGGTAGAATGCATGATTTTAGGGGGAGTTTGTAAATTTATTGTCTAGATATGTGCTTAATTTGAGGGGGAGTGTGCAAATACATGTGAATATTTGTTTGCTTTTTCTTAATTGTTTGTTTTTGTATGTGTGTTTGTTCGAAAATCTGAAAAACCAAATACAAAATCGAAAATCTAAAATGATAAAAAGATTTTTCATTTTATTTTTTTTATTTTTTTTATGTTTAATA
>CM067167.1:169625478-169653741 GCA_034093135.1 Erigeron breviscapus
ATTTATTATAGTTGATTATATTAGACTTTAATCTCCATTTTGGGTGTTGTATGTTTCGAAATTAGAGAAGAGGGAGGAGAAGAGAATGCAGAATTTTTGAGGAGAGAAAAGTGTGTGAATGAGTGGGAGATTGAGAGAAAAGAGGGGGAGAGTTAAGAGAATATAGGGGTGTGTGTGTGTTGTGCTTTTTCCAAAAGAATAAAATGAAAAGAAAAGAGGGTGGGGGTGGTGTTTGTGGCCGTGGGTTTCCAAGGGAGAGAGGAAAATACCACTTTGTTTTGCCATTTTATAAAAGTCTTACATTTTATGAGAATTTGACTAGGTAATTGTTTAATGTTCATTTTCTGTTTCAAACATTGATGTGTTTTACTTGTTATGACATGCAATGTTTGAGGGGGAGAAACAGGGTAGAATGCATGATTTTAGGGGGAGTTTGTAAATTTATTGTCTAGATATGTGCTTAATTTGAGGGGGAGTGTGCAAATACATGTGAATATTTGTTTGCTTTTTCTTAATTGTTTGTTTTTGTATGTGTGTTTGTTCGAAAATCTGAAAAACCAAATACAAAATTAGAAAATGATAAAAAGATTTTTCATTTTATTTTTTGTTTTATTTTTTTTATGTTTAATTTTTCTTAATTGTTTGTTTTTGTATGTGTGTTTGTTCGAAAATCTGAAAAACCAAATACAAAATTAGAAAATGATAAAAAGATTTTTCATTTTATTTTTTGTTTTATTCTTTTTATGTTTGCTTTTTCTTAATTGTTTGTTTTTGTATGTGTGTTTGTTCGAAAATCTGAAAAACCAAATACAAAATTAGAAAATGATAAAAAGATTTTTCATTTTATTTTTTGTTTTATCTTAATTTTTGTATTGTTTGTTTTTGTATGTGTGTTTGTTCGAAAATCTGAAAAACCAAATACAAAATTAGAAAATCTAAAATGATAAAAAGATTTTTCATTTTATTTTTTTTTATTTTATTTTGTATTGTTTGTTTTTGTATGTGTGTTTGTTCGAAAATCTGAAAAACCAAATACAAAATTAGAAAATGATAAAAAGATTTTTCATTTTATTTTTTTTTATGTTTAATTTTTTGTTTTGTTTGTTTTGTGTAAAACCCAAATATGAGCCCAAAACTCATAACAAGCCCAAAATGAGAAATTTAGCCCAAAACTACTTGGGGTCCGGGTTGACACGCGGGTCAAACCCAGACCCACGACCCGGATTCGTGGTTTAAAAGGAATCTGGGCGGGCCAAGTGATTCATTTCAAAATTCAAATCAAAATATCTTCTTTTTTTCTCTCAAAACCGATCAAACAATCAATCATTCATTCAAACATTTCATCTATCTTGTAAGAATCAAAGTGGGTGTAGTATTATTGTCATATTTGGGTTGATAATCATCACAGTTTATCGATCATTTCATTCACTTTGAGGTAAGATTTCTTGTTATCTTATTGCACTTAAACTGTTTGATTAAATGCCTGAATGAAATGCCATGATCATTATGCATTATGTGTTGATTTGATTCATGTTTTAATGAGGATAGATGCATGATAAGGATTTATATTTGTTGTTTATATGAGTTAAATGCATTAATCTGCTTTCGTTTGAATTTTCTGGGCTTAAATTGTTGAAGGGCTGGGTAATTTTTGAATTTTTGAAGATGTGTGCCATTCGCCGAGGTTTTTGCTCGGCAAATGCTATATTTTGTTCATATCATTCTTCAAATCTTCATAAAACTGACAAAACTTGTTCAGATTATTGTCTTAACTTTTTGAATAAAAAGGGTCATTTGCAGAGATTTTATCTCGGCAAATGATTGTTTTCTCAAAATGTTCAAATTTTTCTAAGTCATGAAATAGCCATTTGCAGAGATTTTATCTCGGCAAATGCATGTTATTCACAAGTTAAAATTTTCAAAGTCTTAAAATTGTGTCATTTGCCGAGGTTTTTGCTCGGCAAATGCATGTTTGTTTCAAATACTTCAAAATTTTGTTTGACAAACAAAACTTGTGAATATTTTGTCTTAACAAAATTTTCAAATCAAAAAGGCCATTTGCCGAGGTTTTTGCTCGGCAAATGCATGTTATTCACAAGTTAAAATTTTCAAAGTCTTAAATGTGCCATTTGCAGAGATATTTTCTCGGCAAATGCTTTGGTTGCTCATTTACACATTTTGACTTAACAAAATTTCAGATCTAAAAGGGTCATTTGCCGAGGTTTTTGCTCGGCAAATGCATGTTTGTTTCAAATACTTCAAAATTTTGTTTGACAAACAAAACTTGTGAATATTTTGTCTTAACAAAATTTTCAAATCAAAAAGGCCATTTGCCGAGGTTTTTGCTCGGCAAATGCATGTTATTCACAAGTTAAAATTTTCAAAGTCTTAAATGTGCCATTTGCAGAGATTTTATCTCGGCAAATGCACATTTTGCCATTGAAATTTTTCTTTAACATTTGTCAACACTCTTGTTGATCATATCAAAGGAAATTTCATATATTCAATGAAGTCGAGTCTGAAATGCTCATTTGCCAAGATTTTTGCTCGGCAAATGCACATTTTGCCATTGAAATTTTTCTTTAACATTTGTCAACACTCTTGTTGATCAAATCAAAGGAAATTTCATATATTCAATGAAGTCGAGTCTGAAATGCTCATTTGCCGAGATTTTTGCTCGGCAAATCATGAAATTTTTCAAAGTTTTTTGCCAAAATCAATTTTTGTTCCTTATTATTTTCTGGGCAAAATTTTGAGATTTTTTTTTTTGAAAACCCCATTTGCCAAGATTTTTTCTCGGCAAATCATGAAATTTTTCAAAGTTTTTTGCCAAAATCAATTTTTGTTCCTTATTATTTTCTGGGCAAAATTTTGAGATTTTTTTTTTTTGTGTTGTTTTTAAAATGTATGTATGTGTGTATTGTGTTTGTCTATATAGTATTTCATAAGTGTTAAGGGTAAGAAGCAAGGTATCGAACGCCTTTGTGTACTACCTTTGTTTTCTTATCTTTTAATACTTATGTGATTCTATATATCGTCATGTTTCGTATATATATTAGGGTGAGAAGCAAGGTATCGAACGCCTTTGTGTACTACTTTGTTTTCTCATTTTTGATATATGTGCGAAACATTGTCTTTGTGTTCTAAATGTGTTCATTAAATGTTATTGTGTTTTTATTTTTCTGTGTTTAAAGTGTATTTTCTGGTCAGTTTGTCTTTTCAGAAAAATAATAAAAACAAAGATGGTGATGTTCCAAGAAGGTGCAACTATGAAGATGCAAGCCAATCAAGCTCTTCATATACCATTCACATCCAAATTCCCAATTATAACAGAGATTCTAAGCCATCATCCATTGGAAACTGCTTTGACTAGTGGTGCAATTGTTCCCGAAAAGTACATATTTGAGTTGTGGGAATCAATTGAGTTTGTGAAAGGCAATAAAAGACATAATCAAGAAGAATACTTTAGATATACTCTTCAATCAGATGATAATGAGTTTAACTGCCAATTCACACTAGATGAATTCAGATCGATCATTGGTTTTCCTGAACAAGAAGAGTATGAAGAGTTGCCATCAGTTGATGAAATGTTATCTGCAGTCCATGCTTTGGGTTATGAAGGGGAATTGACATCCATGAGGGATTTTAAAAGGATGAATGTGGCTACATTATGGCATACCATGTACAATGTCTTAAGCACCTGTCTGATGCCATCTCAGAAGGGGATTGATACCATGACAAAGCACTCATTGTCAATATACTATGATGTCACACATAATGTTAAATGTGATTTTGCCAAGATTGTTTGGGACAAAATGAGACAATTTGTGAAAGGAAAGGATGTTCAAAAAAGAAAATACATTCCTTATATTCAATTCTTCACTTTGATAATCGAAGACGTACTTGATAATGTTGAAGAGATTCCAAAGTTGGAAGACAGTTTCAAATGTGTCATTGCAATGTATAAGTCAAACATGAGAATAAGAGGCACAAGAAGTGAAATTGCAAGACCTTTTCCGATTCCACCATTTCTGCTTAACCTGGTTCCTGCTCAGAGTCCTCATCTTAGGGCTTATAGAGAGTGGTTAGCCATGGCGATGGGATCTGAAAGCCGACAGATTCCTACCCAAGCTGTGAATAGGTCGCCAAGTGAGGGTCCTAGGTCTATTAAAAGAAAAAGAGGGGTTAGTGATGAGGGGACTTCTGGGCAGAGGAAAAGGAAATCCAAAAGAGTTATATTTGAGCAAGAAGTTGCTACACCTGAACCTGTTTCTTCACCTGTTTCTCAATCTACACCATTCATTCAAACAACACAATCTCCACCACCCGTTCAATTTTCACAATCTTCACCTTCACAATCTACACCAATACCATCCGTTGTTTCACCAAATCCACCAACTCTAACACCACCTCGCTTATCACCTGTACTTAATCCTACACCGCTTGCTTCAGCACTACCGAATGAACCAACTCCACCACCAGGTAGACGATTTAAAATGATTGGTCGAAAGCCATCATCAGGTCATCATAAGGGTTCAAAGAAGAAATCCAAAAGAAAACATAAGTCGTCTAAATCTGCAAGCCAAAGATATGAATCTCCATCAGCAGATTTGAATGAACAAGTTGGTGCCTCAACTGAATTTGATGCTGAACAAGTAACAAGAACTGTTGATAATGTATTATCTGAATTGCAAACTGAGAATGTTAGCACAGGAGATGCAGATGTGCAGGAGGAACAAGGAGGGAATGAGGGAGGAGTTGAAAATACCAGAGAGGTTGAGAGGTCCGGGTTAGGACAAGGGCATAAAGAAAACGTTGGCCCTCCGATAGTTGAAACCAATGTGTCTAACCGGGATGTCAACCCTAGGGTAGAAGTCGAGAACTCCTCATTCTCGCTTGCACCGAACTCTCCTCGCCATTCTGACTCCTCACAACAGGAGTTAGTCTCACAAACGCACGGGGAACAGCCACGTTCACCACACTCTCCTCATTTGGAGGATGAAAGTGTTGAAAATAGAGAGGAACAGCCCCACCTCTCGACTTCATTTCGTGCACAAGAGTCTAAATCTCCTAGGCACACGGATTCACAAGCACAGTTTAGTACTGTTGCCGAAACAAGCGGAGAGGGACCCACTGTGTGTGACCCTCAAGGACAGCTTGGAAATCCTGCCTTAGCTAACATCATGCCAGCTTTAGCCGCAGGTAACAGTTCTCAAACAGAGACTGGGGGACAGTATGAACGCCTTAGTGACACTGCTATTCCTCAGGATCGACCTGAGACTGTATTAACGGGCATTCTCGGTGACCCCGGTGTTGTTAGTGGTGTTACCCAATAACAAGTCCCAGACAGTGATTTATCACAGTCTAGGACACAACCAGATTCTGGTTGCAAAGCCACTGAATCTCAAACTGCTGGTGAGGGTTTAACCCGAGGATCCGCAGGAAATCCTGAATCAGCTACGCTGAATTTAGGTCACACTTCAAGTGTGCAAACAATCTCCGGGTTGGGTACTCCACTTCCATCTCTTACACAAACACAAAGAACACCAACACCAAATCAAATTCCATCAACATCAACAAATCAACCAACCAAAGATTCTGCATGTGAAGTTTTGTTGAATATCTTAAGGTCTGAGGGTGATTTGTTGACTGTAACTGAAAGAGGAGTGTTAAATGCATTGGAAGTAAGAGAAAGGGAGATTGCTCATGAAAAACAAGTCAAGCATCTTGAAGATCAAGTTCAGAAACAAAAAGCAGAATATGATGCTAAACTTGCTGCCTTTGAACTACGTTTGTTGGCTTTAGAATCTTTACGACCGGCCTCAGTTGCTTCTCGACGGGATGATCCTGATTCTGATGATCACCCCGAGGGGGAGAACCAAGGAGAAGGTCAAACTAATATTGGAAATACTTCGGCAAGAGTTGAAGGAAATGTTGAGGATGTGGTAATGCAAGAAAGAACTGAGGGTGGAAACCAAGATGTAATTGAAGAAGTTCAAGCTGAAATTGAAAGATTAGCTGCCCTTAGAGAGATATCTGATAAAAGATGGAAAGAGCTTGCTGATGAAACTCAAAGAGAAGTTGATAAAATGGCTAAAGATTTTACTGAAAGATTCAATGAAAGAAATAATGATGATGACCCAGAGGAGATTGAAAGAATCGCTGAAATCAAAAGAAAATTTAATGAAGTTTTTGGAACTGATAGTGATGAAGAAGAAGAAGATTTTCATTCGTATGGATGAACTTGCTTCTTATTCAGATGGAACATTAGAATTTTGTAAGAATGTTTTGTTGTGCTTGAAAGAAGATGATCAAGATGAAAGAAAAAGGAAGTATTTGATAAAGTAATCTCCAAGATCAATCAAAGACTCGAGTACAGAGACAGTATCAGAATGATGACAGAGGCAAAAAATGTTCAGAAGTCTAAGTACGTCGTACGTCGAAGAGGAGGTTGTTGGATCAAGTACGAGCCAAGTCATCTTCCAGGTCCACAAAATATTCCACCAAGAAACTTTGAAGCAAATATGATTGTTCCTGATGACAGACCTGAAGGAGAAAACTGGTTCTGGCATCCAAACAAAGACAGACCAAATACGAGAGCTTGAAGGTAGACAAAGACTGGATATTTTTGACAAATCACTACTAAGGGGGAGATTGTTAGAATTATATTTGTAGTAGTTGATTTGTTTCCTTATTGTATAATTGTACTTAGAATGTAAATGTCTAAGTATGGAAGGGGGCTTAGTGTAAATTAGTCTTATGTATATAAATTCCTTCCATTAAGGATTTTGTAACCTTTCACCACATTTATGCTATCTAATCTTTCCTGCCAAACACACTTTCTCTCTCTAAACTCTCTCTCTTCAAACCGCCATTAACACACACTAACACACTTCAAAAAATCTATGACATGCTTGAGGATGTCGAACCAGAACTGCCAGCTATTGATGATCAACCCTGTATTGAATCGCAAAATGAATATTCTATAATTGGAAGAGACCAAAACTCACCAACTGGTTGCGCGGGTGGTGCTGAGCTGGAGAGCCAACTGTTTGGTTACGCTACAACTGCAGTTACTAGCGCTGACATCCTTTTAGCGGAATTACAACATAATCTCATGGACCTCAGTACGGTTGATGACTTTCCTGTCATGGATGCTGATTACATCCAGCGTTTCAGCTCAGCTTTGCTAGATTCTCCGAAGAACAAAGAAATCACAAGATTTTGGTGCTTGTCAGAGTAATTCTGGTTAAAAGGGTTTCTATCTCTGTCCCTTGCTATCATGTGAAAAGAGATAACAACAAGATGTACAGATTTACAGAAGCTCAGTTCAAGCTGCTGCCAGTTGATGACATTATCTTTCTCTACAATCATTTCCTGAATGCAATGCAAAGATACAAAGAAGATGTTATTGCCTTTGAAGCGGTAAAAAGATACATGTCAAGCTGCATTCAATACGATTCATTGGAAGATTTTCAAATTGGTTTTGAAGTTGTTAAGAGAAAGATCAATGTACCATATCCAGATCAAAGTCTCTACACCAAAGACATCGAACAGCTCAGTATTGGTCATTTCATAGAAGAACCATCCTTCGGTGTTGTCTTTTTGAATAGCAGAAAGAAGAAGATTTTCATTCGTATGGATGAACTTGCTTCTTATTCAGATGGAACATTAGAATTTTGTAAGAATGTTTTGTTGTGCTTGAAAGAAGATGATCAAGATGAAAGAAAAAGGAAGTATTTGATAAAGTAATCTCCAAGATCAATCAAAGACTCGAGTACAGAGACAGTATCAGAATGATGACAGAGGCAAAAAATGTTCAGAAGTCTAAGTACGTCGTACGTCGAAGAGGAGGTTGTTGGATCAAGTACGAGCCAAGTCATCTTCCAGGTCCACAAAATATTCCACCAAGAAACTTTGAAGCAAATATGATTGTTCCTGATGACAGACCTGAAGGAGAAAACTGGTTCTGGCATCCAAACAAAGACAGACCAAATACGAGAGCTTGAAGGTAGACAAAGACTGGATATTTTTGACAAATCACTACTAAGGGGGAGATTGTTAGAATTATATTTGTAGTAGTTGATTTGTTTCCTTATTGTATAATTGTACTTAGAATGTAAATGTCTAAGTATGGAAGGGGGCTTAGTGTAAATTAGTCTTATGTATATAAACCCCTTCCATTAAGGATTTTGTAACCTTTCACCACATTTATGCTATCTAATCTTTCCTGCCAAACACACTTTCTCTCTCTAAACTCTCTCTCTTCAAACCGCCATTAACACACACTAACACACTTCAAAAAATCTATGACATGTGTAAATTAGTCTTATGTATATAAACTCCTTCCATTAAGGATTTTGTAACCTTTCACCACATTTATGCTATCTAATCTTTCCTGCCAAACACACTTTCTCTCTCTAAACTCTCTCTCTTCAAACCGCCATTAACACACACTAACACACTTCAAAAAATCTATGACATGCTTGAGGATGTCGAACCAGAACTGCCAGCTATTGATGATCAACCCTGTATTGAATCGCAAAATGAATATTCTATAATTGGAAGAGACCAAAACTCACCAACTGGTTGCGCGGGTGGTGCTGAGCTGGAGAGCCAACTGTTTGGTTACGCTACAACTGCAGTTACTAGCGCTGACATCCTTTTAGCGGAATTACAACATAATCTCATGGACCTCAGTACGGTTGATGACTTTCCTGTCATGGATGCTGATTACATCGAGCGTTTCAGCTCAGCTTTGCTAGATTCTCCGAATAGAGAACCCCAACATGATTACATCGTAGATGAATTCATCGATAATTATCATACGGAAACTAAAATCATGGAGGGCTTATTGCCGCCAACAAAATCGTCTACCTCAGGAATCATTTGCACTTTAAACACCGAGGACCCGGAAATACCTGCCAATGATGATGTTTTTCTTTTAAATCTTGTTCCGTCTACTTCTAATGAGATGAAAATGGAAGCTTCCAAGGCTCCATCTTACCGAGAATCCAAGTCTACCAGGGTTTCTGGAGCTTATTTGAATAAGGATTTTAGTGTTACCAAGCCGATAAGTCCAAGAAAGAGTAGCTTTGAAAAATCCCAGTTTTCTTCACCAATCATCGGTTCACAATGTCGATCAGAAAAACTAAGAGATCATAATATTAAGCAGGAGTTTTCTAGCAATGATGGTCAAGATCAAAGGCAAATTCGTTCGGGTTTCATGTCTAGAAGCAATCTTCTTCCTGCTTCTGACAAGGCGGTGACTATTAAAACTGAGGATAAAACAGGTGGTAAGGTTATCTTCACAAGTCCTACTCGGTTAAATGGTATGGCTTTCAACCATGACATATATCCCATGGTCAGTAACAATGACACACATGCTATGGTAGGTAACAGCAGGACACATGCTATGGTAGGTAAAAATGGCACACATGCTATGGTATGTAACAATGACACGCATGCTATGGTATGTAACAATGACACGCATGCTATGGTTGGTAACAATGACACGCATGCTATGGTAGGTAACAAGGGACACATGCTATGGTAGGTAACAATGGCACAGCATGCTATGGTGGTAACAACGGCATGCATGCTATGGTTGGTAAAAATGACACGCATGCTATGGTTGGTAACAAGGATACACGTGCTATCGATGGTTACAATGACACACATGCTATGGTATGTAACAATGACACGCATGCTATGGTTGGTAACAATGACACGCATGCTATGGTAGGTAACAACGGGACACATGCTATGGTAGGTAACAATGGCACGCATGCTATGGTTGGTAACAATGACACACATGCTATGGTATGTAACAATGACACGCATGCTATGGTTGGTAACAATGACACGCATGCTATGGTAGGTAACAACGGGACACATGCTATGGTAGGTAACAATGACACACATGCTATGGTAGGTAACAGCAGGACACATGCTATGGTAGGTAAAAATGGCACACATGCTATGGTATGTAACAATGACACGCATGCTATGGTTGGTAACAATGACACGCATGCTATGGTAGGTAACAACGGACACACATGCTATGGTAGGTAACAATGACACGCATGCTATGGTTGGTAACAATGACACACATGCTATGGTATGTAACAATGACACGCATGCTATGGTTGGTAACAATGACACGCATGCTATGGTAGGTAACAACGGGACACATGCTATGGTGGTAACAATGGCACGCATGCTATGGTGGTAACAATGACACGCATGCTATGGTGGTAACAATGACACGCATGCTATGGTAGGTAAAAATGGCACACATGCTATGGTATGTAACAATGACACGCATGCTATGGTTGGTAACAATGACACGCATGCTATGGTGGTAACAATGACACGCATGCTATGGTGGTAACAATGACACGCATGCTATGGTGGTAACAATGACACGCATGCTATGGTAGGTAAAAATGGCACACATGCTATGGTATGTAACAATGACACGCATGCTATGGTTGGTAACAATGACACGCATGCTATGGTATGTAACAATGACACGCATGCTATGGTTGGTAACAATGACACGCATGCTATGGTAGGTAACAACGGGACACATGCTATGGTAGGTAAAAATGGCACACATGCTATGGTATGTAACAATGACACGCATGCTATGGTTGGTAACAATGACACGCATGCTATGGTAGGTAACAACGGGACACATGCTATGGTAGGTAACAATGGCACACATGCTATGGTATGTAACAATGACACGCATGCTATGGTTGGTAACAATGACACGCATGCTATGGTAGGTAACAACGGGACACATGCTATGGTAGGTAACAATGACACGCATGCTATGGTTAGTAACAATGACACACATGCTATGGTAGGTAACAGCAGGACACATGCTATGGTAGGTAAAAATGGCACACATGCTATGGTATGTAACAATGACACGCATGCTATGGTTGGTAACAATGACACGCATGCTATATTTATTAACTTCTGTTTACATATATATTATTCTATTATTGTTTCAATCTATGTGTTTATGTAATGTAGAAGCAAATACTTCAAAAAAGTCGAAGGCGAAAAAGAGGAATGCTAATGATCAAGTTACAGAACCTTCTGCCCCGGGTAAAACACTTATTTCATAGTATGTGTTTAATGATTTTGTATTATTTTATTTGTGTTTATTATATTTTCATAGAAAGAAGGCAAAGTCGAAAAAGACCATCGCAGAGGAACATGTTACAAAGGAACCACTTGTTGATGCGGGTACCACAAATATGCCAATTAAGAATTTTATTAGTTTTTTTTATATATATTTTGAGTTTGTGTGTTTATATAATGTACAAAGAACCTGCTACGAAAAAGAAAAAGTCAAAAAAGAAAGTGCAAGACCTGTTGCTAATGAACCACCTCCTTCTTCGGGTACGACAGATATGCCCTTTAAGAGTTTTATTTAGTTCTTTTATGTATTTTTGATTTTTTCTGTTTATATAATGTACAAGAAGCTGCTACAAAGAAGGCAAAGTCCAAAAGGACATTTCAAGAGAAGCCTGTTACAGAGGAACCACCTCATGCTTTGGGTACGACACGTATGCTCTTTAAGAGTTTTATTAGTTTGTGTTGTTTTTTTACATATTTTCATTTTTTGTGTTTATATAATGTAGAAGAAGCTGCTACAAAGAAGGGAAAGTCGAAAAAGAAACTTCAAGAGGAGCCTATTACAGAGGAACCACCTCATGCTTTGGGTACGACACGTATGCTCTTTAAGAGTTTTATTAGTTTGTGTTGTTTTTTTACATATTTTCATTTTTTGTGTTTATATAATGTAGAAGAAGCTGCTACAAAGAAAGCAAATTCTAAAAAGAAACTTCAAGAGCAGCCTATTACAGAGGAACCACCTCATGCTTTGGGTACGACACGTATGCTCTTTAAGAGTTTTATTAGTTTGTGTTGTTTTTTTACATATTTTCATTTTTTGTGTTTATATAATGTAGAAGTAGCTGCTACAAAGAAGGGAAAGTCGAAAAAGAAACTTCAAGAGGAGCCTATTACAGAGGAACCACCTCATGCTTTGGGTACGACACGTATGCTCTTTAAGAGTTTTATTAGTTTGTGTTGTTTTTTTACATATTTTCATTTTTTGTGTTTATATAATGTAGAACTAGCTGCTACAAAGAAAGCAAATTCGAAAAAGAAACTTCAAGAGGAGCCTATTACAGAGGAACCACCTCATGCTTTGGGTACGACACGTATGCTCTTTAAGAGTTTTATTAGTTTGTGTTGTTTTTTTACATATTTTCATTTTTTGTGTTTATATAATGTACAACTAGCTGCTACAAAGAAGGGAAAGTCGAAAAAGAAACTTCAAGAGGAGCCTATTACAGAGGAACCACCTCATGCTTTGGGTACGACACGTATGCTCTTTAAGAGTTTTATTAGTTTGTGTTGTTTTTTTACATATTTTCATTTTTTGTGTTTATATAATGTAGAAGAAGCTGCTACAAAGAAGGGAAAGTCTAAAAAGAAACTTCAAGAGGAGCCTATTACAGAGGAACCACCTCATGCTTTGGGTACGACACGTATGCTCTTTAAGAGTTTTATTAGTTTGTGTTGTTTTTTTACATATTTTCATTTGTGTGTTATATAATTGTTTTGCATGTTCAAGAATGTAGAGCCAAGGTTTATAAGTGTCGTAGAACACTTAAACGATGGCTGAACGTTATGTACAAGTAAACAAAGGACCAAAGGGACGAACCTCGTGCTGACGTCATCAGCATGAAGGATTACCCTCGTGCTGACGTCAGCACGAGACCGGTTGGTTAATTGATTAAAAGGCTTATGGGCTTCGATTAAGGCCTAAGCCCACACGAACTAAAACCCTATTAGTATAAATACATGCTAATTTACGCGATTAGCAACGGATGAAAAACTTAGAAGTCGAATTGTTGCTCGTGTGACCTCCTACACGAACTAGCACTTCGTGTGTGACCTTAGGTTGATTAATTACTGATTAATTGACGAAAGGCAGTAGCAATCTAGTTATCTCAAGAGGATTCCGCACTCTTGACATAACGAATCACATCTTATTTACGATCCATTCAACGGTAGGGACTTACAAGTGGTATCAGAGCCCTAAGGTTGATTACCAGAAGGTGTAAGATCGTGTGATTAGCTATTGATTGAAAAATCAATTCGAATTTCGGGTTTTTTTTATCAAATTCGTCATCGTCTTCGCGCGACCTCGTGCTTACGTCAGCACAAGGTGATATTCGTGTTTAGATTCGTGACAAGTGTCCTTCGTGCGTCACTTCGTGTCACATGCTCTTTGTGTGACTTCGTGCCACGTCTTCACGAACTCAGTGTTTTCGTGTGACGTACTTCATGCCACGTCTGCACGAACTGGATTGCTACAGTAACTTTTTTTTGTTTGTTAATTTTCGTTTTACGAAACTTAAAAATGTCTACTGTACCTGCTGCCGGAAACTCTCCTAATGCCACACTTATCAATCAACTTATCATGCACGATCATGAGTGTTAGAAATATAAATATGGTGTTTAATTGTAAATTCTAGTATTGGAAGGGGTATTAGTGTTAAGTTAGTGATTAGTATAAATACCCCTCCCATAAGTCATTTATGAATAACCCTTGTATTATTGAAACCTTTCACCATATAATACAAACCAAACTTTCCCTGACATCTCTCTACTTTCTCTCACTAGAAACCTCCATTAACACACACTAAAACACACACAAAAGCTCGAATTCTTTACTCTACAATTGGTATCAGAGCACAATCAGAGTTGCTGAACGATCCACAAGCTTATTACAAGCTTAATTTGTGCTTAATTTCAGAATTTGAGTAATTTTTCTGAAAGATTCATTTGCAGAGCTCACTGTTTCAGTGATTCCTGCAAATTAAGTGTGTTTTTGTCCAAATTTTGTTCACCGATCGATTTAATATCAGTATATCTTCCTTCGCTATCAATTTCAGAAGCTAATTTCATCATTTGAGTTGTTTTTGTTCGAGCTCTACAAATCGCATGTTCGTGAGGGTTTGAATTCCAATTGAAATTAGCATCTAATTTGTTCGAGGATTTGTGCGCGTTGGTTTTCTGATCATTTTGATATAAAATACGAGTTTTAATTCTCAAAAATAAAGAAGATATCGAAGATTTACAGTCTTCTCTGCAAATAAGGGGTTGGCTGAACATAGAAGATAACCAGTAACCGACTATTTTGTCGTGTAGTGGTTACTCGTATTTGCAGAGGTCGTTGGTTAAGTGGTGTTCTTGCTTGTACTATTTGCAGAGCAGTTTGCTCGGCAAATACGTGTTTCAGAAATTTTGGCTAAGTACTGGATCTTCACTTGTTCTATTTGCAGAGCTTATTGCTCGGCAAATAGTTATTTCAAGAAATTTGGTTAAGTGTTATGGTTACTTGTTCTATTTGCAGAGCTCTTTGCTCGGCGAATAGGTGGTTCAAGGATTTGTGGTTAAGTGTTGAGACTAATTGTTCTATTTGCAGAGCTTATTGCTCGGCAAATAGTTGTTTTGAAAATTTTTGATCAAGACTGGTGCTACTTGTTCTATTTGCAGAGGTTTAAGCTCTGCATTTAGTTGAAATAGAAAATTCTCAAATTTTTCTAAGTCTTTTAATTAGTTGGGCTAAAACTCGTTTGGGCCAAGCATTCATATTAATTTTAATTGGGCTAAATTTTTAAGGTCTTGTCTTAAGTTGTTCTTTTATTTGATTGTCGTCAAGTTTTGATTCAAAATGTCAACTACAATACCGAATAAGTTTGTTGAGACAACGTTAGATGCTTTGATGAGTAAAGAGTCACTTTGGGTGAGAATTGAACCAATAATGACACAATACAAAAGTTTTCAACTTGAAATTTTTGATCAAGACTGGTGCTACTTGTTCTGTTTGCAGAGGTTTAAGCTCGGCAAACAAGGGTTTTTGTTTGGTGCGACCAAGTACAAGTTCTATTTGTGCTATTTGCAGAGATATTTGCTCGGCAAATAGTTGAATTGAATTCTTCGACCAAGTGACTTTCTTAGTTGTGCTGTTTGCAGAGGTCTAAGCTCGGCATTCAGTTGTTTTTGATTGTTGATCAGAGTACTTGGGTTGCGACTTGGTCACTTACACTGTTTGCAGAGATTTAAGCTCGGCACTTAGTTGTTTTTGAAAATCTCAAATCAAAATTTTTCAAGAAAATTTCTCAAAACCATTTTTCATCAATATTCTTGGCGTGGGTAGGAAAATCAAAAGTTTTCAAAATTTTTAATATTCTTACTTGTTCTATTTGCAGAGGTTTAAGCTCTGCATTTAGTTGAAATAGAAAATTCTCAAATTTTTCTAAGTCTTTTAATTAGTTGGGCTAAAACTCGTTTGGGCCAAGCATTCATATTAATTTTAATTGGGCTAAATTTTTAAGGTCTTGTCTTAAGTTGTTCTTTTATTTGATTGTCGTCAAGTTTTGATTCAAAATGTCAACTACAATACCGAATAAGTTTGTTGAGACAACGTTAGATGCTTTGATGAGTAAAGAGTCACTTTGGGTGAGAATTGAACCAATAATGACACAATACAAAAGTTTTCAACTTGAAATTGACCAACTCAAATACGAGAATATAGAGCTCAAATCTGCAAATGATCTCATTTTGTCCAACATGGAAAGTCTTCAAAAAGAAAATGATCATTTGCAATCAAAGATTTTTAAATTAACAAATGAGTTGGACAATTCTTCCAAAGAGCTCAATAAAATTGTTTTAGACAATCAATCTAAAGAACTTGTTTTGCAACAAAAGATTTCTGAGATTAACCATGAGTTGCAACATAAGTCCACAATTTTTGTGAGCAAAGAACAAAGATTTTCGAAAATAATCAAAGATCAACAAGATTACATCTCATCTTTGGAATCCAAACTTTGTGAGAAAGATACTCTTGTTTCGAAATTAAAATCTAATGTGTCAACAATTTCTTTCTCTGATTTAAATGCTTCGGTTACAAAACAACTTGAAAAGATGGAGAACCGAATTGCATCTTTTAAATCAAAATCGTTAGACACAAAGCTTGAAAAACCCATGAAACAATCGAGTAATTCAACGATTCCAAAGACCGAGGTGTCAAAATGTTTTCCAAAATCAAGTTCATCCAAACTAAAAGTTGATGTTCCAAAGAAGGTTTACACGGGTAAATCTTCAAAACCTTTTGAAAGAAAAGTCTCTCAGTTTACTAATTACTCCTTGCAAAAGGGTAAGAAGTACACTAAGAAACCGAATTTTGATGGAACAACTACTTTTGTCTCCTTTCTATCTTTCGAGGATAATTAATCACACATTTCTCAAGCAAAATCTCAATCGACTAAATCTAAATGGAAACCGATTTCAAAAGATAAGTCAGTTGAGTCAAAATCATTCAAATATTCATTTTCGGAACTTTTTGATCTTACACCAAAACCTGTGAAAGCAGTTGTGCAAAAAGTGAATGATTTTGCTTCGAAAAATCCTTTTCCAACTCAATCTCACAAGATTGACATGTTTTCAAAGAAATCAAATGATTTTTCACCGTTGCTTCCACGAAAACTCTTTTCAACTAAACCACCGGGTTTTAGTTCATCGTGGAATGCAACCTCTATTCATCAAATCGATGAGACTTACATTTGGACTTTCAAGAATTCAAAAACCATTGGACCCAATCTCAAATGGGTTCCAAAAGTGATTTCCAAGTGATTTGATGAATGGTGGCTTATGCACACATCAGTGTATAACCTATTCTAAAACCGTTTTCGTAATTTCATTCATTTTAGAAAAATCCAAAAAGATTTTCATTTTCTTATTTTTGAAAAATCCAAAAAGATTTTCTCTGTTAATCATTTTTGTTTATTTACTTTATCTTTAAGTTCCTCACAATGTTTTGGATAAGATGCAAGGCATCGAACGCCTTTGTATACTGCCTTTGTTGTCTCATTTTTAATGTTTGTGAGCAACTTTTAAACCTTTTACTCACCTTTTATATGCAAAAACTTTGTTTATATCATGCATATATTTAGGGGGAGTTTTGTTTATAAAACCAAAACTTCCAAGTGTTTAAACTCATTTTCTATCACTTTGGAAGATTTTAAAACCATTTTCGATCATATTCAAAGACGTTCGGTGTTAGATTTGCACATGAGAGTTTAGGCCACTCATAAAAACTCCATGATCTTATCATCGCCGATGGGATCTAACCCCGGAGTTAAATTCTCAATTTTAGATTGTGAGGGTCTTTGAGCGTGATGATGTTTGTGCAAATAGGACATGAGGGAGTAGTCGAAAAGTGAGAGGTTACGGTGAAATGCTGTGAGAAAGGGCTAAAAGAAATAAAAGCCCTCCCCAAAATTATTAAAAAGCCGGGTCAACACGTTTCTATCGGATTTCATTTGTTGAATTCTCGATATTGAAGAAGACTTCATGGACCCAGTGAAGCAATGCACATCTTTACCTAACCACTCAAGTATTTCTTAACAAATACTTGTTTTATTCTCACGGAGATTTTCACATTTCTATCGACTCTTCATTTGGAAGATGTTGATATGGAAAAAGGGAGACACTCTGCTCCAGTCCCCGACTTCATTTGATCACTTATTGAGTCTAGAGCGTACTTGAAATATATTTCATTTCTTAGGACACAATGAGTCTTTATATGTCTTTGTGACATTTCATATCTTTGTGACATTGCCGGAACATTCGTAGTGATATCATATTTTTGATATTCCACGATGATCGAATGGAAATCCTACCAATGCTAACATCTTTTCCAACGTTGAACGTAGGTCTCACATTTTTCATTTTATGAATTTGTTGAGCAAACGAGAAGTCTATGTGACCTCGGATTTATTTCCCAAAAGTCTTTGAGGATAGTAAGACATGGTTATCGAACGCCTTTGTGACACTGACCATGAATTACATTCTTTAAAGCAATCTATCGGTTGAAAAGCCATAGACCGAACCATTTAGAGATAAGCTTTGTGCATTTCTCGATGATAATGGGAAGTCCTAAAAATAGTAATCGTATTTTTAGGCCAAACCATTAATCCTTTTGATTTTTGGTTGTGTTAACGGATCATTTTTATCCGGATTTCATTTCTCTTCACAAAAACACAAAGAACACAAACACCTTTATAAATTCTTTTTCCAAAAAATGCAACCTTACATTCTAGTTCACCAATAGGTTCATTGGGAATTGGGAATTGGGTTGGGTTAATTTGGTTGACTATTGTTTGTTGTGATCTACCGTTTATGCTATCAATCATTATTGTATGATGAACACGTTTCACATATTCATCATAAGGGGGAGAAATGATTAAATGATTAATAGATAGAGTTCAAGGTTTAGGTAGAATTTGATTGTATTGTGTTTGGTTGTTCAAAGGATCGTTAGTTTAGGTGAAGAGAGTGAATAATTATCGTGATATGTTGAAAGTTGAGAGATTGTTTCGAGAAAGTTAAAGAAAGATTGATTCGAGATCGAGTATATTCAAGATGAAGTACATGGTCGATAATTGAAAGATTTGAAGGAAAATTGACCATCGTTTGATGATTAGAAAAGTTTGAGATTGAATAGAGATTGTCGTTTGTTGATGCTACAAAGAAAATTAAGTTGGATAGTTAAGTTTGTTCTTTATTTGAAGAGATTGATCATTTGAGGGGGAGCAAGAGTAAACTCATGATTCGTTAAATATGCTCTGAAATGATTGTTTGTTCGAGGGGGATGTAGAGATTAAAGATTTGTTATTGAATAATTTGCTCCGAGATAGTTGTTTGATTGAGGGGGAGCAAGAGTAAACTCATGATTCGTTAAATATGCTCTGAAATGATTGTTTGTTCGAGGGGGATGTAGAGATTAAAGATTTGTTATTGAATAATTTGCTCCGAGATAGTTGTTTGATTGAGGGGGAGCAAGAGTAAACTCATGATTCGTTAAATATGCTCCGAAATGATTGTTTGTTCGAGGGGGATGTAGAGATTAAAGATTTGTTATTGAATAATTTGCTCCGAGATAGTTGTTTGATTGAGGGGGAGCAAGAGTAAACTCATGATTCGTTAAATATGCTCCGAAATGATTGTTTGTTCGAGGGGGATGTAGAGATTAAAGATTTGTTATTGAATAATTTGCTCCGAGATAGTTGTTTGATTGAGGGGGAGCAAGAGTAAACTCATGATTCGTTAAATATGCTCCGAAATGATTGTTTGTTCGAGGGGGATGTAGAGATTAAAGATTTGTTATTGAATAATTTGCTCCGAGATAGTTGTTTGATTGAGGGGGAGCAAATGTTAATTGATCAAAGGATCAAGTGCTCCAAGATGTTTATTGATTCAGAGACAAGTTAGATCAAGAATTGAAGTTTTAAAGTCAAATCAAATTTCCGCAAAGCCAAAAGAATTCAAAGTTAAATCAAGCTTCCGAAATGCCAAGAGATATCAAAGTCAAAATCAAGCTTCCGCAAAGCCAAAAGAATTCAAAGTTAAATCAAGCTTCCGTATGCTACTCAAAGTTCAAGTTACTTCTCAAAGCAACATCAAGTTGAAATCAACACTCAAAAGTTCAAGTTGTGAAAGCTCAAAAGCTATAAAGATTTCAAAGATGCTTCCAAAGTATTCAAAGTTGCAAGAAGAAGATCAAGTCTTAGAAAGTCATCGTCAAGAATATTTGTTTGTTGAGAAGATTCAAAGTCAAGGTTGATACAAGACGTTGAAGACAATGAGAAAGCTTCAAAGTCCAATCAACATTGAAGATTTTCAACAAATGGGCTCATCATGTTTATTTAAAGACCGAAGACGATGCAACATTTATAATTCAACACCAAGGGGGAGATTGTTAGAAATATAAATATGGTGTTTAATTGTAAATTCTAGTATTGGAAGGGGTATTAGTGTTAAGTTAGTGATTAGTATAAATACCCCTCCCATAAGTCATTTATGAATAACCCTTGTATTATTGAAACCTTTCACCATATAATACAAACCAAACTTTCCCTGACATCTCTCTACTCTCTCTCTACTTTCTCTCACTAGAAACCTCCATTAACACACACTAAAACACACACAAAAGCTCGAATTCTTTACTCTACAATGAGGTTGGTCGTGGAAACACACCTCCAAAGCTTTTCCGTATGGAGAATTATTGGATGTGGAAAAGCCGATTTGAAGATTATGTTCGTCTGAATGATATTGATATGTGGGTGGTGATAACTCAAGGTTTTGATTGGCCAACTTATGAGAAAAATGGCGTAATTGGTAGATATACTTATACTGATATGCCAGATGATGAAAAGAAGAAATACGTGGTGGAAGGAAAGGCTCTTTCAACTCTTACTATGGCCTTACCACAAGAAAGTGTACATTTGTTCAAAAAGTACACTACTTCAAAGGATTTGTGGGACGCTCTAGGAAAGTACTGTGAGGGCGATGCTACTTTGAAGAGAAATCGTATTAAACTTCTTAAACGTCAGTATGAAGCCTTTAATGGGCTGAAAGGAGAATCTCTTGATGAGATAATTGCTCGATTCAGTCATCTAACAACTGAGTTATCGTATTTTGAGGTTGTCTATCCTCAGACTGAGTTAGTAGATAAGTTTTTGGATTCACTACCAAAAATATGGACTGAATATGTTCATCACCTTCAAGATGACAAGGAATACAGTTCATGGGATTTTGAAACAGTAGTCTCCAAACTTAAGAATAGAGAAATGAAGAGAAGAATCAAGGATATTCATGCGGATTTTACTCAAGATCCATCTTTATATCATGCTTCTTCAGTTCATTTGGCAAGTACTAGCTCAGGATCCAATGCATTTCTAAGTGGTATTGATGCTACACCAATAGTTGATGCAGATGGAATTGCAGGTTATGTTGCTTATGACAACTCCACAACTAATGTTAAGAGCAATACTCAGTCATATCATTCCATGCCAATGAGTATGAGCTCTGCAGAGGGAAGAATGAATCTCTACTCAGCCTTCTGTTCGGCTCATGAAGCTTATATTGGTGGAAAGGTTACTGATCCTGCATTGATTGATGATGATTACAATCAGATAGATCCTGATGATTTAGAAGAAATGGATCTACAATGGCAGCTTGCAATGTTAACTATTAAAGTCAGAAGATTTTCTCAGAGAACTGGAAGATTTTTGGGTAATGGCACAAAAGGTTTTGACAAATCCAAGGTGAAATGTTATAATTGCGATGGATTTGGTCACTTTGCAAGAGAGTGTCAACGTCCAAAGAGGACTGATAATACCGTTGCTGGTAGACAAAACTACAATCAAGGCAGTATTACTCCACCCAATTACCAGAAAACTCAAGCAATGATTACTTTTCCTGCTACTCCTCAACAGCAAGGTTCTCCTCAGCTTCTGGAGTCCAAAGCTGTTGTTGTTCAAAATCCAGATGGTACTTATCAGTGGGATACACAATCTGAAGATACTTCAAATCATGCATTTTTAGTTGAGATTTATGATGACTATGCGTATGTTGCAAACGAAGTTGCTGAAACAATTGATTATGCTGTATACACTAGTGAAGAGAGAGCATCTGAGATAGTCAAGCAGAATATGAAGAAGGTTGCTGAGATAGTGAGATCTGAGAGTGAACCTATGACAGCTGTTAAAGCTACTGAAGGAAATACTGAGTCATCTAAACCAGTTGATGACGTTGCTGAGAAGAGCATTGAAGATCAGATGAAAGAATTTGTGATACCTGAAGGTATGACAACTGAAGATTTTGTTGCATACATGGCAGACTGCAAGGCTGCAGATCAGAAGGTATCATGTTCTTTGCTTTCAATTGTCAATGTTTGTAAAATGGTGTCTGAAATGAAACTTGAGGTGTCTAATCTAAGTGAAATTGTAGCTAACTTAAACACTCAAAATGATATTCTTAAGAAGGAAAGTAAATTGTCTAAAGATTCTGATTTACTTCTACAAAAAGATCACCAAAAAGAGATAGAGACTGAATTAGATTTTGATCCTGATGAAGTTGTATACTATACTCTGAAAGACTGTGATACAGTATTCTTTGACAGAGAAGTATCTATAACTAGGATTCAACCTAAATCTAAAATTGATAAAGTTTGGTGTGTAGAAAATAAAGAAGAATGGTTAGAAGAACAAATTCCATATAAGAATAGACATTTTGCTCCACGAAAGCCTGTAAAGACCATGAAAGAAGCAATTCAAACACTAGATGCAATTGCTGAAATGAAGGCTTATGGAATACCAGTCCCTGAAATAGCATATGATCACCCTAAAAGAAAACAGGATAAATTATGTTATACTTGTCCTGATAAGGGTCATATAGCTAGTAAGTGTCCACTTAAGACTTCCAAGGATCCTAAAGAATCTTCAGTCAAGTCTAAGGACACATTTGGATCTCATAAGATTAATGGGAAAGGTAGATTAGTTGATCAAGTTAGCTCTAGCCAGTTTATGAGTGCATATAAAAGAGAATATTATGAGGACTACGCTAAGCGGCATCCAAATGATATAAATGCACAGAATTATGTCAAATTTCTTAGATCTATATCTTATGGTAGTTCTAATAGTTCCAATAAACGTAGAAAACAATCTCAAAAGTTGAGGAATTTATCACCTCAATCTAGGAGTATCTCACCTAGAGAAGATCGATCTAAGACCCCCAAACGACAGGGACATTCACAAAATGATACAAATTGTATTCATGAAGGTGGAAGTCCGAGTCAATCTCATACACCTCATAGGAGTAATTCACCTAGGAATAAGCAAATTCAACAGAATTGATCACCTGCTAGTAGAAATGGAAATGCTTCCAAGTTCTATGATCGATTAGAAGCTACTCTTAGGTTTGGTCCATATTCACCTAAGAATTCTCCTCCTAAGGCTCGTTTCATTTCGCCATCTAAAAGAAAATCGATGACACCATCTACATCCAAGGCTCCAACTGAGAGCGATGGATATTGGACCAAATTAATTTTGAGAGATGAATTCGGCAAACCTAAACCTCAAAAGGTTTGGGTACCCCTCAGAAATTAACATTAATTTATGTTCATTGTGCAGGGAGAACCAAGGAAGCCTATCAGTCTTTGGTATGTTGACACTGGATGCTCTCGGCACATAACAGGGGACAAGAAATTGTTGTCCAACTATGTAGATATTAATGGTTCTTATGTTAGTTTCGCTGGTCCCAAGGGCGGCAATATCTCAGGCCAAGGTGATGTTGTCAATGGGAAAATTAAATTGGAGAAAGTCAATTATGTGGAACAACTATCTCATAATCTCATGAGTGTTTCTCAGATTTGTGACAGGGGGAATCATGTCCATTTTACTGAGAAGGAAACACTTATTTTGAAACCGGGGTATGTTATTCCTGAAGACTAGATCTTATTGAAAGCTCCTAGGAAGAAAGACATCTATGGCCTTATGTTAGGTGTTGATGATTCGAAGGAGCCAATTTGCTTATTAACAAAAGCAAATGAATCTGAATCTTTGTTATGGCATAAAAGAATGGGACATATTCATTTCCGAAAGATGAATGATATTGTCAAACATGGTTTGGTTGAAGGTGTTCCATTGAAAAGGTTTGAGATGGAAGATAAATGTGTACCTTGTCTGAAAGGTAAGCAGCAGAAGTCTTCACATAAACCAAAGATTAAAAATTCTATTGCCAACCCATTTGAATTACCTCACATGGACTTGTTTGGTCCTGTGAATGTAAGAAGTATAGGTGGGATGTACTATTGTTTGGTGGTTACTAATGATTACTCGAGATTCTCATGGGTATTCTTTCTTCAAACGAAAGATGAAACTCCACAGATTTTGATAAATTTCTTTGTCGAAACTGAAAATATTTGTTAGGTCCAGATTTAGTCCAGACTTACTGGACTGGCTCCAGACTGAACTACTGGAACCTTATTTAGGTTTGTTAAGAAACTTGTTTTGCTGGTCTCGCTCCAGACCCGACTACTGGAGCTCACTGAAGATCTGACCAGAAAACATGTTCTACTGGACCTACTCCAGACTTGGAATCTGGAGTCCCTCTGAAGATTTGTCAAGAAATAATTGAAGACTAGTGAGCATTTACTTGTACAGGTAATCTGGAGCATTCTCCAGATTAGCTCACTGAAGACTTCACCCCAGTCCAGATCTATACTACTGAAGACATTCTGACTGAAGTCAAAGACTGAAGTCTGAAGAAAGAAGACTGACAAATGGCGGAGTCCACTGGAAGTCTTACCAGATCTGCACACTGGAGGATTGTTAGTGTTCTAGATCCTGCAAGTCTGAACACTAATATCGAGGATTGAATTTTGCCTTTAACACACTTTCCAAAGAACAATCCACTTGTTCTTTAACAAAAGTATACGTGTGTTAAGGTGGTTGGATAATAAGGATACACTTGCACTTGATGTGACTTTATCCTTATTCTTATCTAATGCATTTAATGTTCTTGTCGGATCATTAAATGTATCCAACCATGTTTGTACGGCACAAATTCACTGGTGAATTTGTTGCCTATAAATACTAAGTCATTCCTTGAACAAAAATACTTTTAAGCATTCCTTTTGCATATAAGTGAATTTGTCTAAATACTCTCGATCTTAAAACAGGGATACTTCACAACTTTAAGTATCTCGATCCTAAAGAGTTATTTGACAAACATAGATCATATTGTAATCATAGGTTGTTAGGATACTCACTTAATTGTGTTATCTTGATTCCGCAACAACCTTGTATTTTATTTACACATCAATAAATAAAATACCCATGAAACATAAATAATGGTCCACTTTATTTGTTTATTGCTTTAAGTCTTGTATTACTTTGTTTATATATCTTGCATCTTTATTTACAAGTAATACTAGTCCATATCTAGTGATTATTAGACTTGTTTTATTTTACACTTTCTATTGGTTAACCATCTCGTTAATTAAGGGACTCACAATATTTATGGAGTGTGTGTTAAGAGAATTAGGAGTGATAATGGAACTGAATTCAAAAATAAAATGTTGGAAGTCTTCTGTATGTCCAAGGGAATCCAACATCAATTCAGTGCACCATATGAACCACAACAAAATGGAGTTGCTGAAAGAAAGAATAGGACTCTAATCGAAACAGCCAGAACAATGCTTGCTGATTCAGGGTTTCCTACTATGTTTTGGGCAGAAGCAGTAAATACAGCATGTCATATTCTAAATCGGGTTTTGGTAGTTAAGCGTCATAATAAGACATGTTATGAGCTTCTACATAAGAAGAAACCAAATTTACAGAATGTCGAACCATTTGGTGTTCCGTGTACCTTCTTGAAATATCTTCCTCAGTCAAAGTTTGATCCAAAGGTTGAAGAGGGATTTTTCATGGGTTATAAACCGGGTACTTCAATTCGAAGGGTTTACAATCAACAAACAGGAAAAGTTGACTTAGGTACTAATGTCAAGATTGTCAGTCATAAACCTGCTATTCATTCTGGAACTGGCAAGAATTTCGATTATGATAGTGTGTTTAGTTTGTTACACGGTCCTGCTTCTTATTCAGGTCCTGACAAAGTTGATGAAGTGATCATTTTAAGAGATCATATGGATTATACTCCTACATCTCCTCCTGTTCAAAATGTTGATACTACTCCAACCAAAGTTCAGTCTACTACTGTTGTTGGCGAAAGTAGTAAGAACAATGATAAGACATCAGACTTAGATGTTAATGAACCTGAGAACACTACTCCAACTACTCCTTTAAGGGTTCCATTGCCAGATGATGATCCTATTTCTGAAGAATTTGAAGATGATTTTAGTTCTCCAGAATTTCAAATTCGTTCGAATTTAGGAGATAATCTAAATGTTGATTCGGTTCCTCAATATCGAATAAACAAGGCTCATCCTGTAGAAAATATTCTTGGTGATGCTTCAGAGCCTGTTCGAACTAGAAATCAGTTAAATAAGGAGATGACTAGTTTATTTTGTGAAGTAAAGGATTCAGGACTAATAACTGAGTGTTTGTATTCCTGTTTCATTTCACAAGAAGAACCTAAGAATGTTAAGGCTGCACTTCAAGATCCTTTTTGGGTTGCAGCTATGCAAGAAGAATTAGCTCAATTCGAGAAACTTGGAGTATGGAGTTAGTAGATGTGCCTAGAGGTAAAGAACCGATTGGAACTCGTTGGGTATTCAAATGCAAACGAGATGACAAAGGGATCGTTACAAGGAATAAGGCACGTTTAGTTGTTCAGGGGTTTGCACAATGAGAAGGATATGACGATAACGAAACTTTTGCGCCAGTTGCCCAGATTGAAGCTATAAGGTTATTTTTAGCCTATGCAAGCTTTAAAGGTATAAAGGTGTATCAGTTAGACGTTAAGAGTGCCTTCTTGTATGGTGAAGTTAAAGAGGAAGTGTATGTTTTTCAACCACCGGGGTTTGAAGATCCTAATTATCCAAGACGAGCATATCGACTTGATAAGGCTCTTTATGGATTGCATCAAGCACCCAGAGTGTGGTATGAAAAGTTGTCGACACATTTGTTGACAAATGGTTTTACAAGAGGATCGATAGACAGCACATTGTTTATCAAATGGCGGAAGCAAGATTATTTGATTGTACAAGTTTACATTGATGATATCATTTTTGGTTCATCTAATGTAAAGATGTGCAAAGAATTTGAAATGAGCATGAAAAAGCAGTTTGAAATGAGTGCTATGGGGGAACTACAATTCTTCCTTGGACTGTAGGTTGATCAGAGGAAAGATGGATTTTTCATTCACCAGTCTAAGTATGTCGATGACATCTTGGAGAGGTTTCAAATGTTAGAATCCAAGAACATATGGTACTCCTATTCAGCTAAATCATGGTTTAGGGGTTCTTGATCCTAAAGATATGCCTGTTGATGCAACTTATTATCGTGCTATCATTGGCTCATTGATGTATCTGACAGCTTGGCAACCGGATATTATGTTCGCTTGTTTGTGTTTGCGCTAGATTCCAAGCTAGTCCGAAAGAGTCACATTTAGCTGCAGCAAAGCGTATCCTACATTACTTGAAAGGAAACCAAGGGCTTGGTCTATGGTATCCTATGGGAGGATCGTTTGAGTTTGTTGCATATACTGATTCGGACTTTGGCGGTTGTAACAACGACAGGAAGTCTACAACTGGAGGATGTCAGTTCTTAGGTGGGAGACTTGTATCGTGGCAGTGTAAGAAGCAGACATCGGTTGCTCAGTCTTCATGTGAGGCAGAGTATATGGCTGCTGGTAGCTGTTGTTCCCAGGTATTGTGGATTCAGCAACAACTACGTGACTACGATATGGATTTTCTTGATACTCCTATTAGAATAGATAATAAGTCAGCTATAGACATTACTAATAACCCTGTCATGCATAAAGTCACCAAGCATATTGATATTAGACATCATTTCTTACGTGACTGTGCCCAAAAGAAATTAATTCATTTGGAAAAGGTTATAACTGATGATAATCTAGCTGATTTGTATACTAAAGCATTTGATAAGACTCGCTTTGAAAAGCTGATTCTTCTCAATGGTATGAAGAATGCTGATTCATATTAGATCTCTCAAGAACTATTTTTGTATATTTTATATTGTGTCTTAGTTAAGTCTGTAAATAGCTAGAGTCATAAAAATAAAAAAAAATGTCTAGTTTAAATCCTTATATAATTAGTGTCATAAAAATATAAAAAGCTGAAAAATGAGAAAAACAAAATAAATAAATAAGATAGAGATTTAAGTTGATGCATTTCAGATGATTAGAAGTGAGGATACTTTAGCTTTTAAGCCTGCTTAATCGTAATATAACTGCTTAGTTCAGTGATTACAATTTAGGATGTATCGGTAGACACAAAGTACCAAGGTTTCCTTCAATCTGAACTTAAATTTATACAATGTTCTTATGGGAAACGTATTCAGATATATGGCTGAGAATGCTTGTTCTTAAAAGAGACAAGTCCTTTAAATCTTATGAAAGATCTTGCATTGTAATTATGTATATTTGGTCTTTATATAGAAGGTCTCGGGTACATATATGTGTATGTATTGCTTTTTCGGATGTATATTTGTGACAAGATATGCAAATATCTAATAAAACTATAAATCTGTTGAAAATATGAAGCAAATGTGGCCTTTGAGATTCGAACAAGTAAGTCCTTTGGGTGTCTTTGTATACCTAGCCTACCTAAAGTTTCCAACTTGGGATAGGTTGTCAGAAAGTTCGCTACACGGGTCTCATCGAAAAGTCACGGGTTTT
>CM067167.1:169663765-169716522 GCA_034093135.1 Erigeron breviscapus
CGAATAATATGGTGGACTTACGGACTGAGGTTTGCGCATACCTCAGCCTGCCGTGGATGACATCTGTCTAGACTAAAATCCCCCTTGAAACCGAAACCTAAGAACACTATATATAGGCTAGAAATGGGTTGGGCTTCAAACTCGTGGACCAAACACGTGCTACAGTAACACGTGATTGGCCAAACTCGTGTTACTGTTCACACGAGTTTGTCCAAACTCGTGGTACTGTTTACACGAGTTTGTCCTGTTGTCTGGATAATCTCTGTAAAGTAACAGCCCTTTAATTGAGATGCATCGGACACAAATTGTGCACCAAAATGTGCACTAACAGTCTCCCCCTTGACCGATGCACTCAATTCATTCACCGATAATCATTAGCAATCGAAAACCTGCAAAAGCAAACTCCCCTTAACTAATGATACCGGGTCTTCTTTTGTTGAGACTCGATCTTCTGACACAACACTCTGATCTTCAAACTCCAAAATCTCTGTATCTCTGTGACAACCAACTAACCTAACACATCTCATTGTAGTTCTTCCCCTCAACAGTAGCCATCTCCGAATTAAACATATGCAATCTTCTTCCTGCTTGGAACTTTGCTCGAGACATTCCTCGACTTGCTTAACCGGCATATAATAGAGAAGTTGAATTTCTAACAATCAGCATCAAATCAATCAGCTCTCACAAAAATAAGAAACTCTGTAGCTTGAATCACAAACTGCAGTACCAAAAATCCTGTCTCAACTAGCAGCATCTGACTTTGTCTTGTACCTTCACAATTCCACCAACCACTCGAAGTCTTTCCTATCAGATCTCCCCTTCAGTTGTATACACCACCAAATATAAAGATCTTTAATCTCGCAATCACAATAAATGATCGCCTGATAATCATCTTTATTCTTGGAATATAAATAGGTTCAATCTTCAATTACTTAACAACAGATGACCAACTTCGTTGCTCTTAATATTTCGACAAAGTTTCCACAACTGCCATCTATTTGATACTTGAGCATATTTCACATTAAGCACACCATCATCTAAACACAGATCTTGGTTTGTCTCTCAAGTAGCACAGAATTTTACTCAGAAATCTGAAATTTTTTATCTCCCCCTTTTCTCTGCAAAATTCTGAAATCTAGCCCATCTTAGGTTTTAAATATCTCCCATTCTGGAGGTTCTTCAAAAAGCTTAGAGCTCACGACGGTTAAAACTCTTCGCCAAACAGGGTATATTCGTTTTCCCTCCAAATTTCCGAGGAAAACACATTTACGTGAAACATTGGTATTCACGTAAATTTTTATTTCTAAGGCTGTGGGAAAAATTTGATAATTGCCGAAAATTTTCAAACAGTCCACAATTTATTTTTTATTATTTTTTTTTTACGTGTAATGTTTTTTTTAATAGTGATTATTACGTGTAATGTTTTTTTTAATAGTGATTATTACGTGTAATGTTTTTTTATTACGTGTAATGTTTTTTTTTTTCAAAATTGTTGGAAATTTTATTACGTGTAATGTTTTTTTTAATAGTGATTATTACGTGTAATGTTTTTTTTAATAGTGATTATTACGTGTAATGTTTTTTTTAATAGTGATTATTACGTGTAATGTTTTTTTTAATAGTGATTATTACGTGTAATGTTTTTTTTAATAGTGATTATTACGTGTAATGTTTTTTTTAATAGTGATTATTACGTGTAATGTTTTTTTTAATAGTGATTATTACGTGTAATGTTTTTTTTAATAGTGATTATTACGTGTAATGTTTTTTTTAATAGTGATTATTACGTGTAATGTTTTTTTTAATAGTGATTATTACGTGTAATGTTTTTTTTAATAGTGATTATTACGTGTAATGTTTTTTTTAATAGTGATTATTACGTGTAATGTTTTTTTTAATAGTGATTATTACGTGTAATGTTTTTTTTAATAGTGATTATTACGTGTAATGTTTTTTTTAATAGTGATTATTACGTGTAATGTTTTTTTTAATAGTGATTATTACGTGTAATGTTTTTTTTAATAGTGATTATTACGTGTAATGTTTTTTTTAATAGTGATTATTACGTGTAATGTTTTTTTTAATAGTGATTATTACGTGTAATGTTTTTTTTAATAGTGATTATTACGTGTAATGTTTTTTTATTTTATGGCCAAAAAACAAGGTGTTTATTTTTTATAATGCGAAACACAAGGTGTTTGTTGGATTTTTTTAAAACACAAGGTGTTTAAATTTTTATAATGCGCAAAACACAAGGTGTCTGGTGGATGGTTTTTATAGAAATGTGTTGTACAAATGGGAAATACATGCCCAGACACAATGTGTTTCGATATGTTAATAATTTTAGAATTCCAAACACAACGTGTTTTTATTTTCATTTTCTTTGATGATAACCTGAACAAAGTAAATCTATGGTAATTCAGACATCATGTGTTTATAAAAATGATCATATAAATGTCTTAAAAAATTCCAAATACAATCTGTTCAACGACAACTAATCGAGCAGATAATTATTAAAAAATGAAAGCAGTATGTAAATAAAAAATCCATCATGGATTGTTGACAGCAGCCTCATTTGAAGTGTTTTGTTTCTCAGCCTCGGTTGAAGTGCTTTGTTTCTTTGTACCTCGTTCTTTACCGCACGTCTTTACATTGTGTTTTGTACCTCCACAGTTGCTACAGATCATCTTTCTCTTCTGGCTTTCTTTTATTCCCAACTCTTTGCCGCCCATTATTCGTCTTTTTTTCTCACAACCTTTGTATGATCCGACTGGTGGGTTGTTTATAAGGATTTCGCCATAGTATCTTCCTTCCTCTTCTTTGGTGTCTTTTGCAGTTTCTTCTCAACATCACTCTTCAATGCTTTAACCTTGTCAAGAAATTCTTCGAGCAGTTTCTCATCGGGTACAAGGTTATCGATGCAATCTTCTACGGCTGAATTTATTTCATGAACAAACTTTTGAACACCAGTATTTGCATTACCGTATTTGTTTCTTCGTGATCTCAGCTCTGGTGGTATGATATCTCTCGTCCAACGTCTGTTGATGTATCTTTCTGGAATCTCATTGATGTTCCAGATGAAATTCAAGACCCAAAAACAATGTCGACACAAAAGACCAAATCTCATGTTGTTTCTACATGTACATGTTACCAAACCATCCTCACGGTTATGAAGTACCTTCACCACCAACAGAATTTCATATTACATAAAACTAAGAATGATTTTTTATATGTATAATTAATCAATCAGTGTTGCATATTTGTATGTTGTTTACTCGAAACCGAAACACAATGTGTTTTGGATTAGAAACACCTTGTGTATGGCCATTGTATGAACTACTCGAAACCAAAACACAATGTGTTTTGGATTAGAAACACCTTGTGTATGGCCATAGTAGGAACTACTTGAAACCAAAACACAATGTGTTTTGGATTAGAAACACCTCGTGTATGGCCATTGTATAATTAATCAATCAATAGCAACAAAATATAGTTTCATTTACCTTGTATTGCACACTCTTTGAATTTTGCCGATTCTCTTGTATGACAGAAACTTGCACAGACTCCTCTGTAGTCATCCTTGCCAATGAACACGAATATAGAGCGGCCTCAATCTCCTTCTGAATCACCTCAAACATCGTGTGTGTATACACCTTTGCAGCATGCCTTTCAATTTTGAGCTTTGTGCAATACTCTCTGGTGGTTTTAATTGTCTTGGCATCCAAACCCTCTTGCTTTGACCTTTGCTTCAGCATCGCTGATTCGAACCCACTCATAAAGTTGACCAAGTTTGAACCCGATCTTGTGAAATGGGAGAAGAAGGCATTCTCACTTTCAGATCTTGAGGTCGTTCACATGAGCCCAAACATTGAGGTGTTAATAAAATAAGCCGGTATCCAAGAGGACCTGATCTGGAACATGTGTTTAAACCAGCTATCATTCTTCAGTGAGAAATCGACCATCAACTGTTCCCATTTTTCCTCAAATTCTTTCGGTTCCATGTGCATGTTCCATACAATACTGTCGAATCGCTCTTTGAAATCTTTTTCTGCTTCATCTTCAATACTTGGAATCGCCTCCTTAACCTGTAATAGGGAGTTATGTTTATATTTTTTTAAGGGATGTTTATACTTCTGCTTATACTGCAATCTAAGGCTTGGTTCGGTTAATCTAAAAACAGAGTCAATGGAATCATACCTTGGTTGGCAGCTTCTGTGTAATGTGCCACATGCACAACCTGTGTTTGGCTGTTTTAAATACATTCCTTATGGCTATTTCCATGGATTTGTCTTGATCAGTCACCACCATAATCGGCTCTTTACCGAATGCCTCCATGAAACAATTAAGCAGCCAAGTGTAAGTTTTTGCCTTTTCATCGCGTATGAGCCCCGCTGCAAATGTGACACATTTACCGTGGTTATCTATGCCGGTGAATGGCACAAACATCATGTTGTATCTGTCAACACAAAGATCATGTGAATGTTGTTATTTTTATACAACTGACCATTGTAAGCATTCACACTTGATAACTTGATCACAATGCGTTTTCTTCTATTTTCAGGAATTAAAAAAAAAGAAAAAGAAAATAGAAACCTGTTTGTTTGGTATGTGGCATCAAATGACATAATGTCATTGAACTCCTTGTAGTTGCACTTTGCAACTTCATCTGCCCAAAACAACGAGTGCAACACGCTATCTTCAGCCTTGTAGTAGAACGAAAAACCGGGGAAATACTCTTTCTTTTCTTCCATTTTGTTTATCAGCATTTGTGAATCGCTCTCACTTATATAAACATTCAGGTCCCGTTTCCAATTCCTGAAATCATCTACGGTTCCATTGACATTTTCATCACAACCTTTCATGCTACTATAAAGCTGATGTGCCTTGGTTGGTCCTATATTGCATACTGATGCATTGTACACAAACAGTTGTTCAGCATATTTGAGTTGCCTATCATGCTTTGATAAGTGTCTGTATTGAGGCGGAACCATTAGGTGGTTGTGTATTTCTTCGAAAACAGCGAGCTTGAAATACCCTGTTTCACCTATGGCATCAAATCTCACCATCGCTCTGCATCCTGTACGCTCTATATTGCTTTTTCTTATTGGCTTTCCACATTTTTCTAGTGTGTCCACTTTCATTTTTGGTGGTGTTCCAGCTCTACTGCATATATACCACTTCTGGTATATCCTCTCACTATTGGTCTTTTTGTTATTAGATTTTCGAACATCAAATCCTGCCCTATATGCATATTCTTGGTACATTTCTTGGCACTGTTCTAGGCTTCCGTAATTTATTCCTAAAACTGGTCTATATCTTGAATCAACATCCGGCTCACGATACAAGGACCCTTCTGGTGTTGCATGGTTTATCGTTATAGTTGTTTTTGGCGTAACATTTGAACTGCCAACACCTGCGTCAACACCTGTGACACGTAAATCCTATCAGGCATTTTGATCAAACAGTTTTCAATAATAACGTCATTCCATACAATCCTTCTTTCATGGAATGCATTAAACTATATAAACATCTTGTGTTTCACATTCTAAGCATATTGATGATCAACCAGTTTTATTCAAAACTACGAATAATCACAATTCCACTAAATCTAACTGTCATTAAGCAATAAATTACGATTAATAATGTGATTCCATACAATCCTTCTTTCATTGATAGCATTGAACCATCCAAACACCTTGTGTTTCACATTCTAAGCATATTGATGATCAACCAGTTTTATTCAAAACTACGAATAATCACAATTCCACTAAATCTAACTGTCATTAAGCAATAAATTACGATTAATAATGTGATTCCATACAATCCTTCTTTCATTGATAGCATTGAACCATCCAAACACCTTGTGTTTCACATTCTAAGCATATTGATTATCAAACAGTTTGATTCAAACCTATCAATAATCACAATTACATGAAATCTAATTGTCATTAAGCAACACAAACACCTAGTGATTCAGATTGATCAACAATTATGTGATTTCATAAACTGGAACCATAAACAGATACAAGCAGCTTGTGTTTCAGATTAACTTACCTTTTATTATTTGTTCGATTTCCTCATCGCTTATCACATTGTCTTCCTCCATTGATTAACAATAGGAAATCAGTTACTTTTCAAATTGACGGCGGCGAGGTTAATTGAAGTTGAATTCCGGCGGCGATTAACAATACGAATCGGACAAAATAGATCGAAGGAAGATGAAGATGACGGCGCGGAGATTGTTTGACGGCGATTACCGACAGCGATGAACGATATTAGTGTGTCAAAGAGGATTTCCGGCGGTGGTTTGTGGCGATCTAGGGTTTTGGTCGCCGGAGGAAAAAGGGAGTGAAGGAGGAGGACGGGTGTTTTTTTCGTTTTATATAGTGTGTGCAAATTGACCTTTTTGCCCCTCCGTGTTATTTTTTGTTAAATGATCTGGCCTTAGATTAGATCTGATCCAATGGTCTAGATTTGTTTCCTGGTTTTCACAAAATTCCTTATTTTTGAATGAATACAACTCTACAAACAAAACATAAATACACAAATTACTCTTTTCACTTACCCACCCTCTCTCTCTGTGTGAGAAGGGAGAACAAAGTGGCTTTTTGTGGTTTTCAGCCTCTTCTTCCTTGCTTTTTAGTACTTGTACTTAATAATCTCTCTATGTATATATATACAAGGAGGTATTAAACAATAAACTCAGAAGGCTTGTAGTGTTGGGGTTTGAAAGAGAAAACCAGATTTCGGGTGTTTCAAGGGCTGTAAAAGAAGCTGTAAATCAGGCACGATAAAGTGTATCTTACATTCTTACTTGGTTAATTAAAACTTTGTGTGTCTCCCCGAAAGAGAGGTTCTTTTTTAGCCACCCCATTGTTCTCTCGATTTTTTTTTCAACGGTGAGTTTTCTTTTGTTCATTATTTTTGTTGCTATTTCATGTACTACTTTATTAGTGGGACGAATTTGGCTAAACAAAAGTTTTGTAAAATGTTTTGCTAACTGTTCAGAAAAATGCTTATACTGTGATTTTAATGGCCAAAACTCCAACATGTTAACTTTTTTCTTCTAAAAAGTTCATTCACATGATTACATCCTCTTGTACACTACTAGTCTCCTCATCCAATACATTTTTTTTTCAACGGTGAGTTTTCTTTTGTTCATTATTTTTGTTGCTATTTCATGTACTACTTTATTAGTGGGACGAATTTGGCTAAACAAAAGTTTTGTAAAATGTTTTGCTAACTGTTCAGAAAAATGCTTATACTGTGATTTTAATGGCCAAAACTCCAACATGTTAACTTTTTTCTTCTAAAAAGTTCATTCACATGATTACATCCTCTTGTACACTACTAGTCTCCTCATCCAATACATTTTTTTTCAAAGCTATTTGCTCGATCGATACCTGTCAATTTTATTTTTTTTGTTTTTTTTTTTTTTTTTGTTAATTTGTTATTCATTTTTTTTAATTGTTTTAATTCTGTTTAAGTGAATTTCAGTTTTTTTTTTTTTGCAAAGTTTCAAGCAACAATTTTGTTTTTTTTTACTTTGATATTCTAATTTTTATTTGTATGTTACTTTAATGTATAATATTATGATTAAATATATTTATTTTGTTATAATTTTGTAGAGAAAGCAAGTTATGAGGTATGTTAAGATCTATAAAGCAAACCTTCAATGGCGTCTTATTCAACGTTATCCATTCAAAGGGCTTGTCGACAGACGTGTTTTTGAAGTTCAGAAAAAATCTCCAGGTATAATCTCGTGTCTTTTCTTGACAGTAATTTATAAAATAAAAAAAACTTGTATTTATTTTTAGTTGCACAAAAAACTTTGTTGATTTTTATGACGATTTATACCTATGGTAATGAAATTAATATTTAGTCTTATCCTCACCTTAGAGAGCCAACAATTATTTTGAACTGGATTATTGTATTAGTTCTTTGAAAAAAATCTTACATTTTTTGTGGTGCATAACTTATTGTAGTCTTGGTGGATTACTTATGTGCACTTATATGGTTTACATATGTTTAAGAGACAACTCTTTTTTATTAGGCTCTTTCTTATGCATATATGGTCGGGAGGTTGGGAGCACATTTGTGAAATAGTTTTGTGTACTCAGTGAAGAATCAAGATAGCATTATAAAATCTGATTTTCGATGAGAGGGATTGAGAGGGATGAAGTGATATGAAGCTGTAAAAGTGTATGTAGGCATTAGTGACCCTATGACTATGTTTTTTTATTATTTTTACTAGATTTAGATCTCGCGAAAAACACGAATGTGTTGAATAAATTTGTTTAATTACGGGAATGTGTTTAATTACGGACACTGAATAAGCTCTACAGTGTATTCGTGTCATCAAAACCAAGTGAAGGTCCAAACTGAGCCAATTACACTAATTACAAAAAAAGATGAAAACTTGCACATCCTTAATCACTATAAAAGCTCGTATTATTCACAAAACCAAAGATGAAAGGAAAACCAGTTCACCATAAAGATTGAAACTTGCACAAAGTTGATCACTATATAAGCTAAAACTGTTAACAAACTAAGGGAAAGAAAGAAAACCCGATAGACAAATCACCAAAAAGATGAAAATACTCCATAATTTTTAGTCATTTAGTGAGATGATAGAAGGAAGAGCAGATAACAAACATCTAGCAGGTTCTTTGCAACTTAATTTGCCATCAATTAAGCAGATAACAAAACTTGAAATTAAATTAGATATACTAGCACGGTACCCGCGCAATGCGGCGGTAACGGTATGGTGGTGGGGGCGACTGTTGGTGGTGGAGGCGGCGTCGAGTGGTGTACATAATTGATGTAAAGGTAGTTCATGTAAAAGGTTAATGGAGATATTTTGGATAAATGACTGATATTGTAATTTAATCATTAATGGTATTTTAGATAATTCCTCCATAACTTTTAAAGAGAAGGTTGTTTTATTTATTAAATAGTATAAAAGTATAGATTAGGTGTATAGAGGAATTAGGATTAAGAAATAAGGGTATTTTGGGTATAAAAAAGTGCTGAATTTCCTAAAATAGGAGAGGTCAATATGCTTTATAAGGGGTTATAGATAATGTCATATATCCAGTAATACTAATGACCAACCTCATGACCAGGCACTTTGATCTTCAAATATCGATAAATCTTAAATAGTACAAGATTCACATCAGAACAACTTTTTCCTCGTCGGGAATTACCAGGAAATGTCAATGACCAGCCTGTCAAAGTGACGTTGACCATTAGTCTCAATGAAAATAACTTTTAAAACTATTAAGACGATAAAGCCAAATTAACCAATATTAACTTTACAATTCAGTGTCATAATAATAAGGGGAAAATCCATAAAAAGGTAATCTTTTTACTCAAAATTCCTAATAAGGGGAACCTATTTAGTTTTCGTCTATTAAAAGGATCTCATTTCTAAAAATTTCTCAATAAAGGTAACATCGTTAGTTTTTAACACTAGTCCTTCGTTAAATGCCACATCGACTTGCCACGTCATTAAAAATTGCTAACGTGGACCGGTTCGGTTTCATTATACCTAACATGGATACCGATTTTTATGAAGCATAGCTACTTCTTTTCTGAATTGGTATAGATCGTAAGTCTATTATCCATACTCTGTTTCTAGCAAATCCATATGCTGCAATTATTACTAGAACATCTAAAATACTCTCAACAATAACAAAGATTATAGGAATTTTAATGGTTGTTACTCTTCAGTATGAGTTTATCTTTTTTTTTAACAGCAACAAAGAATTCATATTACTTTCTCTAGCAAGACGCTCGAGATAAAGATACAATTATATGTTAAGGAAGACAAGACAGAGGATTAGTTATCCAATCCAACCAACTAATTCTACAAGAATTACAACGACTAGTTAACCAATTATAAGAAAAAAGCCTAATATCATCAAAGATTTGTTGAGGACGTGTAGCTGAAAGTTGAAAGCACGCTTGATTTCTATTCTTCCAAATGAACCAGAGTGTTGTTTGGACAATCAAATCGAAACAATTGAAGAGTTTTTTGCTAAAGCCCGAGATGTCATCTCATCTTATGAGATATGGATAGATAAAGAGAATCAATGCAAGTACGAGCAATCTTGACAGAGAATCTATTTTTGACATCCTGTGAAAACTTCCACGTGTCGGGAGAGTTTGAAAGACAAGTATCTGCAATGTCCTTACATAACCGAACCAGTTCTGAAGTGTCACCTCCCTCCCTTAGTCTTCGAACACAATCCCAACAGAAATACAAGACCCCATTTTGAAGCAGAAGACGATCGGCCACTGTGCAATTTTGATTAGAATCCAGCTTGTAAAGTCTAGGGAAAAGTAGTTTTAAAGGGCTACCCAACCCAGCCCAATCGAAATTCCAGAAGAGGGTGTTGGTTCCATTGCCCAAATTCCATACAAACCAGCTCTCCATTTTGATGCCCACTTTATTCATGTCGTTGTGGATGTTGACAATGTGTCTCCAAGTGTTAGTCTCCATTATAGGGGAATGATCAAGGCCACCAAGAGTTCCATGAATGGATTCGATGATCGAACACCAAAGAGAGTTAGGTTCTAGCTTGAACCTCCACCACTATTTAGACATCATCGCAAGATTAGAAGCTAATAAACTGCCAACTCCAAGGCCACCCACTTTTTTTAACGAGCAGACTTTCTTCCAAGCAATCCAAGAGATCTTTTTATCGTCCAAAGATTCTCCCCAAAAGAATTTTCTTCTTATCCTTTCAAGCGTGTCAAGAACAATTTTGGGAGCTTTGAATAAAAAGAAATAGTAAGTGCCAATGCTACTAAGCACCGACTTGATGAGGGTAAGTCGACCACCATAAGAAAGACAAGAAGTTTTCCAAGAATTGAGTTTTTTCTTGAATTTTTCAATGATCGGGGACCAACTAGATAGTGTTAGAATTAAAATTAGTAGTGTTAAATTGTAATTCTAGTATTGGAAGGGGTATTAGTGTTAAGTTAGTGATTTATATAAATACCCTTCCCATAAGTCATTTATGACTAACCCTTGTAACCATTGTAATAACCTTTGTATAATAAACACATAGTTAAGATATTTTCTCTCTCCTCTCCATCATCTTCAACCTCCCTCCACACACACTAATTTCACACACTAAACCCTAAATCCCCCATTGTTATCATCAATTAAGCTCAAGTTTATCAATTACATTTGGTATCAGAGCACAATCAGCATATCTGAACGATCTACAAGCTTATTTGAAGCTGTTTTTGTGCTAATTTTTTTGAATTTTGAGTTTTTTTTTTCTGAAACTACTATTTGCCGAGATCACTATTCAAGTGATTTCAGCAAATTCTGTGTGTTTTTCTTCAAAATTTGTTCACCGATCACTTCGTAGTTAGTATATCTTCCTTTGTTATCAATTTCAGAGCTCAATTTCATCATTTGATCCGATTTTAATTGAGCTCGGCAAATGACATGTTCGTTTGGGTTTGATTTCTGGTTGCAATTAGTTGTTAATTTGTTTTAGGATTTGTGCGCGATTAGTTTCTTAGTATTTTGATACAAATTTGAAGCTTTAATTCACAAAAATGAAGGAGAAATCAGAGATTTTCTGTGAGCTCGGCGTTTGGGTGTTTGGCTGAACGAAGAAGACGACCTGAAACTGACTATTTTGTCTTTTAGTGAATTCTAGTGTTTGCCGAGGTCGTTGGCTAGTGTTGATCCTATTTGTTCTATTTGCAGAGCTTATTGCTCGGCAAATACATGTTTCAACAAATTTTGGTTAAGTGTGGAGCTATTTGTTCTATTTGCAGAGCTTATTGCTCGCCAAATACGTGATTCAACAAATTTTGGTTAAGTGTGAAGCTATTTGTTCTATTTGCAGAGCTTATTGCTCGGCAAATACCTATTTCAACAAATTTTGGTTAAGTGTGGTGTTATTTGTACTGTTTGCAAAGAATTTAGCTCGGCAAATACCCCATTTACCGAGCAAAGAGCTCGGCAAATAGCACTTTCATTCTTCAAAGGCAAATTTCACTTTATTTTTAAATGTCAAATTTTCTTTAATCGTTTAAGCCTGTACCAAGTATTAGTCTGCTATGGAAAGTTTTCGACTTGAAATTGACCAACTCAAATCTAAGAATAAAGAGCTCTAATCTGCAAATGATCTCATTTTGTCCAACATGGAAAGTCTTCAAAAAGAAAATGATCATTTGCAATCAAAGATCTTCGAATTAACAAATGAGTTGGACAATTCTTCCAAAGAGCTCAATAAAATTGTTTTGGACAATCAATCAAAAGAACTTGTTTTGCAACAAAGTATTTCTAAACTTAATCATGAGTTGCAAAATAAGTCCACCATTTTTGTGAGCAAAGAGCAAAGATTTTCGAAAATAATCAAACAGCAACAAGATAACATTTCGTCTTTGGAATCCAAACTTTTTGAGAAAGATACTCTTGTTTCGAAATTAAAATCTGATGTGTCAACAATTTCTTTCTCTGATTAAAATGCTTCGGTTACAAAACAACTTGAAAAGATTGAAAACCGAATTGCATCTTTTAAATCAAAATCGTTGGACACAAAGCTTAAAAAACCTATGAAACAATCGAGTAATTCTACGATTCCAAAGACCGAGGTGTCAAAATGTTTTCCAAAATCTAATTCATCCAAACCAAAAGTTGATGTTCCAAAGAGGGTTTACACGGTTAAATCTTCAAAACCTTTTGAAAGAAAGATCTCTCAGTTTACTAATTACTCTTTGCAAAAAGGTAAGAAGTACTCTAAGAAACCTATTTTTGATGGAACAACTACTTCTGTCTCTTTTCTATCCTCTGAGGATAAATCATCTCATATTTCGCAAGAAAAATCTCAGTTGACTAAATCTAAATGGAAACCGATTTTAAAAGATCAGTGAACTGAGTCAAAATCATTCAAATATTCATTTTCGGAACTTTTTGCTCTTGCACCAAAACCTGTGAAAGCAGTTGTGCAAAAAGTGAATGATTTTGTTCTGAAAAATCATTTCTCAAATCAATCTCCCAAGATTGACAAGTTTTCAAAGAAATCAAATGATTTTTCACCGTTGCTTCCACGAAAAATCTTTTCAACTAAAACATCGGGTTTTAGTTCATCGTGGAATGCAACCTCTATTCATCAAATCGATGAGACATACATTTGGTCTTTTAACAAGTCGAAAATCGTTGGGCCTATTCTCAAATGGGTTCCAAAAGTGATTTCTAAGTGATTTGATGAATAAGTGGCTTATGCACACATCAGTGTATAACCCGTTCTAAAACTGTTTTTGTAATTTCATCATTTTTTTTGAAAAATCCAAAACGATTTTTATTTTCTCTTTTTTTTTGAAAAATCCAAAACGATTTTTATTTTTCTTATTTTTCAAAAATCCAAAAAGATTTTTATTTTTCTCTTATTTTTGAAAAATCCAAAAAGATTTTCTCTTTTCATCATTTTTATATATCGTGTTTTTGAGTTTCTCACAAAGTATTAGGATGAGATGCAAGGCATCGAACGCCTTTGTGTAATGCCTTTGTAGTCTCATTTTTAATGTTTGTGAGCAACTTTTAAACCTTTTACTCACCCTTTATATGCAAAACCATTTGTTAAAATCATGCATATATTTAGGGGGAGTTTGTTTATAAAACCAAAACTTCCAAGTGTTCAAACGCTTTTATCATTTTCATATATCGTGTTTTTGAGTTTCTCACAAAGTATTAGGATGAGATGCAAGGCATCGAACGCCTTTGTGTAATGCCTTTGTAGTCTCATTTTTAATGTTTGTGAGCAACTTTTAAACCTTTTACTCACCCTTTATATGCAAAACCATTTGTTAAAATCATGCATATATTTAGGGGGAGTTTGTTTATAAAACCAAAACTTCCAAGTGTTCAAACGCTTTTATCATTTTTAAACACTTTGGATGATTTTCAACCATTTTCGATCATATTCAAAGAAGTTCGGTGTTAGATTTGCACATGAGAGTTTAGGCCACTCATAAAAACTCCATGATCTTGTCATCGCCGATGAGATCTAACCCAGGAGTTATATTCTCAATTCTAGATTGTGAGGGTTTATGAGCGTGGTGATGATGTTTGTGCAAATAGGACATGAGGGAGTAGTCGAAAAGTGAGAGGTTACGGTGAAATGATGATGTGAGAAAGGGCTAAAAGAAACAAAAGCCCTCCCCAAAATTCTCAAAAGCCAGGTCAACACTTTTCTATCGGATTTCATTTGTTGATTTCTCGATATTGAATAAGACTTCATGGACCCAGTAAAGCAATGCACATCTTTTCCTAACCACTCAAGTATTTCTTAACAAATGCTTGTTTTATTCTCACGGAGATTTTCACATTTCTATCGAGTCTTCATTTGGAAGATGTTGATATTGAAAAAGGGAGACACTCTGCTCCGGTCCCCGACTTCATTTTATCACTTATTGAGTCTAGAGCGTACTTGATATATCTTTCATTTGACTAGGACACATCGAGTCTTTATATGTCTTTGTGACATCGCATATCTTTGTGATATTGCCGGAACATTCGTAGTGATATCATATTTTTTGATATTCCACGATGATCGAATGGAAATCCTACCAATGCTAACATCTTTTCCAAAGTTGAACGTAGGTCTCACAATTTCATTTTATGAATTTGTTGAGGAAACGAGAAGTCTATGTGACCTCGGATTTATTTTCCCAAAAGTCTTTGAGGATAGTAAGACATGGTTATTGAACGCCTTTGTGTAATGCCTTTGTAGTCTCATTTTTAATGTTTGTGAGCAACTTTTAAACCTTTTACTCACCCTTTATATGCAAAACCATTTGTTAAAATCATGCATATATTTAGGGGGAGTTTGTTTATAAAACCAAAACTTCCAAGTGTTCAAACGCTTTTATCATTTTTAAACACTTTGGATGATTTTCAACCATTTTCGATCATATTCAAAGAAGTTCGGTGTTAGATTTGCACATGAGAGTTTAGGCCACTCATAAAAACTCCATGATCTTGTCATCGCCGATGAGATCTAACCCAGGAGTTATATTCTCAATTCTAGATTGTGAGGGTTTATGAGCGTGGTGATGATGTTTGTGCAAATAGGACATGAGGGAGTAGTCGAAAAGTGAGAGGTTACGGTGAAATGATGATGTGAGAAAGGGCTAAAAGAAACAAAAGCCCTCCCCAAAATTCTCAAAAGCCAGGTCAACACTTTTCTATCGGATTTCATTTGTTGATTTCTCGATATTGAATAAGACTTCATGGACCCAGTAAAGCAATGCACATCTTTTCCTAACCACTCAAGTATTTCTTAACAAATGCTTGTTTTATTCTCACGGAGATTTTCACATTTCTATCGAGTCTTCATTTGGAAGATGTTGATATTGAAAAAGGGAGACACTCTGCTCCGGTCCCCGACTTCATTTTATCACTTATTGAGTCTAGAGCGTACTTGATATATCTTTCATTTGACTAGGACACATCGAGTCTTTATATGTCTTTGTGACATCGCATATCTTTGTGATATTGCCGGAACATTCGTAGTGATATCATATTTTTTGATATTCCACGATGATCGAATGGAAATCCTACCAATGCTAACATCTTTTCCAAAGTTGAACGTAGGTCTCACAATTTCATTTTATGAATTTGTTGAGGAAACGAGAAGTCTATGTGACCTCGGATTTATTTTCCCAAAAGTCTTTGAGGATAGTAAGACATGGTTATTGAACGCCTTTGTGACACTGACCATGAATTACATTCTTTAAAGCAATATATCGGTTGAAAAGCCATAGACCGAACCATTTAGAGATAAGCTTTGTGCATTTCTCGATGATAATGGGAAGTCCTAAAAATAGTAATCGTATTTTTAGGCCACACCATTAATCCTTTCGATTCTTGGTTGTGTTAACGGATCATTTTTATCTGGATTTCATTTCTCTTCACACAAACACAAAGAACACAAACACTATATAAAAAATCTTTTTCCAACAACGCAACCTCACATTCTAGTTCACCAATAGGTTCATTGGGAAGTGGGAATTGGGTTGGGTTGATGTGCATACATGTTGTTTTGTTTTCATCTACCGTTTATGCTATCAATCATTATTGTATGATGAACACGTTTCACATATTCATCATAAGGGGGAGAAATGATTAGATGATTGATAGATGAATTTCAAGGTTTTAGGTAGAATTTGATTGATTGAGGATACTCGTTTTGTTTGGTTGTTCAAAGGATCGTTAGTTTAGGTGAAGAGAGTGAATAATTATCTTGATATGTTGAAAGTTGAAAGATTGTTTCGAGATCGAGAATATTCAAGATGATTTTAGTTTTGGAAAGTACATGGTCGATAATTAAAAGATTTGTTGGAAAAATGACCATTGTTTGATGATTAGAAGAATTTGAGATTGAATAGAGATTGTCTTTTGTTGATACTTAAAGAAAATTAAGTTGGATAGTTAAGTTTGTTCAATGTCTTGATAAGATTTAACATTTGGTAAATGTTTGAAGAGATTGTTAATTTGAGGGGGAGCAAGAGTGAACTCATGAATTGCTTAAGTGTTAAAGATGCTCCAAAATGATTGTTTGTTCAAGGGGGAGCAAGAAATTTGAAGATAATTCATTTATTTGATAGAAATGCTCCAAGATAGATGTTTGTTTGAGGGGGAGCAATATTGTGTGATCAAAGACAAGTTAGATCAAGAATTCAAGGATAAAGTGCTCCATGATAATTGTTGATTCAGAGACAAGTTAGACCTAGAATTGAAGTTTTAAAGTCAAATCAATTTTCCATATTCCAAAACCAAGCTTCCGCAATGCCAAGAGAATTTAAAGAAAACCAAGCTTCCGCATCCAAAAGAATTCAAAGTCAAAACCAAACTTCCGCATGCTACTCAAAAGTTCAAGTTTCTTCTCCAAGCAACATCAATTTGAAATCAACATTCAAAAGTTTAAGTTGTGAAAACTCAAAAGCTATAAAAATTTCAAAGATGCTTCCAAAGTATTCAAAGTTGCAAGAGAAGATCAAGTTTTAGAAAGTCATCGTCAAGAATATATGTTTGTTGAGAAGATTCAAAGTCAAGGTTGATACAAGAAGTTGAAGACAATGAGAAAGATTCAAAGTCCAATCAACATTGAAGATTTTCAACAAATGGGCTCATCATGTTTATTTAAAGACCGAAGACGATGCAACATTTACAATTCAACACCAAGGGGGAGATTGTTAGAAATAAAATTAGTGGTGTTAAATTATAATTCTAGTATTGGAAGGGGTATTAGTGTTAAGTTAGTGATTTATATAAATACCCTTCCCATAAGTCATTTATGACAAACCCTTGTAACCATTGTAATAACCCTTGTATAATAAACACATAGTTAAGATATTTTCTCTCTCCTCTCCATCATCTTCAACCTCCCTCCACACACACTAATTTCACACACTAAACCCTAAATCCTCCATTATTATCATCAATTAAGCTCAAGTTTATCAATTACAGATAGTTTTTTCATATTAAGACCTATTGGGAGACCAAGGTAAGTGCAAGGAAGCGTTGAGGGTTGACAAGAAAGCACCTGCGCAAACTTGTTAATCTCTGACGAAGACACACCGACACCAAAAAATTTGCTTTTAGAGAAATTTATTTTTAATCCAGATGCCAAATAAAAACATCTCATAATTCTACAAAGATTTTGAGCGTTAGAGAGAGACCATTCACCAATGAATAAAGCATCATTTGCAAATTGAAGATGCGAGACTTCCACATTGTTGCTGCCAACAGAAACCCCATGAAAGATTTGTTGTCGTTTAACATCATTAAGAGCAACATTTAATGCTTCCATTCCTATGATAAGCAGAAATGGTGAGAGAGGATCACCTTGGCGAACACCCCTTTTGACCTTAAATTCTGGGGTTGGAGAACCATTTACAAGAACAGAGGCATAACCCGAATGTAAACAGCCCGAAATCCTTTTTCTCTAAGTATGTGAGAAACCCATTTGTTCCATAATCGAATCAAGAAAATTCCAATCGATTGTATCAAAAGCTTTTTCAAAATCCACTTTAAAAAGAAAAAGTTTGGAGCGCTTAAGTTTTTCCCAAGAGATGATTTCATTGACAATGAGGGGGCCGTCAACGATTTGCCTACCTTTGATGTAGGCCGTTTGAACTTCACTGACTACCGAAGGGATTACTCCTTGTAATCTGTTCACAAGGACTTTGGAAATGATTTTGTATTGACAACCTATAAGACTGATGGGGCGAAAGTCTTTGATTGAGATAGGGTCATGAATTTTGGGGATGAGAGAAATGAAGGATGAATTGCATCCCTTGGGGATAATTGCGTCCTTTTCGAATTTTTTGACAAGTTTAACAATATCAGGACCAATGTTATCCCAGTGGTATTTGATGAACTTGAATGTAAATCCATCCGGCCCCGGGGATTTCTCAGCACCACAATTCCAGACGGCATTTTTTATTTCAAGGGTGGTAAAGGGCGAGTCAAGGTAGGTTGATTGATCAGATGAGAGAGTCTTGAAGAAAGGGCTTTTAAAGCTCGGTTTAGAGGAGGAAGTCGAGTCACACTTGTTTTTGAAATATTCAAAGATGTGATTTTTGATCGAAGAAGGATTAGAAACCCAGTTCCCATGAATAGATAGGCCGTGAATTCTAGACTTTTTGAGTTTGTTGTTAACCATGCCGTGAAAAAATTTTGAGTTCTCATCACCTTCGACGGCCCATTTGACTTTGGCTTTTTGCTGTAATCCGTTTGTTATTTTCCTATTACTTAACATATAAGGAACCTAACATATATTACGTTTGTTCTTGTATATCATACATAACAAACATCATATATAAACATATATAAAACACCAAAACATGTAATCAATCATTACTAAAACACGAAGTCCATAATCTATTAATTACATATAAATGAATAAGACATAATCAAATCTCAGTTGCTGTTGTCACATCAACATGCATCAACAAACTCCCCCTTGACAGCAGCATCTTCGATTTCTTTAGTCTTCAAAAATCTTGTCATCCATCAAATAACAACCTCTTGCTATTTGCATGGATATTCTCGTGTAAGCAGACTTGGATAATCTTACGATATCTACTTTCTTCATCCTTCCAAAATGGCAAAAATGAACACTCAGTATCGTATAACCTTCTTAGATCATTTCTTGAGAAGTTGACCAACTGCATTGGATCATATAATCTTCTCAACAAAATCTTCTTCTGTGAGTCTGCATACATTTTGGCTTCACCAGTATTTCGATCAATCTCCCAATTATCCATCTTTTCTAGCTCATCTTGTTGCCACTTCTTGGCTGGGACCTTGATCATACACTTGATATCTCGTTGAATATACTCAACGCTTCTATCTGGTTTCACCACCTTCTTCTTCTTTCTTGGTTTGATATGAAACTTCGGCTCATCTGAGTTTTTCATACTCGATCTTATCTTAAAATCTTCACGAAGCTTCTTACCAATTACATCCGCAAGACCATACTCGCTTGGATTGATAATCCAAGTATTTCCAAGTTCATGCAGGTCTTCTTCACATAAACTTCTAAAATGTCTCTCACTCCATGCTAAATACTGACAACCTTCTGGTCTCTTGAGAACGAACAGCTTCAGTTCTTCATCATAAAACCAACTCCAGATAATTGTCTTGTATTTTGCAGCATCTTTGTCCGAGATATGAGTCCAATACACAGAGGGTCTCAGAGTATCCCTAGTGACTATAAATTCACCAACTCTCTGACCAGGTACAATTCTATCAATCACCTGTGATGGATCATCATCTCTGAGAGGCACTGGAAATTCATTTGGATTAAATGGTCTTGTCAAATTAATCTCATAAGGAAAAGGAACCAATGCATCTTGAACCTTAGCATATACTAAAAAGTTTAAAACTTTAGTATTGCTACTAAATGGAGCTTGTAGCATTCTTTCCTTTACTTCTTTTCTCTTCAATTCTAACACATCTCTTTCTACCACAGACGGCTCTTCAGGAATTGAGTCCCAAACATCATCAAAACCATAAGGTTTCTTGAAAATATTCATATCTGGTTCAGGAATAATCTCACCTTCCTCAAGCTCATCTCCATTAAAGAGTAATTCCGTATCATCTGTATCATCTGATAAGATTACACAAAATAACACCAGAATATAATGATTAATCATGATAATAAAGATGAAATATAATTGCATTGAAATAAGATAAATTACATTTACATGTCATAACTTATTACATGCAACCTAAAATACAATTCATCTAATCATTATTAACATCATAAGTTGAATCAGAATCAGAATCAGAATCAGAAATTCCAAAGCAGTTGGCTTTTGAATCTGTAATTCTTTTTCTCTTTCAGTAACTGCTTCTTGTTGTTTATCTAACAAGACATCAAATACATCATGAAATGCGTTCTCTTCAGAATAATAGTCATGTCCAAATTTTGCTTCAACTTCACGCTTTAATCGTTCAGTTTCAGCTTCAACTTGATCATCACTTAAATAATCTATTGATTTCGAAGAAGAATTACCTGAGCTGTCAAGTGCTTCAATGATCTCAGCATCTCGAGGCGCACTTGATTCTCCAGCAGCTCCAGATGTACTTGCAACATCCTTCTCTAACTCCCCCTCAGTTCTTGCTTCTGTATGAGCTTCAGTTCTTGGCTCACCATCAGCATTCGCATCATCGTCATGATCTTCATCCTCTTTCCTCTTCAGCTCAGTTTCCCTACAACCATCTCCCCCTTGAGCCAATAACTGCCGAAGCTGTTCTCTCAGTGCAGCACTTTGACCCTTCTCATCTTCCAAATCAGCAACCAACTTCCCAACTAACCCTTGCATTGACTTCATTTGAGCTTCCAATGTCAGAACTCTTGTCTCCAATTGATTTACCTTGAATTGAGTTGACATGATATGCGCAGGTTCAACTGTTGGTCTGACTCCAAAAGGTCTAGTAGGAGATTGTGTAGAACCTGGAGCTCGTCCGATCAAAGGCGGTTGTAGTGGACGTAGAAGAGTTGTAAACACAGTGCTTATAGGAACAACAGGCCTAATCGAAGCACTTTGTGTATGTTGAGGAGTCACTGTAGCAAGAGCAGGTACCTCTGATGTCCTAGGCGCTTTCTTGCGTCTTATCAAAGGAATCTCCTCTTCCTCTGGTTCATTAGATGGATCACTCTCCTCTTCAGTGCGAACTCGTTTCACACCTCTCTCAAAAGGAGAAGTATCACTTGCACTGGGTGCATTGACTGGATCATCAATATCTTCAAAAAGGCTGGCTAGTTCAGGATTAAATTGAGCCGCAACCTCAGGAGGCAGTAAAACATTTGCATCATACTGTAAAGAAACATCATGCAAAACATCCAAAGATTGGTTAAGTAAAACATAATAATCCTGCAAGGTTTAATGTTCAAAATTTACCTTATCATGAACAAAATTTACCTTATCATGAACAAAATTTACCTTATCATGAACAAAATTTACCTTATCATGAGCCATATCAGAGACTATCGGAGAAGCATGACATGCCTTGCTTCGACGTTCTCTACGTAGCTCAGCAGATACACCTTCTTGAGATAAGTGATAAGAATGATCACTCGCAGAAGCTTCATCATTTTCAGACTCAACCGAAACATCATGAACCGCTTTCGTTCGATTTTCATTCGAAGAATCAGCCGCGACACTATCATAATCATCTGTGTCAACTGCATCATTCCCATGATCAGAATCATCATCGGAATCATCATCAGAACCACTGTCAGAACTTTCTGTAACATCATCTTCAGCAGCATCCACAAACAAATCATTCTCAAGACGAGAACGATAGTTTGGATTGATCAAATGACCAAAAAGTGGTGGATCATTAAGACCAGCCACGTTGCTAGTATTGGCCACAAGATCAGCAAACAAACGAGCAGGCCATGCATGTAGTACATAGCGTGGTCCTTGATCAAATGCCAAATTTGGACAGAAGTGTCGAACAATCGCCATAACAAACCGAGGATACAACAAAAATCTTTTTCGTCCTCTGGCATTAATCTGATCAATAAACTCTTGAAAAAAGTAAGTTGAAAACGGATACGGTCGATTGTAGACCAAAGCTACCATCTGCGACGAAATCTGTGCAGATAATTGATCAAAGCCAGCCTTACGATTGCTTAAACAAACCAACAATGCGTATGCTAGGTATCTCCATCTTCCTTGAAACCCACTTTTATCAAAAGGAAGTTTAATTGCACCAACATAACCCATCCGCTGAAAGCATCGACAGATAAGATCAAACTCATAAGTCATTTCTACTGCTTCCTCTGGTTCATTAGATGGATCACTCTCCTCTTCAGTGCGAACTCGTTTCACACCTCTCTCAAAAGGAGAAGTATCACTTGCACTGGGTGCATTGACTGGATCATCAATATCTTCAAAAAGGCTGGCTAGTTCAGGATTAAATTGAGCCGCAACCTCAGGAGGCAGTAAAACATTTGCATCATACTGTAAAGAAACATCATGCAAAACATCCAAAGATTGGTTAAGTAAAACATAATAATCCTGCAAGGTTTAATGTTCAAAATTTACCTTATCATGAACAAAATTTACCTTATCATGAACAAAATTTACCTTATCATGCAGATTGAGCCGTATCATGAACAAAATTTACCTTATCATGAACAAAATTTACCTTATCATGAACAAAATTTACCTTATCATGAACAAAATTTACCTTATCATGAACAAAATTTACCTTATCATGAACAAAATTTACCTTATCATGAACAAAATTTACCTTATCATGAACAAAATTTACCTTATCATGAACAAAATTTACCTTATCATGAACAAAATTTACCTTATCATGAACAAAATTTACCTTATCATGAACAAAATTTACCTTATCATGAACAAAATTTACCTTATCATGAACAAAATTACCTTATCATGAACAAAATTTACCTTATCATGAACAAAATTTACCTTATCATGAACAAAATTTACCTTATCATGAACAAAATTTACCTTATCATGAACAAATTTACCTTATCATGAACAAAATTTACCTTATCATGAACAAAATTTACCTTATCATGAACAAAATTTACCTTATCATGAACAAAATTTACCTTATCATGAACAAAATTTACCTTATCATGAACAAAATTTACCTTATCATGAACAAAATTTACCTTATCATGAACAAAATTTACCTTATCATGAACAAAATTTACCTTATCATGAAACTATCAGAACAAATTGAGCCGTATCAGTCATTTCTACTGCTTCCTCTGGTTCTGCACCTAAATGCAAAATATCACGAAGAATTGCAGCATTGAAATCGAATGTGATTCCTCTGACGGTAGCACGTACGAAAACATGACCATTGACCACAACTTCATGAGCAGACATCCAAAAATCATCGATATACTGCCTTACTAGTCTTGGTGAATGAGTGAACACAAATGACAGCCTTGAACGTGCGATGTATGCAAACATCTCATGATAGTGATCGGAATTACGTTGATCTTGATCAAGATTTAGAGCAAGATTATGCTTCTCAACAAATTGACGAAGAGCTAAAGCCATTTCTGCAGGATAAGATCACAAAATCTAAACAAATAAGAAATAGACAAAGTGAATGAAGTGCAAACTTGGATAAACTTAATCAGTAATATCGTAAGTTAAAAACTGTACGACTTTACTCGTTAAATTCGTTATCACAATCAGAACGAACTTTAAATTCGTAAGGACAAAAGAAACGAAGTATAAGTTCGTTAGTACATCTGTACGAAAATAAAATGTAAATTCGTTTGAAGAATCTGTACGAAGTTGGTCTTAAGTTCGTTAGACTTGAACAAAGATAGTACTAAGTTCGTTAGTTGAACTTAACGAAGATAAGACAAGTAAATTCGTTTGAAGAATCTGTACGAAGTTGGTCTTAAGTTCGTTAGGAACTTGAACGAAGATAGTACTAAGTTCGTTAACGATCTTAAGTTCGTTAGTTGAACTTGAACGAAGATAAAGAAACGAAGTATAAGTTCGTTAGTACATCTGTACGAAAATAAAATGTAAATTCGTTTGAAGAATCTGTACGAAGTTGGTCTTAAGTTCGTTAGTCTTAAGTTCGTTAGTTGAACTTGAACGAAGATAGTACTAAGTTCGTTTTGATTAAACGATCATTAAGTTCGTTAGACTGAATCTTAAGTTCGTTAGACTGAATCTTAAGTTCGTTTTTCAATTAATTCCTAAGTTCGTGTTCAATTAATTAACTTCGTTTTCAAGTAATTAACTTCGTTTTCAAGTAATTAACTTCGTTTTCAAGTAATTAACTTCGTTTGAGCACTCTGTGATACAGATCATCACGAATTCAAAGATAAAATTGTCTATCATTCGATTTTGCACACAATGAAGTACACAACTTTTTAGAATTGAGTAAATTACACATAACCCATTCGTTTTTACAAAAGAATCAACGATCTAAAGGATTAAAATCATGAACGAAATTAATCCCAAAAATATAGAAAAAACCGATTGAGTTCATGTGAAAGTAGAGCAAAATCAACCAATCTAAATTGAAATTTGTGAAGAAAATGGAACAAAAACATACCAAAATCACTAGTAACAATACTGATTGTAACAAAAATCAAAGGATCGAGTGATTGAAAGTGATTTGGAATGATTAGATATAGGTGCTGGAAAGAGTTATATTCGTTTGAAATTTTTGAAAGTATAAAAACCTAAAACGAAAAAGAACTCTTATATATATATACAGTGAAGTGGATCAACATGGGTCGGGTTAGGTATCCGGTCACGAATTTGTTCAAACGAAGATAAAGAAACGAAGATTAAGTTCGTTAGTGAACTTGAACGAAGATAAAGAAACGAAGAATAAATTCGTTTGAATTAAGGGAACCATAAATTTCTAACTATTTGAACGAAGATAAATGATATCTTCGTTAGAACAATCAGAACGAAGTTAGAATAAGATTCCAGATTCAGCCAAGTCCATGAGAAATCAGTTTAAACTTAGAAAATTTCAGATTGTCCATCACTAATTTCCCACAATACGACCCTTTATCTAATCCTGTACAAAGCAAAAACTCGTTAAAATCAACCTGCTCATGCCTTGTACCATGAATTTCCATCATATAAAATCATCATCATAATGTAAGTATACAACGAACATTACAATCGTGAGTAAATATCCAAAATTTTAAAAACAACCATCTGCGAACCTGAAAATAATCCAAAATTTTAAAAACAACCATCTGCGAACCTGAAAATAATCAATCATCATACATACGGAGTTACCAACCATGACCATGAGACGGAGAACAGTTCACTAATCACTGAGTTGCTTGACGGCAAACCATCTTGAAACACTTAAGTCCCGTATCAGATGCCGTCTACAAAACTAACAAACAATGAGTAGTCCAAAATTCAATGAAGAACTTTATAAAATTTCCGGAGTCATGTCATAAGTCAAGATAGAAAATTCAAAATAACAAGTATCACATTGATTATTTTCACTAAATACATGAATTGTTAAAGTAAATAACTACTCCAAAAACACGTTCATGTATTACTCCGTCACGTGCTCATATCTGCAACACATCTATTGTCACTACACACCAAGAATCATATTTCTACGATATCATCCGTATGAATAACAATGTATTTGCAGAAAACAGCACTCCAACTTTATCTTCTTAACCTGAATACTGCACACTTGGCAAAAACTCATTAACGCATTGAGAACAAAACATAGTGATGCAGAAAATTCAAGCTAAAAACATACAAAATCAAGATTAACAAATACGAAATAACAATGAATCTAACAAAAGATCAAGGGAGGTCATTTCATTGTCAAACCCTAAAATGTCACCAAGTTATTAATTAAATTCTTAACTTGTAACAACTGAAAATTTGTGAGATTTCAAATGACTTTGACTTTTCACAAAATACTTAAAATATCATTTGCTATTATCCCGCCAAATTGAAGACACCAATTTCAAATGCGCACATCACAGTAAAGAGCTCGAAATGGAAAACCACAAGGAGACTCCTACCCTCGAAGTAAATCCAAAGGCCTATGAGAGGGACACACCCAGAAAAACCAGTAGAATTCGCAGTGGCAAGACAACAAAAGATCATTTTCTAAACTTAAACAAATTAATGTTCTTATCAGAAAATCTTCTTTTTAAACAAACCACACAACCTCATAAAGAATTCTCATGAATGAATTCAGTAAGACATATACTCAGAATTGGAATAGGATCTCTCGTGCAATAAGAACTTATAAAAATACTATTTTTACTCAATATAAAGAAAAATAAATTAGAATTAAAATAACAAAATAATAAACTAAGCTATAAACTAATTTAACTTGAATTTATTCATCATTTATTCATTATTTACATGATGCTTGGTTACTGCTGACTAGATCAGTTTAGCAATTACATAAGCCTGACTGCGAGAAACAATTCTCTTATTATTAGTTATGAACAGTGACCCAACAACGATTACCGGTATGTTTGTCCTCTTAAACACTCGGTACTTCCAGTTTCCTTTATGGTTTGTGGCACTTTCGTATTACTTGAGCCAAGGACAGTCACCATGTAACTTAGTAAGTTACTCATGCCACAATTATAGGTTTGCGAACTTATGTGACCCACAGTCAAGCATACACTTAAAATCGACATAGCATTAAAGTCCTTAACTAGATGTGTTTATAAGCGTTACAACTTTGAAAGTCACCATGGTTAATGATCTTACGATCAAGGGTCAGAACAAACACATTTGATGCTAAGTGCATGATTCGAATTGGCTATTCTTCATTGCTTCTTTGAGATTAACTTCATTGATGTGCAGCAATTTGATACTTCAAAAATATTTGATGATACTTCTTGACTATTCTTCATGATTTCTTGATTCTTCGGTATTTTGTTTTAGCCAATCGAGATCATTGTATAAATTAAGTTCAGATTGAAGGAAACCTTGGTACTTTGTGCCTACCGATATATCCTTAATTGTAATCACTGAACTGAGCAGTTATATTATGATTAAACAAGCTTAAAAGCTAAAGTATCGTCACGTCTAGTCATTTAGTGCAGTGACCGTACTTCATTTATTATATTTTTGGATTTTCCAATTTTTTTTTTTTTTTTTTTTTTTTTTTTTTTTTTTTTTTTTTTTTTTTTTTTTTTTTTTTTTTTTTTTTTTTTTTTTTTTTTTTTTTTTTTTTTTTTTTTTTTTTTTTTTTTTTTTTTTTTTTTTTTTTTTTTTTTTTTTTTTTTTTTTTTTTTTTTTTTTTTTTTTTTTTTTTTTTTTTTTTTTTTTTTTTTTTTTTTTTTTTTTTTTTTTTTTTTTTTTTTTTTTTTTTTTTTTTTTTTTTTTTTTTTTTTTTTTTTTTTTTTTTTTTTTTTTTTTTTTTTTTTTTTTTTTTTTTTTTTTTTTTTTTTTTTTTTTTTTTTTTTTTTTTTTTTTTTTTTTTTTTTTTTTTTTTTTTTTTTTTTTTTTTTTTTTTTTTTTTTTTTTTTTTTTTTTTTTTTTTTTTTTTTTTTTTTTTTTTTTTTTTTTTTTTTTTTTTTTTTTTTTTTTTTTTTTTTTTTTTTTTTTTTTTTTTTTTTTTTTTTTTTTTTTTTTTTTTTTTTTTTTTTTTTTTTTTTTTTTTTTTTTTTTTTTTTTTTTTTTTTTTTTTTTTTTTTTTTTTTTTTTTTTTTTTTTTTTTTTTTTTTTTTTTTTTTTTTTTTTTTTTTTTTTTTTTTTTTTTTTTTTTTTTTTTTTTTTTTTTTTTTTTTTTTTTTTTTTTTTTTTTTTTTTTTTTTTTTTTTTTTTTTTTTTTTTTTTTTTTTTTTTTTTTTTTTTTTTTTTTTTTTTTTTTTTTTTTTTTTTTTTTTTTTTTTTTTTTTTTTTTTTTTTTTTTTTTTTTTTTTTTTTTTTTTTTCTTGGTAATATCTATGGCAGACTTATTATCAATACAAATAGGAGAGTCAGAGATATCCATACCATAGTCGCGCAATTGTTGCTGTATCCAAAGTACCTGAGAACAGCATTGACCAGCAGCTATGTACTCTGCTTCACAGGTAGACTGTGCAACAGATGTCTGCTTTTTGCACTGCCACGATATAATTCTCCCCCCTAAAAGTTGACATCCACCTGACGTTGATTTCCTATCCGAACTGCAGCCACCATAATCCGAATCAGTATAAGCTTTGAATTCAAAGGAACCATGCATGGGATACCAAAGCCCTAGACGAGGCTTGGCCTTCACATAACGAAGAATCCTTTTCGCAGCTTTCATATGTGACTCTTTCGGATTAGCCTGATATCTAGCACACATGCAAACAGCAAAGGTAATGTCTGGACGTGAAGCCGTCAGATACATCAAGGAACCAATAATAGCCCGATATTGAGTTGCATCGACTTCTGGATCATTAGTCTTATCAGGACACAGCCCATGATTAGTCTGAATGGGAGTAATTGCATCTTTAGCATCGGTCATTCGAAACCTTGTGAGAAGATCCTGAACATACTTGCTCTGATGAATAAAGAACCCATCCTTCAGTTGATCCACCTGTAATCCAAGGAAGAAAGTTAATTCCCCCATAGCACTCATTTCGAACTTAGCCTTCATGCTCTGCTCAAACTCCTTGCACATGGTCTTATCAGATGAACCAAAAATGATATCATCAACGTAAACCTGTACAAGCAAGTAGTCCTTCCCTTTCCATTTGATGAACAACGTGCTGTCAATAGAACCTCGAGTAAAACCATTTTCATGCAAATGAGTAGACAGTTTTTCATACCATGATCGAGGAGCCTGATGTAAACCATATAGAGCCTTATCAAGACGATATACTCTATTGGGAAAATCTGGATCCTCAAACCCCTGAGGTTGATCTACGTACACTTCTTCTCTAATTTCGCCATACAAAAAGGCACTCTTTACGTCAAGTTGATACACCTTTATACCTTGATAACTAGCAAATGCCAGAAATAAACGAATAGCTTCTAGTCTAGCTACAGGTGCAAACGTCTCATCGTAATCAAAACCTTCTTGTTGCTCAAATCCTCTAACTACCAACCGAGCCTTATTGCGAGTGACAACACCTTTGTCATCCTTTTTACAACGGAAAACCCATCGCGTAGATAAAGGAGATTCACCATGAGGTAAGTCAACTAGCTTCCATACATCAAGCTTCCGAAACTGAGCCAATTCTTCTTGCATCGCCTCAACCCATGACGGATCTTTAAGAGCCATACCAACATTCTTAGGCTCAACCTGAGAGATGAAGCAATAGTACAAGTACCAAGTAATCGCCCCAGTATCCTTAACCTCAGCAAACATACTTGACATCTTCTTATGCTGATTCCTCGTGAGAGTAGAGGCAGAGGCATCACCAATAATTTGCTCTACTGGATGATCCTTGTTGACTCTTGTCTGAGGAACCTTATCGACCGTAAGATCACTTCCCAAGTTTGTCTGCACATGATGTTCTGGAGTTTTAGGCTCTTCCTGATTTTCACCTTCCGTGTCATCAGTATCATAGAACGGATCATCAGGTAGCGGTATATGTAAAGGATCAGTAAGATTTTTAGGAGCAGTATCTAAAGTAGAGGCTGCTTCTTTTGTCCCACTTGATTCACCAGATTTTGATGCAGGCTCAACGAATGGTGAGGAAACAGGAGTGGAAACTGGAACCGGCCCACCATCAATTGGATCATGTAGAGTAACTACATCTTCCACAATCGGAACACCTGTAAAAGAAACAGGACCACGAAAAGAAGTGAAAACACCATCATAATCAAAATCATTAGCAGGACCAATGTGCACAGCAGGTTTATGACTGACAATTACGACATTTGTACCAAAATCGACTTTGCCAGTTTTCTGATTGAATTTTGCACCTTTGATTTATGGGGATTCTTATGTTGTTTCCCTTTCAAACAAGGTACACATTTATCTTCCATCCCAAACTTCTTTACCGGAACACCTTCAACTAATTCAAGACTGACAAGTTCATTCATCTTCCGAAAGTTGATATGTCCCATTCTTCGATGCCATAAGAGAGATTCCGACTCATTGGCCTTGCTCAACAAACAAAGGGACTCCTTTGGATTATCAACACCTAAAACTAAACCATAGATGTCTCTCTTCCTAGGAGCTCTGAGCATAATCCATTCTTCAGGAATAACGAAACCCGGCTTCAAGATGAATGCCTCCTTTTCTGTGAAATGAACATTGTTGCCCTTGTCACAGATCTGTGAGACACTCATAAGATTATGAGTAAGTTGTTCCACATAGTTTACTCGTTCTAGAGTAAGTTGTCCATTGACGACATCTCCTTGTCCGGTGATGTTACCGCCCTTGGATCCAGCAAAACTAACATATGACCCATGAATATCAACATAATTGGACAAAAGTTTCTTGTCCCCTGTCATGTGCCTGGAGCATCCACTGTCAAGGTACCACAAATGAATTGGTTTCCTAGGAACTCCCTGTTGGTCAGCTTCTTTACAATCGGCCATGTAGGCAACAAAGTCATCTACAGTCATCCCTTCAGGAATCTCAAAATCTTTCATCTGCTCTTCAATTGTCTTCTCGACCTTTTCAGCAGCAGAATCTTCATTAACTTCAGTGGCTTTTACCTCTGCAGTTGCTTTCACTTCCTCTTGGTTCTTATCATCTTCGAACTCATCTTCAGATTCGGAATCAGTATCATAAACACCCTCAGCATAACTTTCCACTTTCGAACTTTGAGCATTTTCATACAAATGCTCATCATTATGGTAAACTGTGGTGTCAAGAAAGTCATCAGGAGAGTCCACGATATGAGCCATATCATCAATAATTTCAGCCAAATAAGCATTATTGGTCTCGTCCTGTGGAAGATTCCAGACATAAGAACCATCAGATTGAACAGCTACGATTGCCTTGTCATTTGCAGCAGTATCTTCAGTCAACACAAGTGCTCTGTTAGCATTCTGATTATATGGACGATTACCACTTCTGTCTTGTCGCGTAGGGGTAGCATTGACATCCCTCTTTGGTCGTTGACACTCTCTAGCAAAGTGTCCAAATCCATCACAGTTGTAACACTTAACCTTTGACTTGTCAAAACCCTGAGTGCCTCCAGTAAGAGGTCGTCCTGTCCTTTTCATGAATTTCTGCACTCTTCTTGTGATCATAGCCAATTGCCATTTTAGGTCCATCTCTTCAACATCATCTGGATCAATTTGGTCATAATCTTCATCTATGAGTGCAGGATCTGTGATTCTTCCTGCAACAAACGCTTCATGAGCAGCACACATAGCAGCATAGACATTCATCCGACCCTCAGCTGATTTCATATCCATTGGCATGGACTTGTAACCAGCAGCAGATGATGTAATGTTACCGAACTTTAAACTTCCAGTCTTTACACCTTCAGCAGTCTTCTTACCTTTGTTCCCAGCATCCGAAGCAATGAAACCAACAAAATCATCTCCATCAGTATTCTCTGTTGTACCAGAACTACCAACTCCCGAAAAGAATGCATTTACATCAGCCGTTGGGTTCTTCATGGTGGCATGATACAGAGAAGGATCTTGAGTGTAATTATCTTGGAGATCCTTTGCTTTTTCTTTCATCACTCTGTTCCTAAGAGTAGATATGACTCCATCTATACGCAAGGATGCATAATCATCTCTTTCTTGTAGTCCATGACAAAACTCTTTATAGGCCTTCGGTAAACCATCCAAGAATTTATCCACAATTTCACTTGGAGAATACTTAAGATCAAAATACGCTAACTCTGCAAGCAGATGTTGATATCTCAGAATAAGATCTTCAACCTGTTCATTCTTGGTAGCGTTGAAACAATCAAATTGTTTCTTAAGCATTTTGATTCTGTTTTTCTTCAGTAGTGGATCTCCTTCACAATGTGCTTCAATAGCATCGAACAGCTGCTTTGAAGTTTTGTATTCTTGTTTGGGAAACAGATGCACTAACTCTTGTGGAATGCACATCCGAAGAGTAGAAAGAGCCTTTACTTCGATTGCATATGCAGTCTTTTCTTCTCCTTTTAATTCTGCCATCTTGTATGTCGAAGTAACGCCATTGACTGTAAGAGTAGGCCACTCATATCCTTCCGTAATCATAATCCACATATTCAAGTCTTCTCTTTGAATAAAATCCTCGAAACGACCTCTCCACGCCCAGAAATCAGCTAATGAGACTAACTTTGGTGGAGAATTAGTCCTTCCGACTAGATGATCATGATAAACCAGAGAATTCAGATATTGTGCAACAGCACTGTTGACAGACGATGTGGAAGCCATGAGCTAATATAGCAAAAATCTTAAGGAACGAAGATAAAAGTTCGTAAGGAAATCTAAGTTCGTAAGGTGAAATCCAAACGAAGATAAATTAACGAAGATAAACTAAGTTCGTAAGGAAATCTAAGTTCGTAAGGTGAAACCAAACGAAGATAAGATTAACTTCGTAAAGAGAGTTCAAACGAAGATGGCCTAAATTCGTAGACAAAATTTGAACGAAGATAAGTTAAATTCGTTTGAAAAAGATTCAAAACGAAAAAGAAGATAACTTCGTTTGATGAATAACTTCGTAGGAAGTTCAAAAGCCAAGGAACGAATTTAAGATTAAATTCGTTTGAAAAAGATTCAAAACGAAAAAGAAGATAACTTCGTTTGATGAATAACTTCGTAGGAAGTTCAAAAGCCAAGGAACGAATTTAAGATTAAATTCGTTTGAAAAAGATTCAAAACGAAAAAGAAGATAACTTCGTTTGATGAATAACTTCGTAGGAAGTTCAAAAGCCAAGGAACGAATTTAAGATTAAATTCGTTTGAAAAAGATTCAAAACGAAAAAGAAGATAACTTCGTTTGATGAATAACTTCGTAGGAAGTTCAAAAGCCAAGGAACGAATTTAAGATTAAATTCGTTTGGCTAAGTTCGTTGAGGAAAACGAACTTAACAGCAGTTTTGGGTTTTCGAATGTCACAGAAGAATAAAAATCAAACAGACGATCTGAAACCTTCGATTGGATATCGAATGGCTCTGATACCACTTGTGAGTCCCTCGATAGCTCTGGATCGCTCTCGAGATCGTCTATGGTTATGTCGTGAGTGCGGAATCCTCACGAGATAACTGTTTGATTAGTTATCAATATTATTGCTAATTAACAAGATTGTAATCAGCCTTAATTGATCTATTTTCGTTTTGTAGTGATTACAAACGAACTTAGAAGCAGTAATTCTGTGTGTTTAATCGACTGGTTCTTAATTAGGTTTTCCAATCGTTTATATATGTTCATATTTGATATTGGGCTTGCTGGGCTTTGTTCTTACGAACTTAGCAGCCCAGCCCTTAGAACGAAGATAATCTTCGTTCGAGCATAACGAAGTTTATCTTCGTTAGCTGTAATCCGTTTGTTATTTTCCTATTACTTAACATATAAGGAACCTAACATATATTACGTTTGTTCTTGTATATCATACATAACAAACATCATATATAAACATATATAAAACACCAAAACATGTAATCAATCATTACTAAAACACGAAGTCCATAATCTATTAATTACATATAAATGAATAAGACATAATCAAATCTCAGTTGCTGTTGTCACATCAACATGCATCAACAGATTCTTTTTGCACAACATCTGTTTTCCAGCTTTGATGATGTTTTTGAGTTTTTTGAGTTTGTTTTTGAAGGTCACAGCGGGATGAGAAGACACATCAGAGGGGTTGTTTGACCAAGCGAGTGAGATAATTCTAGGGAAATCTTCATGGTGAAGCCAGGAGTTAAAGAATTTGAATGGAATGGGTCCAAAGTCATATGCAAAAGATGAGAGAATTAAAGGGCAGTGATCTGAAAGTTCTCTGGGAAGGGCTACTACATGGGAGTTTGGCCAAGTGGAAAGGAAGAGGGGGGAAACAAGAATGCGATCAATTTTACTAAGTTTGGCACCATCCGGGCTCATTCTTGTGAACTTTTTTCCACCAAGAGGGAGATCAATAAGGCCAGAATTGAGGATGAATGAATTGAAATGGGTTGCACCTGATTTGTTAAAGAGGGTACCAAGTCTTTCACTAGGCTTACGAACTTCATTGAAATCACCGAAAACACAAGTAAGACGAGAGTTTGATGAGTTTGAGGAAATGAGTCTGGTTAAATTTTTCCAGAGGATTTTTTTTTTAACAGGGCTATGGGGTGCATAAACAACAACTATGAGACAAGGGAGCTTGAGAGGTAACCAAGTACCAAAAACAGCAAGATAACCATCTCCATGATCCACCGAGTTTTTAAGAAAAAGTGAAGTGTCCCAAACTGCAAGAATACCACCTGAGTGTCCAACAGAGTCAATGGCGGCATGATCAAAATTAGAATTACCCCATAAGGAACTTAAAGAGAGGTTGTTAGTTGAAAGAAGTTTTGTTTCTTGAATACCAAGGATATTGAGTTGATTTTCAATACACAGCCTTCTGACCCATTTTTTCTTATTGGTTCCACCAATCCCATTCACATTTATTGATCCAATATTCATTGGAATACCACATTTTCGCCTATATTTGTTATTGAGTTTTCAATTAGAGTTTCATGTCCAGCGAGATTGGAGCCAACCTTAGTCCCGATAACATTAGTAAGAAGAACCTCATTATTAACAAAGATGTTAGAATTTTGAGAGAGAATTTTCAGGAGTTTGTTTCTATCATTGCATCGTTGGATTTTAGACTCAGAATTTGTGAGAAGTGGTGGTGAAGATGAGTCTGGGATGATTAAGAGGGAATGATACATGGGGTATTTCTTTTTTTTTGGAAATGGGGAGAGTGATACCCTTGAGTGAATCAATCATTTTAAGAGAAGAAAATTTTTTTAATCTAAGTTTCTTTTTAAGAGGAGGTGAAATAAGTTTCTTGAGTTTCTTTTTAGTCACAGAAGGAGAAATGTGGTTTTTAGCATGTTTCTTTGATTTTCTAGCATGATTAAGTGCTTTTTGAGGTAAGTTTTGGGAGAGGGAAAGAGGTGAGGAGTGTTGGGCCTTGAGCTTAGTTGACAAATGAGAGAATTTGTGGACTAACAAAGGTTTAGGAGTAGTGGGCAAATGGGCCGAGTGATGGGCTGAGGAAGGGGCCGATGTGTAATTTTCTAGAATGCCACCAGATGAATTATAAGAGGAAATTAAGGGTTTGTGGTTAGAATATACTGGAAGGGAGAGAAAGGGATGGCTCTTTTTAGAGTCACCTGACTTAGTAGGGGTATTGGGAAGAGATTTATGCTTTAAAGGTATTTTGTGAGAATAAGGGGAAGAGAGATGTATACCTTTGACCAAACTTGATGGTGACTTCTCCTGCAACTCAGCCGACTTGGAAAAAGAGTCTGTCACATCATCATCATCTAAACTGATAGCAACTTTTCCATTCTTAAAATTCAAATTGGCCGAAAATAATTGATCGGAAAACACAGAACTTGCAGGAGAGGACTCGTATTCATCCTCCACCGAGTCCGAGACCCATCCACCACCCAATGGATCAAAATCTTTTACAGAACCACTGGAGTTGGAATCGGGACACTCCTTAGATGATTCAGAGAAGATTTCATATTCACAATCGTTTATTACTTCATTTATTCGAATGGGTATTTCTGTATCATCTAGTAATATCGGCATAGTAAGTTGAATGGTTTGTAAAATCTTTGTTCGAACACACACTTTCCCGACAACCAAGTTGCTGTTATGAAAGTTACCAATCACGGGAAAAATGACTTCCCCAAATGTGGAAGCAATTTTAGAGAAAGCTTCCTCGTGCCAAGCATGTGGAGGCAAACCGTGGATTGTGATCCAAACAAGTCTATCCGACATACGAAAAGTGTTTGACCAAGGAGTGAGATTAGCAAATAAAGAGGAGAGGGAAGGATTGTTGCGGGCATTACAACATGAATCTTGGGAAGGAAATATGATGAGTACATGAAGGCCACCGAGATATTTTATTTTGATGTCTATAAATCCAAGGTCCAAAATTTTGTTTTTTAGATTTGTGATATTGTCAAAAGATAGTAGTTCACCTACCAGGGAGTTTGACAAAATAGGGAGAAAGGAAGGGTGATGAGATATTTTAAGGGGTAGGCGAGGGGTGGGTAAATCAGAAGGAAAAAGACTTGAAGGTGAATTTGGAGATGAAAAATGGGTATTGGGGGCAGGTTTGGAGAGTATTTCAGCGAATGACAACGAGGGGTTTTGTGGGGATGAAGTTGCAATTTTTCTAAAAGATTGGGACGTGTGTCTAGAAATTGCGATGGGATTGGTTTTCAAAGATGGGTGAGGAGATACAGATTTTCCAAGTGGGGAAGATGGTTTTGAGATTGGGATGGGCTTGGTATTCAAAGATGGTTGATATTTAGCTAAATTGGCATAGAGTCATTGATTGCCAATGAAGATTTGGTTGAGATTCAGTTCGATGTAACGAGCATCCGTCACGTGTAAAAATCTTACGAAACCAAAAGGTTGCCCTTTAGCGTTCATTTTTTTGGCGATGTAAACGTCCGCGACACGGCCAGTCTTAGCGAATGTTTTCCACATATCTTTGACATCCCAGGAGGTAGGAAAGTTCGTAAAGAAAAAGGATGTGGTGAGTGGGTTTAGGCTTTGGTGAAGAGTGGGTTGTGGTTTCAAAATAGTTGTACCTTCTTTGGTTTTTAAATTTGTGTCATGGGTTTTACTATGTTTTTTGCGTTGGACAGTAATCCAATGATTTTCTGATGGTGGAGGAGGAATTTTAGCTGTGGATATGGGTAAGATATTGATGATACGTCGATTAACATATACGTTTTATGAGTATGCAATCTAATATCATTATACAATAAGAGATTTATATAGATCCCATGCCACCTAGCATGGGATGGAGTGAGGGATGGAGTGAGGAGGATTAGGATATTTTGGTGGCGATTCCCTGCTGGTAACTCGTATTATGTATACGGTTTTACGCCATCCAATCTTGGTGACTTGAAAGAGTGTCCCTTGGTAAGTCGAAAGGGTGTCTTTTGGTGAGTTGAAAGGTTGTCTCTTGGTAACTCGAAAGGTTGTCCCTTGGTAACTCGAAAGGTTGTCCTTGGTAACTCGAAAGGTTGTCCTTGGTAACTCGAAAGGTTGTCCTTGGTAACTCGAAAGGTTGTCCTTGGTAACTCGAAAGGTTGTCCTTGGTAACTCGAAAGGTTGTCCTTGGTAACTCGAAAGGTTGTCCTTGGTAACTCGAAAGGTTGTCCTTGGTAACTCGAAAGGTTGTCCTTGGTAACTCGAAAGGTTGTCCCTTGGTAACTCGAAAGGTTGTCCTTGGTAACTCGAAAGGTTGTCCCTTGGTAACTCGAAAGGTTGTCTCTTGGTAACTCGAAAGGGTGTCCCTTGGTAACCTAGAAGGGTTGTCCCTTGGTAACTCGAAAGGTTGTCTCTTGGTAACTCGAAAGGTTGTCCCTTGGTAACCTGGAAGGGTTGTCCCTTGGTAACTCGAAAGGTTGTCCTTGGATAGATATTATTCCTTTGGCATCGTATGTATACTATGTTATCGTATGTATACTATCAAGTCCCCCAATTCATGTGTATAAAAAATATATATATTTTTTAGTCATATGAATTCTATATTCATACATTACTTGATCAAGAGTGATACTTAATACTACTATGAATGGGTAACCTAATAGAAATTGTGGATAATTCTGAGAGTAACTTTTACTCGAAAGAACAGACTTGTATTATTTACTTTATTGAATAAAGCAAATTCTTGAATTGACCTGTAGAATGTATAATGTTAGTACTTTTTGGCATTCATATTGCCGTGTATTTTCTCGCAAAAAGTTTCTCATCTTCTTTGATGAGTGGTAGTTAATACATCATTCGTGTATAACTTACTTTTATGCGTATAACGACTTTTTCACAACATTTTTCGTTTGTACATTATTTGTGTATGATTTGCTTTTTTTTTGCGTTTATACATCTTTTGTGTATTTTTACGATATTTCATGTTTATACACTATCCATATATAATAATTTTCGTGTATTTCCACGATATTTCATGTTTATACACTATCCGTGTATAATTAATAGATCTTTCGTGTATTTTCACGATATTTCATGTTTATACACTATCCGTGTATAATTAATAGATCTTTCGTGTATTTTCACGATATTTCATGTTTATACACTATCCGTGTATAATTAATAGATCTTTCGTGTATTTTCACGATATTTCATGTTTATACACTATCCGTGTATAATTAATAGATCTTTCGTGTATTTTCACGATATTTCATGTTTATACACTATCCGTGTATAATTAATAGATCTTTCGTGTATTTTCACGATATTTCATGTTTATACACTATCCGTGTATAATTAATAGATCTTTCGTGTATTTTCACGATATTTCATGTTTATACACTATCCGTGTATAATTAATAGATCTTTCGTGTATTTTCACGATATTTCATGTTTATACACTATCCGTGTATAATTAATAGATCTTTCGTGTATTTTCACGATATTTCATGTTTATACACTATCCGTGTATAATTAATAGATCTTTCGTGTATTTTCACGATATTTCATGTTTATACACTATCCGTGTATAATTAATAGATCTTTCGTGTATTTTCACGATATTTCATGTTTATACACTATCCGTGTATAATTAATAGATCTTTCGTGTATTTTCACGATATTTCATGTTTATACACTATCCGTGTATAATTAATAGATCTTTCGTGTATTTTCACGATATTTCATGTTTATACACTATCCGTGTATAATTAATAGATCTTTCGTGTATTTTCACGATATTTCATGTTTATACACTATCCGTGTATAATTAATAGATCTTTCGTGTATTTTCACGATATTTCATGTTTATACACTATCCGTGTATAATTAATAGATCTTTCGTGTATTTTCACGATATTTCATGTTTATACACTATCCGTGTATAATTAATAGATCTTTCGTGTATTTTCACGATATTTCATGTTTATACACTATCCGTGTATAATTAATAGATCTTTCGTGTATTTTCACGATATTTCATGTTTATACACTATCCGTGTATAATTAATAGATCTTTCGTGTATTTTCACGATATTTCATGTTTATACACTATCCGTGTATAATTAATAGATCTTTCGTGTATTTTCACGATATTTCATGTTTATACACTATCCGTGTATAATTAATAGATCTTTCGTGTATTTTCACGATATTTCATGTTTATACACTATCCGTGTATAATTAATAGATCTTTCGTGTATTTTCACGATATTTCATGTTTATACACTATCCGTGTATAATTAATAGATCTTTCGTGTATTTTCACGATATTTCATGTTTATACACTATCCGTGTATAATTAATAGATCTTTCGTGTATTTTCACGATATTTCATGTTTATACACTATCCGTGTATAATTAATAGATCTTTCGTGTATTTTCACGATATTTCATGTTTATACACTATCCGTGTATAATTAATAGATCTTTCGTGTATTTTCACGATATTTCATGTTTATACACTATCCGTGTATAATTAATAGATCTTTCGTGTATTTTCACGATATTTCATGTTTATACACTATCCGTGTATAATTAATAGATCTTTCGTGTATTTTCACGATATTTCATGTTTATACACTATCCGTGTATAATTAATAGATCTTTCGTGTATTTTCACGATATTTCATGTTTATACACTATCCGTGTATAATTAATAGATCTTTCGTGTATTTTCACGATATTTCATGTTTATACACTATCCGTGTATAATTAATAGATCTTTCGTGTATTTTCACGATATTTCATGTTTATACACTATCCGTGTATAATTAATAGATCTTTCGTGTATTTTCACGATATTTCATGTTTATACACTATCCGTGTATAATTAATAGATCTTTCGTGTATTTTCACGATATTTCATGTTTATACACTATCCGTGTATAATTAATAGATCTTTCGTGTATTTTCACGATATTTCATGTTTATACACTATCCATGTATAATTTTTCGTGTATTTTCACGATATTTCATCAGGTCTCTAACGTCCCTGTCTGGTTCTTTGAACACGAAAGGCTCGAGGTAGAAGTCTGCATTTGGTGTTAGTTTTTCTTTGGCGGGAGCTGTAGGTCCCATAGTCGCACGAGCTCTTGCTCGGTTCGTGCTGTCACTTTCAACAAACAAGTCATCATTGGTTTTTCGTAGACGTATGTCATCCGAACCGGAATTCCATGGTTTAACGACCAATGGGTCGGCCCCTGTAGGCATCTTCTGAGGGGAAATGTCTTTTAGTTTTTGAGTGACAATAGAATACAAAGCCTGCATTTGATCATTCATACGACCAAGACTTTGAACCACGAGTTGCATCATAGGTTCATCTGAGTCTAACTGCGAGTCTAGTCCGCTAGGTTCCCCTATACCATGAAGAGTGAATGTAGGCTCAATGTTGGGAGTGTCTAGATTACTTGTTGCAATGATTGGGGGTGTTTGATCTGGATTATTTCCAGCCATTTCTACTTGTTACTAGCAAGGTAGTAATGTGGATTTCTTGATTTTCTTTGTAAAATAAGGAATCAAAGTTTCGGTCCCACGGATGGCGCCAAATGATGATACGTCGATTAACATATACGTTTTACGAGTATGCAATCTAATATCATTATACAATAAGAGATTTATATAGATCCCATGCCACCTAGCATGGGATAGAGTGAGGAGGATTAGGATATTTTGGTGGCGATTCCCTGCTGGTAACTCGTATTATGTATACGGTTTTACGCCATCCAATCCTGTGGTGATGATAAGTGTTTTTGCTATGCTTGATAGAAGATGATTTGAGATTTGCTACCCAGAGAGATTTTGGTGCTAGAGAGTTTATGTGAAACTCTTATTCTTTTCCTTCATGATTTGTGTCACTATTTATAGTGATAGGGATGACCCTTGGTGACTCGAAAAGGTGTCCCTTGATAACTCGAAAGGGTGTCTCTTGGTGACTTGAAAGAGTGTCCCTTGGTAATTCGAAAGGGTGTCTTTTGGTGAGTTGAAAGGGTGTCCCTTGATGACTCGAAAGGGTGTCTCTTGGTGATTTCAAAAGGTGTCCCTTGGTAACCTAGAAGGGTTGTCCCTTGCCAAAGCCGGTTTCATGCCTTTCCAATCTCTAGTTTTTCAGGCAATATGGCAATGACAGGTTGGGTAACAAGTAGAAAATAATTGGGCCAGGCTAGTTCACAAACACTAATTTTATAAAGGATATATTACAAAAAAGGTAAGATATGTTTCATTTTTTTTTCTATAAAAGGGAACATGTTTTAATTTCACTTGATAAAAGGATCAAGTTTTCATGAATGAATCAGCAAGCTTAACCAAGTTTCAGTTAGAATATCCATTTTGTGTTAGATTTTTAATGAATGAAATTAAAACATGTTTCTTTTTTTAGAAAATTATGACAAATATCTTCACTTTTTTGTGTAATTTACCCTTTTATAAATTACAATCTTTTATTAACATCATTTTTCATTTTAGGGTCATGTGTCTGCAATATTAGATTAGGGAAGCCAACTTCAATCTTACTGTATCCACTATAACATTTGCAAGCTGACTAAAACTTCGTTTCTTGCTAGAAAACAACCTGTCGTTGCGCTCTTGCCAAATAAAGTAAGCTGCAGCAGCCACTAGAAGTCGTCCAATCACACTCTTGATTGTTTTCGATTTTGCCAAAGGAGTAAGCCAATTAATTATGTCGTTCCAGGTAGCTGCAACTTGGTGCATTCCTGCCAAAGGTTTAATGATAGACCAGACCTGATGAGCATATATGCATTCAAGAAGAGATGGTCATGCGAGTCCGGACCGTGTTGACATAAAGAGCAGCACATAAGGTTGAAATTTGTGGCACACCCACTTCCCAAGGTCGAAGTCTATCTTGAGTTTTCAGCTTCCTTTTCAAAATCAACCATAGATTAAAAGCATGTCTAGGAATACATTGGGAGAACCAAACCAAGTTTACCCATTGAACCGATTAACTATGATTGCGAATTGTATTCCATACAACACTAGTAGAAAACTTTACTTCATTACCGTTGCCATCAATCTGAACAATACTAGCAGCCGAATAACTTGTGAAAAATGCAAGTGAAGCTTAGAAGCTTTATTGAACCAAGAAGCTATTGATTTAGTTAGACAAAGGGTTAAAGACTGCCGAAGACATGTTGTTTAAAGAGGCTACAGCTTATGCTTCTGATGCAAAGAAACTATGGGAAAGTTATGCCAGTAAGTCTCACAAATCGAGGGCAAAAGTTTATTGTGCTGCAAAATATGGGTGCCGAGTTAGCTTTGGTAGCAATGAAACTTATTGTTGGCAAGCATGTCGAAGATATGAAACCCAAATCATTGATAGCTAGCATTGGAAAGATATGGGAGTGGACACGAAGATGTTATCTTCTTAAGGTCTTAACTGGGATAGGTATAATAAATTTATAAATCCTGAATTAGTAGGAGTATTTCTTAAATGGATGATAATATTAAATCCTTTACAATGCAGGTAAATGCTTGGTGATAAAGGGTGAAATGAAGAAGGCATATGAACTCTTTTTAGAATGCATATGCTTGGTCATAAGTGATGGGTTATGGTGAGATTCCACCAAACCAAACCCTAATTGCCTATATATACATGCGTGTAAATCTAACTTAGAACTGGTCGAGCCTTCTACAATGAATATCGAGACCTTGGAGAAGTCTTAAAAGGTTCAGCGAGGCATATGTGTTCCGGAGCTCTAGAGGAGTTTTGGAAAGCAATGATGGAAAGGAAGACAAGTTCTATCTGAGTCTTGGAAAAGCAAGAAGGCCAAGGTTTCTATGGAGAGGCGCTGGCGAGGCTTTGGAAAGGGACGAAAATATCGGACCTTTGGTTAGGCTTAGAGCTTCACTGGAAAACTAAGGGATCGAGGCTCAAAAAAAGACAAGTGTTATCGAGGCTTAGAGTGGGGCCTATAGAAGGCTTCGGCGAGGCAAAGTCTGATCGAGCCTTCAGCGAGGCTTAGGATAAGTCGAACCTCTGGCGGACCTTCAAGATCCTGGTGAGGCTTAGGTTGGGCCCCAGCCTAGCCTTCAGCGAAGCTTTAACAAGTACATATGTTGAGATAGGGACGAGCTAGGTTAAAACGTAAAGGCCAATTAATTGGGCCTGGGCCCTACCCTCAAAGCAGCTGTAACACCCCGAGCTAGGCTCGAAATATTACCAAAAAGATATAGCATATGCATGGGATTATCATAGGATAAGTCTAAATGAATAAAAATGGATTCGGTGAATCCAAACATCAAATATAAGGTACAAATGCACAAGGAGCAAGTAACCATCAAACGTTTACAAAAGACTATCAAAAGATGGCTATCGATCCTAAGCATAAAGTAACCGATGGGCAAATGAATCCTTGATCCACGTAAGTCCAAGCCCGAGTCCTACTTAACATCAATCAAACTCATCAAACAATCAATCAAACAATCAATCAAACAATCAATCAAACAATCAATCAAACAATCAATCAAACAATCAATCAAACAATCAATCAAACAATCAATCAAACAATCAATCAAACAATCAATCAAACAATCAATCAAACAATCAATCAAACAATCAATCAAACAATCAATCAAACAATCAATCAAACAATCAATCAAACAATCAATCAAACAATCAATCAAACAATCAATCAAACAATCAATCAAACAATCAATCAAACAATCAATCAAACAATCAATCAAACAATCAATCAAACAATCAATCAAACAATCAATCAAACAATCAATCAAACAATCAATCAAACAATCAATCAAACAATCAATCAAACAATCAATCAAACAATCAATCAAACAATCAATCAAACAATCAATCAAACAATCAATCAAACAATCAATCAAACAATCAATCAAACAATCAATCAAACAATCAATCAAACAATCAATCAAACAATCAATCAAACAATCAATCAAACAATCAATCAAACAATCAATCAAACAATCAATCAAACAATCAATCAAACAATCAATCAAACAATCAATCAAACAATCAATCAAACAATCAATCAAACAATCAATCAAACAATCAATCAAACAATCAATCAAACAATCAATCAAACAATCAATCAAACAATCAATCAAACAATCAATCAAACAATCAATCAAACAATCAATCAAACAATCAATCAAACAATCAATCAAACAATCAATCAAACAATCAATCAAACAATCAATCAAACAATCAATCAAACAATCAATCAAACAATCAATCAAACAATCAATCAAACAATCAATCAAACAATCAATCAAACAATCAATCAAAACCACCCATCAATCAAACAATCAATCAAACAATCAATCAAACAATCAATCAAAACCAATCAATCAAACAATCAATCAAACAATCATCAACAATCAATCAAACAATCAATCAGATCCATAAATCAATCAAACATCAATCAAACAATCAATAAACCATCAATCAAATCAATCAATCAAACAATCAATCAAACAATCAATCACAATCAATAAGCCATCAATCAAACAATCAATCAAACAATCAATCAAAACCATCCATCAATCAACAATCAATCAAACAATCAATCAAACAATCAATCAACAATCAATCAAACAATCAATCAAACAATCAATCAAAACCAATCCAACAATCAATCAAAACCACCCATCGATCAAACAATCAATCAAACAATCAAACAAGCACGTATGTGTACACTTTTCAGCCCGAATCTCAAACGAGTAGGGAGCTACGGAACTCACCTTGATTGGCAAGAGTAGTTAAGATCGAGATAAAAGGAGATTACAACCGTTCAATGGCCGCCACGTGTCCACGACCTATCATTATATCCATTATACGTATTATTAACAAATTGCAAACCCTAATTAGGTTTTAGGTATAATTCGTGACGTTACAAGTTTCCCAAGACCCGACATGGTCGCTAGAGAGGCCAAGTATTAGTTTGAACTCAATGGTGGTCGTTTAATAATCGTCTCGAGTCTCTAATTAATTTCGAACATTCGTTTATATATATATACATCATTTAATTTTTAGATTAAAATACTTAGATTAAGGTTCCAAATGGTTCCACAATATTTGTAAAGTTCCCAAGGCTCATATTCATCGATCAGGAAGTCAACAAGTAGTCTAAATTGAAGTTGGAAGCAAGCCTAGGGTTTCAGGAGTCAAGGTGAGTCAAACAGGAAATCATCAAAAAGGCACCACCGTAATTTACGGTGGTGTCCGGCGTCCCTTACGGTGGCTGAAGTTTGCATGGGCGTAAGGTACGGCTCCAGTGGCGTATGTTACGCTGGTCTGGTTTGTAAAGGCGTATGCTATGCTGCTTGGCACCGTAAAGTGCGGTGGCTCGGATTTCATCAATTTGGCGTCTGATCCTTCACAATCCGGCGTAAACAGAGGGTGGGTGGCGTAAGGCTTAACTGAGAGAAGGGGAGGGGCGTAGCTTACGCCACATGTGGCGTCGGTTACGCTGGTTCGTGGCTGGGAGACCCAGTTGACTCATGAAAGTCAACTTCGACCAAAACAACTCCAAACCCTATCTTTGCCATGAAAACCGATTTGTAAAGCTTGGAAACTCGACTTTGTGCAAAATTAAACATAAATATTCATAAACCTGTATGACCCATTTGCAAAAATCGTTCCATAACATGATTAGATGTCAAGAATCGGTTTTGACCCATTTCATGAACTATGAACCCTAAATCCGACCCATTTTGGTTCTTGAAGCTAGATTCGACCCATGTGATACTTCCAAACATATTTTTGATCAATAATGAACATATCCCACACCACAACCCGACCCATTTCATAAATAAATGCCCAAAATCGATTTTGACCTAATTATAGTCAAATAAACCCTAATTTTGACTCTTTAGGGTTTTGACCCATTTCATAAATAAATGCCCAAAATCGATTTTGACCTAATTATAGTCAAATAAACCCTAATTTTGACTCTTTAGGGTTTTGACCCATTTCATAAATAAATGCCCAAAATCGATTTTGACCTAATTATAGTCAAATAAACCCTAATTTTGACTCTTTAGGGTTTTGACCCATTTCATAAATAAATGCCCAAAATCGATTTTGACCTAATTATAGTCAAATAAACCCTAATTTTGACTCTTTAGGGTTTTGACCCATTTCATAAATAAATGCCCAAAATCGATTTTGACCTAATTATAGTCAAATAAACCCTAATTTTGACTCTTTAGGGTTTTGACCCATTTCATAAATAAATGCCCAAAATCGATTTTGACCTAATTATAGTCAAATAAACCCTAATTTTGACTCTTTAGGGTTTTGACCCATTTCATAAATAAATGCCCAAAATCGATTTTGACCTAATTATAGTCAAATAAACCCTAATTTTGACTCTTTAGGGTTTTGACCCGTTTCAATTCACTAGTTAAATCACATGTCGTCTTGTATCGTTCACCAAATAATTAAATTAATCAACCCGTCAAGACATTATCTAGTCGTTTAGTCACAATTTGAACTCGATCATATCATTAAATAAGAATGTTAGTCGATTTTTATGAAAAGTCAAACGAGTCAAAATAGCGGATGTTACAGCAGCGGATCACTTATGGGGCCGAGACATAAATATATAAATGGTGTAATCGTCTAAGCTTTCAAAAAGGTCCGGGAGATCGAATAATGAACCACTTACACGCCTAGCAGTCATTCTAACCACCATGGATATAATACTTGTTTAAATGCTATTGTATTCATTATGGTGACGTATAAACGACTGACATCAAGTATTTCTCGAAGATTCCATACAATATTCTCTCTTTGGAATTTGGGCCAGGGCCCATATTTGGTACGACCCAAAATACGAGGTTGCCCTAGTCTGATGGCCTATAAATACTCCTCATCATTGGTTGTCAGATTCATTCAATTCATACATTCAACACAATATACAATTCAGAGATATTCTCACACACATTCACCTAATTTAGTACATTCAGTACATTCAATCAATCATTCATCAATCAATCATAACACAAAATCACATAACATTCATATCCTCCAAAGATCGAAACATCTCTTTGGGAAAATCATCATTCACCTTAGATTCGTTAAGAATTTAATAGGTTTGCATTACGTAGTAGGAGATCTGGATGATTTTCGTGGTTAAACCCTTTTGTGATTGAGCTTAACAATCCATGCTCAAACAATAAGCATGAGCACATGTTTTTAACTATCTTTAATTTCTTTTTCTTCTTTATTCGAGTTTATTGAGAAGAATGCATTTCAAAGTAAAAATGTCATTGAAGATGTCCTCGGAATTGAGCTTGCATCACTCTCTTATGCCATAAGCTGGTTCTCATTGAAAAGCTACACGGGCGTCAGGTATCATTAGACAACTTCTCATGCTCGTATATATGTATCTCTACTTTTAAGGTCCTCCTTGTTTTTGAACTTATCTTATTTAGTTTTAGCTGCTCCACATAGTTGCAAGACTCTCTCTTTTATATGATCTCCTAAAGTGTCTTCTCTGTTCTATTTGTATTTTAGGATCGAGTCACAAACTATTCCAATGACGATGATCGTGTCTGTACTTAAATATTCGTTCATAGTTTCCAGAGAAGTTCCTGAGCTTTTTCAGAAGGTAAAAACAGTTCCATAAATCTACCATATTTATCCTTTTCCTTTTTATTGAAAATATTAAAGTAGGGGAAGTTTAGATGGATGTATATATTGTTTCATGATATGAAAATTGGCAAAAGATGGGAGTTTATACATAATATTTTTTATTGGTGGAAGTTTGGCATATGCATAGTTTGTTCTTTGTGTACTATTGCCCGTTCAAGTAAAAGCATCGTATTTTTTTCTAAAACTTTTAGTTCTATTTTGGACAGATATCAAGATTACTTTCAATTATTTATACTGACACATACAACTAATACAAGGACGTGTCGCTCATGCCATTTTTAAGTGATGCTCCATCACAAAGTGAGTGGGCATCATTTTTTCATCAAGCGTCAATAGGAACAAATCTTAATCACGCATTTTCCTCTCCACCAGAGATGGTAAAGATGAAATTCCTATGGCTTTTCAAGTTGTTATTTGATCTTTCTCTCTGCACATACAAACACACACACACATAAAATAGATATATATGTTTCAATGTTTGTATATGTATGTATGTCTGTAGGGATGGATGGATGTGTGAAATTTTTTTTGAAACGGTCGTATTTCAAGGGTGTTTTGTTAAACAAGTTTTCGGGAAAAAAAAATTGTGAAACAAGGTAAACCGGTAATGCTAATACCGGCTTCAAATACTTTTTCTGAAACCGGTAATGTTAATACCGGGTTCGAGCCAAAAATTTGAAACCGGTATTAGCATTACCGGTTTACCTTGTTTCACAAAAAAAAAAAAAAAACAAAAAAACAAAAACAAAAAAAAAAAAAAAAAAAAAAAAAAAAACAAACAAACAAAAGAAAAAAATAGAAAGAAAAAAAAAGATATTTGTCAAAGATTGTGAAAAAAAAAAAAAATCGAAAACTTGTTTGACAAAACACCCTTGAAATACGACCGTTTCAAAAAAAAATTCATGGATGTGTTGTGTTTGTATGTGTTACATACAATAACTAATAAAAAAAATATATTTTAGTAACGTTTTTTAAAACTAAAATCCTTTATAATAACAATCATATTGTGAATAATGAAAATAAATATATTTAAAAGAACTTACCTTGTATCAAACAAAAACGATTTCAAACATAAAAGAAGTTTGTGGACAGAAGTTTAATCTTAGTGAATTAATATCTTCTCCTCGAAGACCTTGTCAATTGATCCTGATTCTCATTATCACTATATATAGGAAAAATAAAACTCCAGGAGCATGAGAACCTGAATACTGTATTACGTTTTAGTTTGCATGTGACTTGAGAACCAGAGAAGTTGAAAATATGGGTTACTTAATTTGTTCAAGTGTGTGCACTCAACCATTCATATTCATAAATAATAATCAATTCAACTAACATATATAATAATAATAATAATAATAATAATAATAATAATACATATAATAATAATAATAATAATAATAATAATAATAATAATAATAATAATAATAATAATAATAAAATATAATAATACAGAATTATAGTAATAATAATAATAATAATAATAATAATAATAATAATAATAATAATAATAATAATAATAATAATAATAATAATAATAATAATAATAATAATAATAATAATAATAATAATAATAATAATAATAATAATAATAATAATAATAATAATAATAATAATAATAATAATAATAATAATAATAATAATAATAATAATAATAATAATAATAATAATAATAATAATAATAATAATAATAATAATAATAATAGATATATATGTTTCAATGTTTGTATATGTATGTATGTCTGTAGGGATGGATGGATGTGTGAAATTTTTTTTGAAACGGTCGTATTTCAAGGGTGTTTTGTTAAACAAGTTTTCGGGAAAAAAAAATTGTGAAACAAGGTAAACCGGTAATGCTAATACCGGTTTCAAATTTTTGTGAAACCGGTAATGCAAATACCGGCTTCAAATACTTTTTCTGAACCCGGTTTTGGAAATACCGGGTTCGAGTGTGTTGTCACATCAATACTGCATCTCTGTCCTGTTTCTTACTGTTTCTCTGCAAAAGCATTCCAAACTCTGAAACCGGTAATGCAAATACCGGCTTCAAATACTTTTTCTGAAACCGGTAATGTTAATACCGGGTTCGAGTGTGTTGTCACATCAATACTGCATCTCTGTCCTGTTTCTTACTGTTTCTCTGCAAAAGCATTCCAAACTCTGAAACCGGTAATGCAAATACCGGCTTCAAATACTTTTTCTGAAACCGGTAATGCAAATACCGGCTTCAAATACTTTTTCTGAAACCGGTAATGCAAATACCGGGTTCCAAACTCTGAAACCGGTAATGCAAATACCGGCTTCAAATACTTTTTCTGAAACCGGTAATGTTAATACCGGGTTCGAGCCAAAAATTTGAAACCGGTATTAGCATTACCGGTTTACCTTGTTTCACAAAAAAAAAAATTTTGCTTTGGATTTTGACTTATCTAAGTTTACCAGTTAGAAATAAAACATTACCCTAACTAACCTGTTTATGTGTAAATGGGATGAAATTGCCACATCTAGCATCCCTGTTTTCTAACCCCATCCTTGTAGGGTCGCACCGGAGTCCGTTACGGGTCTTGAAAGATTTGTGCGGGAATTCTACCAAAGTTTTTGGCATCAGTGTTTTGGAAAACGGCTATTGTGGCCAGGCGGAACCCTTGCATGGCTGGTGTTTGCTCGTTTCGGCTCATCATGTAAACCTGTGGTTCTTCTACGTCCTATTCTTTCAATCGCAGGTATCTATCTCACTTTACACTGAGACTTGTTATGGGAAATGTTCATAGTTTAGTTTTAACGTATGCTTGTGCTTAATACTTCAGTTGATGACAAAGTCGAATTTAATTGCTTAGAGTATCTTGCATTATTGTCTTACTTAAGCACCACCCAGTGGAGTATAATTAAAAAAAATGTTATAATTGATCTAATTTGACCAGCTTGCTTTAGTTGTTTTTTTTTTTGTCTAATTCATTTTTAATACTTAGCGTGTCAACTTAGATTACAAAATTGCTACTGTATTATTTTAATAGTAATTAAATATTTACAAAAAAAATTGGTTTAGGAAAGAAAAAAAAATTTTGCTTTGGATTTTGACTTATCTAAGTTTACCAGTTAGAAATAAAACATTACCCTAACTAACCTGTTTATGTGTAAATGGGATGAAATTGCCACATCTAGCATCCCTGTTTTCTAACCCCATCCTTGTAGGGTCGCACCGGAGTCCGTTACGGGTCTTGAAAGATTTGTGCGGGAATTCTACCAAAGTTTTTGGCATCAGTGTTTTGGAAAACGGCTATTGTGGCCAGGCGGAACCCTTGCATGGCTGGTGTTTGCTCGTTTCGGCTCATCATGTAAACCTGTGGTTCTTCTACGTCCTATTCTTTCAATCGCAGGTATCTATCTCACTTTACACTGAGACTTGTTATGGGAAATGTTCATAGTTTAGTTTTAACGTATGCTTGTGCTTAATACTTCAGTTGATGACAAAGTCGAATTTAATTGCTTAGAGTATCTTGCATTATTGTCTTACTTAAAACCTCTATATAATTAAAACCAATACATGGGCGGTCAATCATAATCACCATCACCCTTTTTTTTGTTTTGTTTTATTTTAAGCCCTATGTTGGAAGATAAAGAGTAAAACAGGTTGGAGGGGTGGAGGTGAAGTGGCGGCAGTCATTCGAAGGGTGGCCGGAGTTTTTGTTGATACCAGAGATATGGTCGGCGAAGTAGATGTCACTTTCAAGATAATGAAAGACTCGTGAACCCGGTTTTGGAAATACCGGGTTCGAGTGTGTTGTCACATCAATACTGCATCTCTGTCCTGTTTCTTACTGTTTCTCTGCAAAAGCATTCCAAACTCTGAAACCGGTAATGCAAATACCGGCTTCAAATACTTTTTCTGAAACCGGTAATGCAAATACCGGCTTCAAATACTTTTTCTGAAACCGGTAATGTTAATACCGGGTTCGAGCCAAAAATTTGAAACCGGTATTAGCATTACCGGTTTACCTTGTTTCACAAAAAAAAAAAATCGAAAACTTGTTTGACAAAACACCCTTGAAATACGACCGTTTCAAAAAAAAATTCATGGATGTGTTGTGTTTGTATGTGTTACATACAATAACTAATAAAAAAAATATATTTTAGTAACGTTTTTTAAAACTAAAATCCTTTATAATAACAATCATATTGTGAATAATGAAAATAAATATATTTAAAAGAACTTACCTTGTATCAAACAAAAACGATTTCAAACATAAAAGAAGTTTGTGGACAGAAGTTTAATCTTAGTGAATTAATATCTTCTCCTCGAAGACCTTGTCAATTGATCCTGATTCTCATTATCACTATATATAGGAAAAATAAAACTCCAGGAGCATGAGAACCTGAATACTGTATTACGTTTTAGTTTGCATGTGACTTGAGAACCAGAGAAGTTGAAAATATGGGTTACTTAATTTGTTCAAGTGTGTGCACTCAACCATTCATATTCATAAATAATAATCAATTCAACTAACATATATATGTTATATCAGGTTTTTGAACTTTTTGTTGTTCGCATTTTGAATCCCCACTTGTGTGATTAGACTTTACATTTATTATTTTCAGGTTCCCAACCCGTCATCCTCAAGTTCTAGTTTGCTTAGGTAAGTGTTGTGAATCTTTGGTAAAAGTGGCAATATGGGTAAAGGGGTAAATCTTGAGTAATATTTTTTTTTTGTCTAATTCATTTTTAATACTTAGCGTGTCAACTTAGATTACAAAATTGCTACTGTATTATTTTAATAGTAATTAAATATTTACAAAAAAAATTGGTTTAGGAAAGAAAAAAAAATTTTGCTTTGGATTTTGACTTATCTAAGTTTACCAGTTAGAAATAAAACATTACCCTAACTAACCTGTTTATGTGTAAATGGGATGAAATTGCCACATCTAGCATCCCTGTTTTCTAACCCCATCCTTGTAGGGTCGCACCGGAGTCCGTTACGGGTCTTGAAAGATTTGTGCGGGAATTCTA
>CM067167.1:169717522-169727522 GCA_034093135.1 Erigeron breviscapus
CACCGCGAGGGGGGAAAGAAGGAGAGAGGAGAGAGAGGAGTGAGGAGGGTGTGATTGGTTGAAAATGTTAGTGGAGGGGCCTACCATTTTTAAAAGTGTTATTAATATAGGTATTAAAAATAAATGAAAAAGAAATGATGAGGTGGAGATTGGGGGAAGTGGATGGAAAGTGGCGCCATTGATTTGGGGAAGATGGGGAAGATTGGGGAAAATTGAGGTGGAAGATTTTGATTGGCGGTAAAGTTTGAGGGAGTGGTACATATGTATGTATGTATGTTGCATCTCTAAGCACGAGTAAATTTTATAATGGAGGGGGAGAGTTTATAGTGTACATTGGGTCTTCACATGTACAAATTGTATCCAAACACCACTTGACGGATGCCCGCGCAATGCGGCGGTGATGGTGGTAGCGACGAAGGTGTAGCGACGACAGCAGTGGTGGCGCGATGTGCGGCGGTGACGGTGGTGGTGGCGTGGTGGTGAATGTAAATTAATTGATGTAAGAGGGTTAATATGGTTTTTTAAGGGTTGGAGGATCTATATGTTGTAATTTATTTCATTAAGGGTATTATAGGTAAATAGGTGAAGATGTTTAAATTAGTGAATAAATAAGAGGGGTAATATGGTCATTTTAAAATTTTAATTACTTAAGGGAGAGGTAGTTTATAGATATAGATATATATCGATGAAATTTAGGCATCAGATAGAATGAGAGAAATTAAGTTGTTGCAACGATCGAGCTACGGTCATGTGCCTTATACCAATTTAATTTCAGATATATATAGAAAGATCGAACCTGTAATTAATTTCAATATTTACTTTGTTTCCCATAGGGTACAATAACAGTTTAAGGCTTTGAAGATGAGCCCGGGAAAGAAATTGACAGCTCTTGTCGCTAAAGATTTGGATTTCGACCCTGACCATTATGAACTTTTTGGTTGTATCAAACCACCTGCTCTTCATAAGCAATTACGTGTGGGTTTAAGGCATACGGAATTATTAATTGATATTGATTGCTTTGTTGATGATGGCTACGTTGATGGCTACATGTGGTGTGACCTATGTGACATATCACGGGAGGAGGTGCCTCTGTCTATTGATCGTGACGCGGAGATTTCCCAGGGCTTAGTAGAGTTTGAAAATTTGCTGTCAATGGTGAGTTTTTAGGTCTAATGATGTCCCCTTTCTTTTTAATAAATGTCTATTTTTTCCTGCTCAAAACTTTTATACCATGGGGCATGGACGGAGCCAAAAAATATGCTGCGTGGGGGCAATTTTAAAAGAGTGTGTTATATTTTGGGTCGGTCTTAAAATTTTTGATGTCTAGGACAAGTTGCTCGAAAATGCCTCCACTAAATTTTGTAAAACTAGAAGCTCAGTTGAACTTTGTTTCAAAAAAAATAATAATAAAAAAATAAGCTAGTAAATATAAGATAATATTTTAGAATTCAGATTTTATTGAAACAACTAACCACAAATTCTTTCATTGATCGGTCTAAATGCGTGGATGATATCACCATGATTATTATTTTATAAAAAGCATTATAGTTTTCTAAGATTTATTAAATGATTAGTTCGTAAGTAATAATACCAAGTGTTAATACAAATATCAATTCATTTTAATTGTCAACTATTTTGAAAATCAAAATAATTGTGCTCAAGATGTGAATATTCAATAAGAAACTTTTTAACAAATAATGTTTGTTTCGATTAACAATTTTAAAATTATATATTTTATTCCAAAAAGAAAAAAAAATATTAATTTTTGTAGTTGGGTTATTACTTTACGAGTAGTATTTTTCCCTAAATCAAAAAACCTATACATAAAGTTTATGGGCTAAAGAAGTTATCTATAAAATATAAGGGTCAATATAATCACTTCAATAAAGTTTAGGGATTTAAAAGGACAAAAAAACTAAAAAGAATGTTCCTTTTGCAAATGTGTTGTCTTCTTCCCTTGTCTCCCTGCAAAAACCCAATCTGTCAGACCACCATTAAACTAGAAAACCGATTTATCCATTGTTTTATCCCATTCTTACTTCAACAATAAGCTTTTAACTATATAAAACATGATTTCATTATCAACAATTTAGTTTTTCCATTCACTTTTAGGGCAAAATTCCAAGTATACTTTAAAATTAAAAAAAAATTAATTTACATTGTATCAAAAATGGAGTGCGGGCAAGTTGCCCACACTGCCCCCAAGCTAAATCCGTCTCTGCCATGGGGTATAAACTACCAAAAAGCTCTAATGGGGGTAACATACAGCCATGAAGCTCTAAAGTCTCTGGTGTGGATATCATAACCGCCCATAGATGTTTTTCATAAATAATATATCAACTTAGACATTTTTAAAAGTAGATATCCACTAAAGCTTTTATGGCGTTGTTAAATACCTTTCCAATCTAATAGCCCTGTAAATATACACAGATTTCTGACGAAGCAGCCGAGATACGCCGTAATAGCATCATATACTCAAGGCCGATTTCCACAGGTAGAGCATCTTCTATACCGTCATATACACCGGACCCTTCGATATATTCTGCAACTGCCCCGACGTATACCCCGGCTTCTCCGATGTATTCTCCAATTCTTCGAAAGCCCTCAAGTAGTGTGACTTCTATCCCGTCGTATACCCCGGCTTCTCCAATATATTCTCCAATTCTTCTAAAGCCGTGAAAATGAAGAATGCCTCAATGGTTCCAGAAATGACAACTTTAGCGGGTTAAATATGTTGGTCGACAAAGAAAAAAAAAAAAAAAACTATTGTGTTAAACTCTAGATCTTTGTTGTTTTGTAGTCATGGGATGGTCTCACCTTAATTAAAACATTGTTATTATCCGTAGTTATTTAAGACTAATTTCAGCTATGATTATGTGTTTTGACTGTTCTCATTTTGTTTTACTTTTTGTGCACCATCTCTCCATTGTGTTATTGTGAAAAAATATTTAACGAAAACTTCCAACAGACGTAGAAGTTGTTAAGAGAATTTCCAAGAAATTCATCATCATATATAATATAAAAAGATACGTATCACTTCAATAAAACGTCTCAAAAAATGTCATAATTCTGTTTTAATATATTACTCATATTAATAGTTAATGAAACTACTATCAGGATTATAGAAACCAAAATTATAAGGTCTTCCAATCTCGGAAGCACATCTAGACATGGAAAGATCGGCTCTAGAAGTTGTAACTTGAGTTTCGATGAATCATAAACAAACAAGTAAAAATACAGTAAGCTTTAGGGGTATAGCCGAGTGGAGCGAGCTAAGGAGTTACTCAAGATCAACTTGTATACTAATATTTTGAATTAAAAAAAAAAAAGAAAAAAAAAGAAGAAGAAACCCTTGTATGATACTGAAAAGTAAAAGTTGACTCGGTTTAAGCGACCTCAAATTCTTGAGTAAACTTTAAAGTTGAGATTGGGTATCAAAATACTCGGCTCCGAGCCTTGTTGAGCTTGTGCAATTTTATGAGTTTACCTTTTGTAATGGTTATTATAATACTAGATTAAACCCGGACGTTGTCCGGTTTATGAATATATGATATATGTCAGATATGTTAAATTATGATTAATTAAACGTAATATTAAGTTATAACAAATTTATATGTGAGAGTAATAATAATAATAATAGTAATAATAATAAGAAGAAAAACTAAAATAGAAATAATTAAATAATAATAATAATTTACAGTATTATTTATAGTTTTGATATTATAAAAACTATCAGATTACGACTGAATCAAATAATAAGATTATGGTTTTTATGAATTAATTTAATTCAAGATGGTGTATACGTGAATAACAAATAGCAAAGAACAAAAATAATGATATACAAAGTTTATCAATATAACATGCCTAAGTTATTAATTAAAGATTTGCCTAACTTATTATATATTTTTAAAATAAAATTTAAATAATTTTTAAATTTCTATGAGCATCATGAGTTACTAAAGATTTGCATAACTTTTATATATATCTAATAAAGTTCTAACGGCATGTGAGAAGATTTTTTTTAATTAATGATGATTAGGATTAATTACTATTAGAATTATATAAATTATAAATGACATGGCAACTTAAAATTAAAAAATTAATGGAATAATGACAAATCATACAAAATCCTACATGGCATCTTCCCACAATTGTCAACTAAGAGAAAACATATCCACTTCGGAAAGATTTTGCAGTCTTTTCTTATGATGACCTGGTCGAGAGAGTACGATACATCGGTGTAAAAGATTGATCCCTTTGGATCTTGGTCCATGATATATAGAGAGATGAATGCAATTATGGTATTTTCAACAAAATTTATGTTGAGAAAACAATAAATTTAAATGTAACTTCTTCTTTTTTAATCTTATTTTTGTAGATCTTACGTCAAAAAAAGAATACATTTACATATATAAATAAAACTATTTATTTATTATAAAGATATTTTAGTATGAATAATTAATGGAGAATATTTAAATTATATCATAAATCATTAAATATTTGATTGTAGATAATAAGATATATATAAAAAAATATTTTTTTGTTACTAAAAGTCATATCATATAATACAGCAAAATATATTACGTAAAGATAACATTTGAAATTATCTTATTATAAAATTTTGTTACCATAACTCATCCATACGGATCTTTATGTTGACTATTTTATAGAATTTGATTTAAATAGTGACATGTCTATATAAATGGTATAAAAATAAAACAATTAACACAAAAATGACAACTAAGTAAAAATCCAAGTTGTCAAACTCTTATAAATGCCAACTAAAAAAAAAACTATCCTCTCTTAGTTATATATAGAGATTTTATCGAGTCAAATCTATAAAGTGTCGGGTCAAACCTCAAATTTTATTGAGGCACACTAGTTTCGATTAAAAAAAAGTAATAAAGTGAAAATAGGATGGTAATTTAATACATTTCCTTGTTGGTACTACTTGTGTAAAACAAGTACTCCGTATACTGGTGAGTTCGCTTAATATATAAACCTAATAAATGAAAATAAATGTTTATTAAAGGGTTACACACGTAACGTGACGATATCTGCGTGAAAACGACGACGTGGTATATGTAATTTATGTAAGAGATTTGATGTAAATTTGATAGCGTATATATATTAAAAAATAAATGATATATGGTGTAAATAGACAAGTGGGGATAATATGAGTATTCACCACGTGTCAATTTTAAAATGGTTCAACAAGGGTTTGAAATTATGATATAGTAATATTGAATAAACTAGTCTTAATATTTGTATCTACCAATAAACTAAAACAGGATTGAGATGTTCTTAAAATGACATGTGGCGTAATCCTTGATCGACACGTGTCCTTTTAATTTATTTGTTTTATTAATTTAGCTTTTTTAATTGTATATAAATTCAATTTCCTTATTAGACTTAGAATTAAACTCTAACTCTTGGCTTATTGATACAAAAGACATTATAATCTTATTTGATTGATCGTTTTCTCATTAATAAATTGTCTCTTATTCTTTCTCAATATTTTTTAACTCCTATTACTTATATTACTTATAATAATAAGTTATTAATATGAAGACTTCAAAATTTTGAGTTTACGATCCGAAATCACAAGGCTATTTGCCGTCATTCACTATGTTTACAAGTTTCGATTTTGATGTGATTCTGAAAATTTAAGGTAATCCAAAACTCTAACTAAACATATATTATATTTATCATTACTATTTATTAAAAGTTAGCTTTGATAATCGGTTATTTATTTCATACTCACGAATCATGTATGAGGCATATTCGAATTTCTTTATGATACAATCTATATAGCTACCGTACATCGTACGAGTATTAAGACTAATAATTTATAGATTGATTATATCTTGTACGAATAAATTTTTGTCTAAAGAAAATATAATTTTAAATATTTGTCGTTACATGCATTTGGTCCTTCGATAGTCTACCATAAAAGTTATGTATCGTAAAAATATCAGGAAATATCTTATGTTATTTTGATATCGATAGTGATATTCATTATTGCTTGGTGGTTGAGCACCAGCTTTATATGCTGGAGGTTTCGAGTTCGAGATATGGAAAGGACATTTGAAGGAATTTCACAATAAAGTCCTCCAATGAAGCAGGTTTGAGTCCTGCAGAGGGGGCAGAGTTTTATCCGAATTAAATGTCGTGCCTTCGGGCGGTTTAGTTGGGGGTTTCTCCTCCTACTAGGTATTGAGGGTGAGGGGCTCTCTAGCGCGGACCCGGTTAAGACAACGTAAGCTAGATCCCCTATTGTGAGCAAATGATACACACCTTTCAAAAAAGAAGAACTCATAACCTTTTACAACTTTCTTTTAACCCGCGCAATGCGACGACGGTGACGACAACGGCGGTTTAGTGGTGTCGGTGACGGTTGGTGATGACATCGACAATTGTTGTCGAGTGGTGTAAGTTGATGTAAGGTGATAGTGAAAATATTTTAAAAGATAAGGACTTCTAGTGTAAATTAGCAAAATAAGGGTTTAGAGTGTAAATTAATTCATTAAGAGCAAATTTGTTAATCTTTAATAACTCTTTCCATAAGGGGTGTTTATTAAGGGCAATTTCATACTTTCGCATGTAACTATTGTGTAATACTTTCCAAATATGATGGTGAGATTATTATTATAAAAGAGTATAAATATAGATTATTAGGGGGAATGAAATATGTGGCTATCATGTACTTAAGCTTTGGTATAGAACCCTTCACATGCCATTTTTTTAAACTATAAAATTCATAGGGACCATGTGATTTATTTATTTTACAACAAATATTACAAAATTGATATGTGAAGTGATCTATACCTAATTTAGGTACATGATAGTCACATATTCACTTTTCCCATATTATTAATATGTTCAAAACAAAGTTTTGATGGTTGTGTTTATCATTTTATTGAGTTCTTTTAATGATAATCCCATAAGTTGTTATTAATTTATATAAAAATTCATATTTTTTAGCATAAAATTTATGGAATGAGTTTTCTATATGAAAAGTATAAAATTCTTTTGTTATTACCTATAAGTGTAATTATTATATTAACTTTAGCCTCTGTGTTCAAATGAAAAAAAATGAGGGGTATGTTCAGAAAAAGAAAAAACATAAGGGGTGAAAGACTGAAACGTAACGTGATACTTGCTAGTTTAGGAAACTACAAAAACAAAATAAGTGATTTAAAATTTTTCATTTTGAAATTTTCCTATAAAACCGCCAAATCATTTAGCGCCCCTTTTCAATTTTATTCCCTCATTAGTAAAAACAATTAAACAATCAAATATTATTATTTTTCTTTTCAATCTCAAAACCCACCCACACACACACACACACACTTTTCCCCCCTTTCAATTAATCCCTCTCAATTTCAATCTCAAATCTGAATTCATTCTCAGATCTATTAATAATCTCAGGTAATTTCTTTTAATTTCAAAACCCTAATTTTATTTCATTTTAATTTTTATGACCTAAATTGTAGTTGAAAGTCAAATTATGGTTAGGGAATTAAAGATTGAATCTTTCTATAGCAAATTGAAAGAATCTGCGTTAGCTTCAGCTTCAAAGACACCTTTGTTGATATTTCCGTCTACTTCGGATGTTGATTCACTATGTGCTTTGAAAATTATAGGTCATGTGTTGGAATCTGATTCCGTTAGGTATGCGTGTTATCCCGTGTCGAGTTTTAAGGAGATTTATAAGTATGCGGTACCAGGGGGGTTAATTGAGGATCCTGTTACTATACTTTTGATAAATTGGGGGTGTCATAGGGATTTAAGGAAAGTGTTGGATTTAGGGCCGATGGCGTGTGTTTTTGTCGTCGATAGTCATCGTCCGATTCATTTGCATAATCTTAGTCATTTGAATGATAGGGTTGTAGTGTTGTTTACTGAGGATGATGAGAGGCAGACGGATTTAGCGTATGGGAGTGATTATATGGTTTTAGCAGCTGCTAGTGATTTGAATGGTGATGATGAGGGTGAAGAGGATGAGTCTGATAGTGAAAACGAGGATGACGGTGAGGATGAGAGTGATGATGATGGGGGAAATGGGAATAGGAAAAGAAGGCGGGTTTCAAAAGATGATGATGAGGTTGACCCGGTTAAGGTGTTTAGGAAGCTTAAGAAAGAGTATTATAATATGGGTACTTTTCATGGGAAACCGTCGGGGTGTTTGATGTATGAATTATGTGATTCTTTGATGAAAAACCGTGTTGATTTATTGTGGTTGGCTTGTGTGGCGTTAACTGATCAGTTTGTACACGAGAGGTTGACAAACGAAAGGTACCAAGCGGGTGTGATGGAGCTTGAGCAGCATTTAATCAGTTCGGGAAATTTAGGTGGGGTTACCTCTGTAACTTTAAAAGATGGGACGAAAATTTGTGCGCCTGAGGCTTCTAGGATTGTTCATGAAGATGAGCCCAGGCTAATGCTGTTACAAGAATGGAATCTTTTTGATTCGATGTTGTGTTCTTCATATATGGCGACCAAGTTGAAGACTTGGAGCGATAATGGGACTAAAAAGCTTATGTTACTTCTTGCTCAAATGGGGTTTGCGCTTGATGAAAGTAAGCAGAAGTTTCGGTATATGAGTATTGAGATTAAGAAGAAAATGAAAGATATGTTTGACCATTTTCTGCCGGATTATGGACTGAATGACTTCTATTATCGAGGTTTTTTGTTGTTACATGGCTATAGTTCAAAAGTTTCAGCTGCTGATGTGGTTTACGGAGTCACTGCACTACTGGAATCATCTATAGATTCAGATGTGTCATGTGCTTCCAAGCAATTTGGAGAAGCATACGATGCATTGTCATTGAGGAAGCTTGACAAATTGGAAATGGGCATGAGGCATGCCATCAAGATCCAACGGGCCATTCTTAGACAAGGTAGCACTGCCATAACCCGAAAGGGTTCAATAAGAAGTCAACGCACGTTCAGATGGGTCAAACTCGAAGATTCAGCCGATGCAAAACTTTTGGGCTATCCACAAGCTTTAACAAAATTCGGGTACTTCTTGATGGACGCTTTGAAGGAAAAAGGTGCAAAAATGAAACCTTTAATATGTGTTTGCTACACTCAAGGGCGGGAAAAGGTTTTAATTGTTGGTCTTTGTGGTAAACCAAGGCTTGGGGCTGTTCAGGGAAATGCATTTGGGATTGCATTTAGAAATATAGCTGAGGAGACAGGGGCCGAGTTTTTTCATGAGCTTTTCGAGTCATCATGGATTGTTTTGGATGCTGGTGCTGTAAATTCATTCATGATTAGGCTAACCAATAGGCTACGGTGAACAACTGTTATATCCAAGAGCTGGTATAAGCAATCTTTCTACTTGCATTTGGTTTACTTGATAGTTGTTTTTTTCGTTTCATGTATTATGATTTTATCTTAGTGTTGTTGAAAGTCTGCAAGTCCTTCAATAAAGAAGATCTTGACCGAAACTGAACTGGCCCATGTAAGATGAAGGCCTTGTATTTGCTTACATTATTTGTAGCTTTCTACCATTTTAGATTTCTTATAAAGAAAACTGCATTTAGTTTCTCTAAAGTTCATCTTAGTAATTTTAGGAAAAATACTCTAGTTGAGATTTTGTATCGTTATATTGCTTGTATGAGTTAAACATGTTTGTTGTATGTGTAGTTAATTATCTTTGTGCTTATATATCGAACTCTATATTTGACCCACTAGTCATAGCTTTGAAAATGCTGTTCTAATGCTGCCAAACACCTCCATTGCAGAGGGGTGCTATCCTAAGGTCGGCTCAAGTGGTCGAGCCTACATCATAATCTATAGTTGTATGAGTCCTCTTTTTATATACCTATCTTATCTTTATGTTCATCTTGAATCCGATAATCAGAATATTGAGAACTCCTAAATATGGGAAGTTTGAACATCTAATCTGCAAGAGATTATAAGAGTAATAATGACTTCCTTGATAAATTAATTGCTTTCAGATTTTCCATGCCTCTTTTCATATTCAAATTGA
>CM067167.1:169732522-169865022 GCA_034093135.1 Erigeron breviscapus
TTTTTTTTGTTGAGCTGACTTGTTGATATTTGTTGATGAAGATGATTGATAGAGGTTAGAGAAGAAATTGGGTTGGCATTTAACAGAGCTCAAGTAACATCTGTTAGAGGGAGGGGTGGGCTCCGATACAAAAAGTCACCATAGGGATATGTAATGATACGAAAATACGATAAGGATGAAACTTGAAAAAATGGTATACCCTAGGGGTATGTAATGAAGTTAACTCTTAATTGTATAAAAGACTCACCACCACCATTCTCTTTCATCTTCAATCCAGAAAACCCTAAACCAAATACTCAGCACCTGATCTATATATCTTTTCATATTCATCCAAAAACCCTAAAATCATATATACATACCTCATCTCTATATATAAAATTTCTATTCCTAAATCCAAAGTAACTTTCAAAATGTCAACCCATAAACCACACTTTAAAATTCCAGCCGCCCCCTTTTTCTTCTATCCATTGTCCCCTTTTTGGTAATAAATCAGAAATAAGAAGGAAAGAAATATAGATACAGAGGATAGAGGCATCAAATCAGAAAATAAAATATTATTCGTGGTGGCGGGCAGCGAGGGATGCGACGGTCGGAAAATTGGGGAGAAAGGGAAGTAGTAGTGGCGAGGGGTTGCTACGTTGGTGACGAAGGAAATGAATCAGCTACAACCGGAGTTTTGTCCGTCGATGTAGGTATCGGCGATAGTCCTATAACCACCGCTAACAGTTGCTAGCCCTACAACCGCCGTTGACTGCTGCCGCTAACTTGCTATCACCATCTCCCTCATCTCTTTATTAATATTAATATATATATATATGATTATATGTTTTTTACCGTCGTTCATTTCTTTTATGTATGATTGCTATCACCGCCGTTCATTTATTTTATATGATTTTTTATTAAAAAAAAGGCAATGGAATGAAGGATAAAAGGCGATTTAGTAGTTGTATGAATTGTGAGTTTTTTGATTTTGATAAGCTACTGCAATAATTTTATAAAGTGGAGTTGTATGTGTACTTTAATTTTTATTTTGGATTTTATACAGATCTGTTTTTGTATGTGTGTGTATATATATAGTTATAATTATTTGATTTTATTAGTTCAAAGTGAAATATAAAAAATGAGAAGTGATATTTATATAAAGAGTTAATGACATAAATGGTCCCTGTGGTTTACCTAAATAGTCACGTATCGTCCTTTAGAGTGGAAATGACTAGAATACCCCTCACGTGGGAGGCACGTGAGGGGTTTAACGGAGAGAAGTTGACGGTCAAATAGTCAAAGGACCAAACGTGAACCTTATCCTCCTATAAAGGACTGTCCTTGAGGTTTTTGATTTTAAAGGACGAAAAGGTGACTATTTAGGTAAACCACAGGGACAATTTATGTCATTAACTCTTATTATTATTATTATTAGTTATTGGAAAATGTTAACTATAAACCTAATGACTATCATTAGAGTGCATAAACCTGAATTTTATATAAAATTCGTTAATGATAGCCCATACGGTTGTCAAACCCTTATTTTACATACTTACATGTTACCTTCAATGTATATATATTTTTAAGTTAAACATGTAGTCAATGCAAGGGAAATTTTCTATTTATTCCACGAATCTTAATTTGTGTTTTTCTTTATTTAATGGGCCGTTAAAGTATGACGGATGTAGGGGTGAAATCGATACAGACTTCTAATCAGCTGTAATTAATCGAGTTCAAGCATATGTGACAAACTCGAACACAAAATTACCACTCGGGTAGTTTCACGAGTCAAGCTTAATAAGCTAATATTCGACTTAAAATTCTTGGGTAATTCAAGTCGAGCGAGCTATTCAAGCTTTATGAGTCACACGGGCCGAGTGAGCTTAGTTCAAATGAGTTTTATGAATTTTTTAACTATAAGATTATTCTATTCATGATCATACATGAGATAATTCGAGCCCAAGCTTGAGTTATTGCACGAATTTATCGAGTTCGGAGCTTGAAATGTTGTTAAATATAAGTGTAAAAAAAAGGAACAAAAATGAATATCGAGCTCGAACAATAACTAAATATTCGAAACTCGAGTTGGAATACAATTTTTAGAAGTTATTCAAGCTCGGTTTGAGCTTAAGCCGAGTAATTATTATACGAGCCAAATACTTCTAAATTAGGTGTTATATGTATATTAAGTGGAAAATTTAAATTAGTGAATAAAAAAAAAGTACTTTGGGTAGATCAAATCCTTTTTGAGATATTTGAAGGGAATAAATGATTTATAATATAGTAAGATATATGTTACTATGTTCAAAGAAAATTTTTTATAAAGTTGTAGATATTTTTAAAATAAAAAATTGAATATTTAATAAATTAAATCAAATTTAATGAGTCTAAACTAACTTTAGTAAAGTCTAAAGATTTTCCAAGATAAAAAGTTTACTTTTTGAATAAATAAGCTTAAAGATGTTGATTATTATTGTACAAAGATAAAACTTATTATTAAATACAACCCTAAATATTATAGTTGACGTGCATAAAAAATTGTATCTTACATATAGAAAAACAACATGCGGATTTTATGTTAAGTTTACAATTAATTATTGTATAGAACTTAACTATACTCCTAAAGCTGTATTTAATAAAAATTTTGTTGAAAAAACTCTTATAAACAATAAATTTTCTTTCAAATGTAATCAATATTATATATGAAATATTATATTACAATAATCAAATACACATATATCTTATAGTATATAAGAATTAATATTATATATAAAAAAATAATATAATATTACAATGATCAAATACACATATATCTTATAGTATTACAATTGAAATATAATATTACAATAATCAAAATATCCGTTTACTTATTATTTCAAGTATTATAATATGATTTCATTACTGTATTTAACTACATAAAAAATATTGTTGCAATATATAATATTACAACTAGATTATTTTCCTGCGTAATACGCGAGATAAATATATTAAGTTTTAATAATAACATAATAAGTAGCTATGGATAGGATATGTTAAAAAATGATGATATTATTATATTAAGATTGTTTTATATCAAATGATTAGTAAAATATGTATGTTATATTTTTGTATAATGTAGGTGTAAAGCTAGATATAGGACCTATCAGCTTAAAGCTAATAATATTATTATATGAAAATTTTGTTGTACATCAGTATATGATTCAAACGATATGTTAGTTATATTATAATGACAATGTAAAATTAAATATGGATAAAGTCATAAAACATGTTTATTTTGTCCACTTGGATGGATTGTTTACATTACAAAGTCCAATATCATTAACTATTATGACATCATATGTTTCCCAAAATAAGTGTTTATAATGATACATAGTAATAGAAATATATAATCATTATATACATATTTATTCGATGTCGAACAATTTAACCCCTTTAAAATATATTTGTGTGAAAAAAAATATTAGGATTTTTAGTTATAAAAAAATAGAAATGCAATAACATAGTTAATTATAAAAAGTGAGCATCATTTAAAATAGACTCAAAATAGAACTTTTAACACTTATCTTTAAATGGATAAAGTAATGTATTTTTAACATTTAATTGTAAAAATTTTATATTAAAATTTTTGGTATAACGAACAATTTTCTAACACCGATAGGATTATTTTTTTGATTTTTAAAGTCTCATGATATTTGTGCATAAACTTATGTGAATTTAGTACCCATTGGGGTAAACCCTTTACCAAAAAAATATGAATTTTAATACAATTCATTCACTAATTTAAAATTCATAAAAGATATAGTGATCCAAAATATGATTTTAAATGAGTTTTAAAAATAATAGAAAGAAGAAATGTAAATGAATTTATCTTAATTTATGACATAACAATATTGTGAAGATTTATAAAACAATTTGTGTATCGATACGACTTTTGTACTTAGATAACATACACGTTATTAGACTACTAATTAACAGGTAATATTCTTAAGTTTATAGATATAGAAACAAATATAATATTATTAAATTAAATAATATAATAATAAATAAATATATAGTTAATATACATACCAAGGGTTATAATAAATATGAAAAAATTCTATGTAAATGTAAACTATTGAAAGGAAATCTAATTTAGTATCCAATATTTAGTAATTAAGTAGTAACTTGTGAATTTTAGTGAATAAGTTTAAAAAAGGTAAATGATGTAAGCAAAGTAATCTAAGGGCTAAAATTTAGAGAAATGCTGAAGTGACAAATAAACTTTTACTAACAAGGTTTACTAATTTAAAGTGGATCAATAAGATGTGGAGAGAGAATGAATAAAAGAAAAAAAATGAATAATTTTATTGATGTTTATTGATGCACATGAATTAGTAATCGTTGTTACTAAAAATATGTTTGTCACTCTAGCATTGCTCTAAAATCTAATCTTCTTTTTCATCTAAGGGTTATGACTTTTTTAAAATTAAATTTAGAAAGCTCTTTTATAATTATTGTAAGATGATCAATAACAATACACTATATATCTTATAGTATTACAATTGAAATAATAATATTACAATAATCAAAATCTCCGTTTTACTTATTATTTTATGATTTCATTACTCTATTTAACTACGTAAAAAATATTGTTGAAACTTTTGTATATTTCAATTATAATATCAGAATAACATCTTTCCTACTTTATTCAAATTAGTTTTATTGAAATACGAACAACGTATTCATGGATTACAAGACATATAATATTTGTTCCTTAGATAAGTTGCTGTTTATTATCGATGTTAACAAAAATATATTACAGCCTTATACTTTTTTTGAATACATTTTACAAACCTACTTTTGTTGTTGAAGAAAGGCTAGAATTCCACACAAGTCAACAGACATTAATAAAGGTTGCATAATGGAATTACATTTACAAGCTTTTTGTATGTTGTTGGGGTATTTCCGGGTGACTACATCATTATAAAAATTTGTCTCAAGTCTATTGAATATGTACTTGTGATAAATGTTAAGTTTCGCATGCAATAAGTCGAACTCATGTTAGTCAAACTCGTGTTGACCCTAGGTGGGATACCCATGACCATATGGTCACTTGCACTACAAAAAAAGTTCATTTGTTCACACTTTGTTATAAAAAATGTGAAAAATTTATGAATTTAATCACATATAAAAATGTGTAGAAAAAATTTACATTTAAAAGTGTGAATAAATTTCAAAAGTTATAACTTTTTCACACTTATAAGTGTGTAAACAAAATGTTAACACTTAAAAGTGTGAACAATTGTCAAATATTTTCACACTTAAAAGTGTGAAAGTCAATTTGTAACACATGATTTCTTCACACCCTCACAATTGTCAAATATTTTCACACTTAAAAGTGTGAAAGTCAATTTGTAACACATGATTTCTTCACACCCTCCATGTGTGAAGAAAATAAGTGTTACAAATTAACTTTCACACTCTAAAGTGTAAACAATTGATATATTTTTACACACTTGAAAGTGTGAACTTTCTTTTCCACATGTATAAGTGTGTAAATATTGTGATTTTTTAAATTTCTTCACACTTTGAAATGTAAATTATTTCTACACACTTTTAAATGTGAATAAATTAACAAAATTTTTCACACTTTTTAAAGGTATGGAAAAACAAGTGTGAGGAAATGACATATTTGTTGTAGTGTTGGCCTTATCCCACCACCAAAATGCCACTAGGCTATTAAGCCATTGGCCACACACAAAAAAAGTTGCTTATCTATACTACTATATAAAAATTATACTCCCATGTTGAAAAATTAAATTTTTTGGGACATGCGAAATTACGATATTACCCTTAATGAATTAACTTACACAATCATTCCATTATCTTCTAAAAGAGATCCACTACTCTTTTAAATCAAATATCTTTATATCAAATACCTACACCACTTGACGCATCTGCCGCCACCAACGGTCGCCGCCGCCGTCACCATCCGTCGATGCCACCACATCATTGTCATCGTCACCGCCGCCGCATTGCGCGGGTACCATGATCGTTATTTTTAAAAGAAAATGGAAAAAGTGATTTAATAATAATATTAAGAAAAATATATTTGTTGCATTTGAATAGTAAATAAGTGAGGAAGTTGATGTAAATAATACATATGATTTGAAATACATTTTACATGTGAAATATGATGTTTATAATAATCAACATCTTCATTATGTTATTATTTCAAATTCAAATTTCAAATTTCAAATGTAATCAACATTTTGTATTTATATAGTTATTACTATAATATATTAATTGAAATATAATATTATAAAAATTAACATCTTCATTTAACTTATTACTTTAAACGTTAAAATATGATTTGTTAATAGGGTTAGTGACTTACTAGTAAGGTCTTTGACTTATCTTTAAAAAAAAAGTAATGTCTTTGACTTTGGAAAAAAATAACTTGAGTTTGAGTCTCATTTCTATATTTTGTGAGGCGGATTAATAGGGTTTTTTAAGAATTCTAAGTTTCATCCTATACATGCATGTAATTATGTAAAAGAAGTTGGAGCATGATATAATATGGTTCTGAAAAAAATGTTAAAATATGATTTCCTTACCTATTTAATTATGTAAAAGATAGAGTATTATTGTCTGTATTTCAACAAATTTATTTTGATATCACGAATTGTTGTTTTGTTAAAACATCACATCATACTATCATAGTTAATGAAAACTATATATACAAAGTTAACTTTTTTCTTTATATCTTATGGATAGATAAATGCAAATTTCATGATCACATGGAACATATTCTTTCAGTTATGATGATTAGCTTAATCATGCTAAGTATATCAATATATGATTTGAAATACATTTTCTTATTCACATGTTCACCTCTATTTAATAACAATAAATTATAAAATAACCCTCACACTATCAAAAAAACAAATTCAAGTATGCCGTTAAAAGAAAACAAATAATGAAAGGAATCATGATAAGACATAATTAACTATGTGCAAAAAACAACTCAGTAATTCCAATAAAAATAAAAGTATACGACAACTTTTTATAATGGTTTCGCATTTGATTTAACAGTTTAGAAAATAACGTAATCAGTCACATTACTTTCTTCAGGAAAGCATAATATTTTCAATGAATTGTAAAATAGTGTTATTAAGTCACATTTATAAAAATAACATAATATATAATTATTTGATAGTTATTATTTGTATTTTAAGCTATGAAAAAGTTTATTTGTATTTTGTAATGCATATTTGTAATTTTCATAATTTACTTTTAGGAAATATAAGTTATAATATTCTAAATAAGTTAATCACATAAACAGAAAGTTTGACTAAAATTTAAAATACCCCTGAGATCACTTTATCTTATAAATTTTTTGATTACAGTGGCATCTAGTGTTTTTTCAATGTTATCTCGTGTTTTTTCTTGGAGTTGTTATCGAATTTGATTGAAAGGAATTCGTTCATAGAATGCTCTTTTTTTAATGCACAATTTTTTTTTAAAAAAAACAACAGAATACGAGGGAATATTACGTTCAAAAACTCATGTTTTGTTATATAGCACTTTTTAATTACAAATGAATATAGGTAAAAAGAAAATCAAGTTATAAATACTTATAATGTTTTATATGTTTTTAATTACAAATACTTAAGTTATATTATAAATTATATTTTAAATATTTGTTATAATTGATTATTAAATATGATAATTAATAAGCTATAAATTAAAATAGTTATTAAATGTTCAAAAAAAAAACAAATAGTTATTAGAATTAAGTTTATTATTAAATGTGGTTATTAAAAAGATTGAAATGTTGACTCATTATTTAAGGAAAGTGGTTATTATCTACTAGGAATAAATGCAGTGCGAATATGTCCGTGCAATGCAACAGTGACACTTCATATAATATTTCAATCTATTTGGACCTTGATGATTTATCTCGTATTAACTACTATAAGTCGGTAAAGGAAAAATTTATACTCGTATATATATATATTGGATGTAATTTTGGCTTGTTATATGGTTTAATTTATTAGATTAAAGATAAAGATGTGACTCTAAAGATGTTGATTAATATACTGTTTTTAGCTTTAGTCACATAATTATTATGTGCTTATGTTAGAGTAACACCGATTATTTTTGATAATTAAAATTTAGAAGACATCTTACAAATTACTTAACATATTATCCTCTTAATAATGCTTGCAAACAAAAGACATATATACTATTACATCTATTGATGAAACTGCACCTTTTAATGAAATTGCAGAATTAGTATTTCATGTTGAGGTTAATAGGGAAGAGCGAATTTTTACTCAGATGTATGCAACCTAACCATCGTGTGAGCCGGTAATAAATGGAGAGGACTACTTGGTTAGACTAGCCAAGTCGAACCTTTAACTTTAATGTACGTGGCCTAACCGGTGTTCCCGTGGAGCACCCTAGATCCCTCTATAAATACCATCCATAAAATCTCATAATGCACAATCAAATTAAAGAAGAATATTGTATTTGTATATCAGGTTGAATTTCCATTAACTTTTGTTTAATACTATCAGTTTTTTCAATCCTCATCCTGATCAGTCATTTGAAAGTTCATCATGTTGTGTCAACTTTTTTAATAATTTACTTCATTTCTATGATAAAACTTTTTAGTCTTAATCATTTTTGGTTAGGTTGGATAGGATTCACTGGTTTGCTCCTGCATTTGTCATGAGTTATGCAAATTTTACTGATGATTTTCTTTGTAGAAAGTTGACAAGCTTTTCTTTCAGTTTTATTGTTGAAAACTATATACATTTGTTAAATTTGGATTCTAAATCCTTAAAAAATACCTAAATTAAGTCTTTTAGTGTTTGTGTGTGGAGGTGGATCATGCAAAATTCTGCTGACTTTCACTAAATCATTTACAAATTTGTGCTTTTTATAAATCTGATAATGAATTTGGAAATAGGATGTGGATTTTGTGTTTTTTAATGGTTCTGCAAACTTTTAGCTTCAATTCCTTTCTTTTTTTCTTCTTTTTAAACCAGTTACACAGATCTGAGTTTTGTTAAATGAAGTATGATAATCATGAATTGTGTATGTATGGATACAGTTTTGTTTCTTAAGAAATCTTTAATTAGTAATATTACTTTGCTTAAATCCAATTATCCACAACTGAAAACATTTGGTTTGCCTCTATATACCCTATACTCTAATTAATCTTGAAAGCTGCAGTTTCATAACGTATTTTTTTTTTGTTGTGATTATTCGTTTCAGGGTAGTGTGTGCCTATTAGTAATGGACTCTGATAATGGAAGACAAGTGAGGCTCTTTGGAGTCGATATAATAAATGAAATACCTGTACATGAAGAGGAGGCAGTTAGTACGGATCCTCAATTACCAGGACCTGCACTATATGTATTAATAGATTTGGAGTCGTCAGATGATGAGGAAGTTATTGTTTTGGAGTCGTCAGAGGATGAGGAGTCGGATAATGAGGAAGTTATTGGTTTGGAGCCGCCAGAGGATGAGGAGTCAGATAATGAGGAAGTTATTGGTTTGGAGCCGCCAGAGGATGTGGAGCCGGATAATGAGGAAGTTATTGGTTTGGAGCCGCCAGAGGATGAGGAGTCGGATAATGAGGAAGTTATTGGTTTGGAGCCGCCAGAGGATGTGGAGCCGTATAATGAGGAAGTTATTGGTTTGGAGCCGCCAGAGGATGTGGAGCCGGATAATGAGGAAGTTATTGTACTATCACGTACGGCCTTTGAGGAGGTACATTCTGCGTTATACGCTTACAAATATAATGATTTACGCACATTTTTTCAAAACCTCTTATTAAATATTCAGATCCTTAAGTGTCGCTTGTCTTTTGCCAGGTCTTAGGATCAAGGACAGATGAAAGTAGATCTGCAGCTAATAATCATGAATCTGGTAAACACTAGTGCATGTCCCTTAAACTTGATTACCACAATATATATATTCAGTTTTGTTTAGGTCATGATAGTAGTATTCAAAATTCAATCTGTGAATATATATGAAATTCTTTTAAAGATTACAATTTTGATGGATTGGGAAGTAAATTGGATTTAGAAAGTGTGACTCCTTTGAGATGTATAAGGTTTAGATGCTCTTCTATCTGTAAATATATATGAAATTCTTTTAAAGATTACGATTTTGATGGATTTGGGAAGTAAATTGGATTTAGAAAGTGTGACTCCTTTGAGATGAAAAAAAAGGGTAATGGGGGAACCCTAGACTCCTTTGAGATGTATATAAGGTTTAGATGCTCTTCTTTAGTTATACATTATTCCCTGTCTTTCCCGCGCTTTATATTTCTATTGGCGGCGTTTTGTTGTGTGCTTTGCTTGCACGACACGGGTAACATATCCAACCATCTCGGTGTTTCTATTTCACTATATGAATAACATTTTAGCACATTTCCTCGTATATAGTAGCTTTTTACTTTACGACTTCTTAGTGTTGTTTTCTTAATTTCATATTTTGATTTGCATTTAAGATAGATTCCCCTTTAAGTTATGCTCCAAAATTGGTTGATGAATACTTAATAAAGTTATACATAGATTAACCATTCCTTGATTAGTTTTCCGTGGCAATATATGTAACTGAGCAGAGCAGCAATGTGAGATTCTCACTGTCTCATTTGCTTCTGCTTTTGTTTCTTGTTTTGACACCCCTGATCGTAACATCATTAAATTACATAGATTAGAACGAATTATGAATACGTGGCATACATTATATATAAGTTTTTCCATATGAAACAATGAATGTTTTTCTAACTTCTTAACTTGCATCATCCTTTGTGATTCCTAAAATGACAGGTGAAATCTTGGCTAGTAACCAGCAAACAATCTGTGATGCCAATATGCAATTGGCAGGACAACCTGGCCCTTCCATGGTAAAAATACCAATACTCTCTGATGTCTTGTACATTATGCAATCCTATTCCACAACCTCAGGGCTGACGTGCCAGTTTTTTACGGGTTATTAGTAGCTCATAAATGTTTTTATTTGGTTGATTAAGTTTAACTATTTTAAACTTTTTCTTTTTATTTATGGACAAACAATGGACATACTAACTGAAGTTGGTTTCTTTCTATAACTGCAGCCTGAGCCTGTTGCACCACTGCCACCACCACGAGCTCCGTTTGACTGTCCCATTTGTATGGGACCTTTTATTGAGGAGGTGACGACCAAATGTGGACACGTTTTTTGTGAAAATTGCATAAGAAATGCAATTTCTGTGCAATCCAGTTGTCCAACGTGCAGGCGAAAGATCACCTACCGGGATCTTATAAGAATCTATCTCCCTAGTGGCAATTAAGCTTGAGGTGTATACCTAATCCCTTTTCTCTAACAAACTTAAAACATTATTTACCCCGCGCTTTCAAGTGAATAGAAAGTAATATAATCATTATTTACAGCTATGATTCCATTAAATTACCCGATAACTTAACATTTCAAGCATGTTACTTCACTGAAACAAGATAGGTTTTTGAATAGCTTAGATTAGCATTTTATGCTCTAACTTATTGCAGAACGCTGAAAACATGTGGTAGAGTTCATATTGAATTCTCCATGCTGTCAACATCTTTTGCTAGATATTTGATAAATTTAAAAATATGAGTTGCTGATCACTGATGTTCTTAACTTCTTATAATTCCATTTTTAAAGTTTGTACTTTTTATACCATTGTTTAGTTAGTTGATTTGATTCAAACCATTTCACTGATTAAAAAACAAAATTTATTCTGAATCGAGTTTTATTTAATTTTTTAGCATGCTTATGGATACTTGAATACTCTTATCAACTCCTCTAATGATTGTGTATTGGCAGGTGGTGAGCGGTCCTGGGACTCGTATGTTGTGGTTAGATGAATAGAGGCCTAGAGGGGAGATGATCATATCACTAGCCTTGTTTACCAACATTTAACAAAGCTAATTCTTCTCTTTTTTATTTTAATTTGAATTTTAACTTTTATACATTTTTACTAGATATGGTGATGTGATCGCGGGTCAGGTGGATCAGATATTTATGTTCTGTACAACATTAGACTCTTTTTTCTTGTTCCTTTTGCGGACAGCTATATCAAAGGATAAAAATTGTAGCTGCGCTTTAAAATAAAAGGGTTTCATTTTCTTAAAAGTTTTTAGACTTAGGGAGCTGCATTATGCAGTTATGGATGTGAATTGCTTTGTGAAAAAATATACAGTATGAAAGACCAGGTTGTTGGCTATTGCAGGACCGGCCAGAAAGATTGGTCAGGATGCATCCCTGGCCATGGGTTTCGGTCACGCTATAAGACTCCTAAATTAGAGTTGTAGCTATTCAGATCATGTTATAGTATTTAAAATTATTTCATTCATATATGGGAAGATAAACAAAAAAGGTTGAAGTTTATGAACTTTCCCTTTAGTCTTAGTCTACTTGCGTGTTTCCGTTTCCGTTTCCGTTTCTTCTTATTCTTCTTTCCGTGTGTTGAGTCAAGGATTCGCTGACCAGACTTGGTCGCTGACGTGAGTCGTCAGCAAGTCATCAGCGAGTCAATGACTCTCGTCAGCGGGTGGTTTACTTTCCAAGTGTGTCAAGGCGGGAAGTTTTCAAACCACAAGAAGACAAGAAGTCACATGGTGGTTCTCCCAACTGAATGTTACCTTATATGGTAAAGGTACAGTTGGGACCAAAACAAGGGTTTTCTCTTTCATACCCGTTTTGGTAAAGAAGACAAAGGCTCCTGGATCCAAGTACAACGAGCCTATGAGAAGTCGACAACCACCATTCTATCACGATCATTGTAAGGATGTGTTGCCCTAATTCCTCCCCTATATAAAGCAACACAGCCGCATCATTTATACTTGGTGTTTGTCACCACAAAGTATGTGTCACTTTATTTTCTCTCTTGTAATTGCTTAAGTTTATAGTGTGTCTAGACTTAGCAATTATTTAGTTCATTTGTATTCTTGTAAGACAAGTTGTAATATCGACCATGTATTCATCGTTTAATCAATGATACATATGATTAGACTTGCTTAGATATTTGCATTTGAACTTATTCTTGTTCATGTTCTTTACTTTCTTGTCTAGATAAAACAAATATAAGTGTGCAAATTGTGGACTGTCAAGTGGTATCAGAGCCACTGTTTCTAAGTTATTGAAACAAGATCTGTTTGCATACTTATTTTCTTAAATTTCTGTACTTTCTTATCTTTCTTAATCTTTTCTTAAAACAAGAACATGACTGCTGTTCCCACCCTCGTTAACACACGTGACTTTGGTTACGTGTCTGTCCCTCCAAGATTCGAGCCCGATGACTTTGGGTCTTGGAAGGAGAGGATGTTACTTCACATAGTGGGTGTGGAACCCTACCTTATGTCAATTCTGACCGTTGGTCCATATATTCCTACTCTGGTGCAAAGAACACCAGGAGCAACTGTCGATGCTCCTGAGATTGTGATTGACATCGTCAAACCGGAGGTTCAATGGACTGACGATGAGAGGAGGCTTGTTAATCTTGATGCAAGGCTTAAGAACATGATTATCAGCACTCTTCCTTCTGATATCATGAAAGTCGTCATAAGATATCCCTCTTCTAAAGAAGTGTGGGATAGGCTCTGTAGCATGTATGAAGGCTCTGCTGCTACCATTGCCACTAAAAAGATAGACCTCAAAAGAGCCTATGAAAAATTCTTCTCTCTCCCCAACGAAGGTCTCAACGGCACTTATACCCGATTTAAAGGGTTGCTGAACGACATGACCACTGTTGGTATCACCCATGACGACTTTGAGGTATGCCACAAATTTCTTAATAGTTTACCTATCAAGTGGCAAGGTCTAAGACAAATCCTCAGGACCACAGAGCGTCTTAATGGGCTTGATCTTGAGTCTCTCTTCGGTATTCTTCAATTTGAAGAGAGAGCTCTTGCTCAAACTCTAAGAGCCGTTGCTGACGCACAACATCGTGCTGGTCCCTCCTCTTCCTCTACTTCAACCTCTTCTGCTTATACTGCTACTGACCCCCTTGCCCTTGTCTCTGCTGAGCCCATTAATTTTAATAGTGGTGCCAGCTCTTCTCATCTCCCACCTCCTATTCAGTCTCTTGTTAATGATCTCGACGCTGATGAGAAACAAGAGATGTTCAACGACTTTATGGACTTTGCCTTAGTCGCTGGTAAGAGGTACTCTCGAAAATGGAACAACCGTAAGTCGGTTGCTCCATACAAGCCTCCTGTTGACAAAACTCAAGAGGAGTGTTGGAGATGTGGTAGAAAGGGACACTACCAAAAGGAGTGCAGAGTTGCTTTACCAACTCCTGCTGCTCCTAAAACTAACCCTTCCAAACCTGCTGATGAGTACAGGAACAAATACTATCAGCTAAAAGCCAAGGTTGCTGAAATGGAAGATGCAAAAACACCAGCAAAAGGGCTGGTAGCTAAAGAGCACGACTGGGCTGAATCAGATGATTCAGACAGTGAAGAATACGTCGATGCCATGTGTCTTATGGCACTCGCTGATGGTGATGCTCTGACTAAAGACCAAGTCTCTACCAGTCAGTGGGTAAACGTCACCATTAAAAAGGTATGTGCTTACTCTTCTGCCTCTGACGAAGATAAACCTAAAATCTTCGAATCTCTTCTCTGTGATATCCAGTTCGTTGAATCTATACGAGCTGATATCGAATCCAAACTTGACTCTGTCTGCTCAAAGTTGAGTGAGAAATCTGAAAAACTCAATGAGTTGAGGAATGTTCACGTTGAACTTCAATCTCATGAGTTGCTGGCACAAAAGGTTCAACTTGAGAATGAAAGACTCAAGCTTGAAGTTGCCAACCTTAAGAAGATTGTGACCTCCTGGTCAAAAGCTTCCAGGTTTCACCACCAGTGCTTAAACAAACAAGTCCCTGCCCAAGTTCAGGCAGTAATAGGCGGTGACTTCGATGCCGCTGCCTCTCTTTCTGACTTGTTCAATGATGAGGTGAAGCCTGAAATTTCTATCCCTCCGTCTGCTGTCATCTCTCCTGAAGAGATGAAGAAATGGTATTTTGTTAGGGGTCTTAACGATTACCATAATGAAATGGAAGCTGGTACTACCTCTCCTACTACCAGCGACCCATCTAATCCTGCTGAGGAAAATGGTGCTGGCTCCTCAGCAAGCACCAGCAACCCCTATCCTCATCTTCCCATTATTGGCATGATGCCAAACGAAGGAAGAGTTCAATACTCTTCTGGGGAATCTTTTGAAGGGGATATTGGTAGTGATGGTTTTAAACCCATCGCTCCTCAGCAGCTCACCATCAGACCTTCTGAACCCTTCAGAAGAAGTAAGGTTGCTGTCCCCTATGACTATAGCACGCCTCAGCGAGCTAATCCTGTCAGTCAGCAACCTCAACCAGTTGCTCAACCCTCTTCTTCTTCATCTTCTCAGCAAGCTCCTACCCATGCTGACAGCAAAACTGTGCAGGATGATCGTGTCATGAAGAGACACGTCAGGTTTGGTGACGCTAGATATCAGCAAGTTGGACCTTCTAAGGTCCGACCTGCTGATAGACAGGTCCATCAGCAGGCTCCTCAGTCTATGCCTCCTTCTAATTTGAGGCACAATACTCCTCAGAGAGGAAGAGTGCCTCACTCACAAAATAGGTCCAACACTCCTCAAAGAGGATACTTGCCACATCAGCAAGTAAGACCTATCATCCCTCAAAAGGAACACTTGCCCCATCAGCAAGTGAGATCCATAACTCCTAATAGGCAGTACCTACCTCATCGGCAAATGAGGTCTGCTACTCCTAATCAGCAACCTAGATCGATCACACCCAAAAGAGTGCATCCATCTCAGCAGGTTCCTTCTACTTCTCAACCTGCTGTCAGACAAGCCTGGAGTGTTGTCAAGGGATCACAAAATCCCTCTACTTCTCATTCAGAGGATCCAAAAGGAAAGTCCATTTTGGGTCCTGCTCCTAAGATGCCTCAGCTTACTCTTAAGCATAAGCTAAAGACAAAGCAAAAGAGAAAAGCATCTTCCTCCTCTGATCCCCAAATTAACGAGCTTGCTCAGCGAGTTAATGATCTTTAGTCTCAACTGAAGGAATTCTTCCTTCAAAATCAAAAGGGCAGCACCTCTGTCAAAAAATGCTACATATGTGGCAACAGAGGTCATGTTGCTGCTGATTGTGATGAAGATAACTCCAGGGATGCTCCTGAAGTTGTCATTCAACCCAATCCTCCTTCCTCAACAGCTGCTTCCTCCTCCACTATGGTCAGCGAGAGTCTCTCTGCTGAACCTGAAAATAGTGTGGGAGATACAACTGTTCTCACTGAGGAAAATATTGCTGACTTCATTGCTGCTCAGCGAATCTCCGTTCCTCAGTCTCAAGAGATCATCTCTAATGATCATGGTAGCATTCTTGTCGAGTATGGGAACAACAATCAAGTCAGCAACTTGACTGTTCTTGATACTGGAAACACTGTCACTTATACCTATGGTGATCAATATTTCACCCATGAGATGACTCGTGACATGCTTCCTGCTCATCAACTTGTTGATAATTTCCCAAGATATGAGATTATTAACCCAAATGCTCCTCTTCCTCTCTCTACTGATGACACTGTCAGTAGAGAAGAATCCTCTGAGTCTCCCATCTTTAATCCTGCTGACATGTCCGTCAGTGAGTTCAACAGTGAACCTATCTAAATCCTTCTGTTAAATCCATGCAGGGCTCTCTGGGAAAAGGTGTGTGGTACTTGGACAGTGGCTGTTCAAAACACATGACTGGCTCAAAGACCCTGCTGGATAACTACGTAGAGGCTGCTGGCCCTACTGTAGTGTTTGGTGATAACTCCACTGGACAAACTGAAGGTTATGGTCTTCTCTCCAATGGTCTCATTAAGTTCTCCAAGGTCGCTTATGTCAATGGATTAAAACATAATCTCATCAGCATAAGTCAACGTTGTGATGCTGACTACAAAGTGATTCTTGATAAACATCAAGGCACTGTGGTAAATGTAAACAAGGAAGTAGTCTTGGTTGCTCCAAGAAAACAAGATGTATATCTGGTTGACTTCACTCCTATCAAGACTGATAGTGAGACTTGTTTCTTTGCTAAGTCGGCTGCTGAACTAAATTGGTTATGGCACAAGCGTATGTCGCATGTGAATTTCAAAACCATCAACTCTCTGGCCAAAAAGAACCTTGTTCGTGGCCTCCCTCATCTTTCTTTTGAAAAGGATAGACTCTGTGGTGCTTGTGAAAAAGGTAAAAGCCACAGAGCAACCTTCAAAACCAAGCAGGCCAATTCTATTTCTGGCTGCTTTCATCTTCTTCACATGGACCTTTTTGGTCCAGTGAATGTCCAAAGTCTAAAGGGTAGCAGATACACTTTAGTAATCGTGGATGAATACTCACGATACACTTGGACTATCTTTCTTCATTCTAAGAGTGATGCTGCTGAAGAGATTATCAATTTCATCAAGAAAATGGAGAATCTCAACAACATAAGGGTGAAAGAACTCAGGAGCGATCATGGTACTGAGTTCAGAAACCACACTCTTGAAGCCTTTTGTGCTGATCAAGGGATCTCACAAAATTTCTCTTCCACCAGAACTCCTGAGCAAAATGGTGTCGCTGAAAGGAGAAATAGAACTCTCATTGAAGTAGCACGCACCATGCTCAGTGAGTCTTCTTTGCCTAATAAATTCTGGGCTGAAGCTGTCAACACTGCTTGTCATACTCAAAATAGATGTCTAATAGTTAAAAGACATGACAAGACAGCGTATGAGGTGTTGAAAGGTAAGAAACCTCAAATCAAATACTTCCATGTCTTTGGATGTCCTGTCTTCATCTTAAACAACAAGGATCATCTAGGAAAATTTGATCCTAAAGCTGATGATGGATATTTTCTTGGCTATTCTTCCATCAGCAAGGCATTCAGAGTATTCAATACTCGCCTTCAGAAAGTTGATGAATCTATTCATGTTACTTTTGATGAAAGTTCGTCAGCCCTAAAGGACATTCAATCTACTTCATCTGAGGTCATTTTCAATAAGCTAGCTGACCCTCTTACTGAGGAAGCTGACTCATTTGTTGATGCTTCTTGCTCGCTGCCTGATACTATTCAGCATATCACAAAGGATAGTTCAGCTGATGTTGAACTAGAGCAAATTGCTGCTCATATCTACTCGATTGAGCCAGTTGAGCCTATCTTAAGATCAATCCATGCAGCATCAGCCAAACCTAGATCACTGGTTGATGACGTGCATGCTGATGACTCTACTGAGGAGGAGTTTCATGATGCTTCAGCAAATGCTGAAGAAACGGAGTCTGCTGAAGACTCCACCATCAATGATAACTCAAATCAGTCGAATGGCTCTACTGATCATTCTCCTGAACCCATTCTTACCATTGACCTCTCTACTTATAATGCTCCTGCTGATCCCATCGCTCCAATTTCCGCTGCCACTCAACTTGGTGTCTCAAGTGCTCCTGCGCTTAAGTGGACATCTAGTCATCCAGCTCACCAAGTCATCGGTGATCCTCAGCAGGGGATTATTACTCGATCAGCGACAAGAAATACATGTCTGTATGTAAACTTCTTGTCTATGATCACTCCCAAAAATATAGGAGAAACAATGGTTGATCCCTCATGGGTTGCTGCCATGCAAGAGGAACTCACCCAATTCAAAAGACAGAATGTCTGGTTTTTGGTTCCTCTACCTCCTGGAAAAGAACCCATCGGAACTAAATGGGTTTATAGGAATAAAATGGACGAAGATGGTGTTGTTACTCGTAACAAGGCTAGGCTGGTTCCACAAGGATACCTTCAAGAAGAAGGTGTTGATTACGATGAAACCTTTGCACCAGTGGCCCGATTAGAAGCAATTCGCTTATTCTTGGCACATGCTGCTTACAGAAACTTCATAGTATATCAAATGGATGTAAAGAGTGCTTTCCTAAATGGAAAACTCGATGAGGAAGTTTATGTTGAGCAGCCACCTGGTTTTGAAGATCCAGCCAAGCCACACCATGTCTATCGCCTCTATAAGGCACTCTATGGTCTTAAACAAGCTCCCAGAGCTTGGTATGACACTCTCTCTGAATTTCTTCTTTCTAATAAGTTTCAGCGAGGATCCATTGACAGCACCCTCTTCATCTATAGAAAGGGTGCTGATGTCCTATATGTTCAGATATATGTAGATGACATCATTTTTGGGTCCTCCAGCAAGAAACTTTGTACCAAGTTTAGCTCACTGATGTCCTCTCATTTTGAGATGAGCATGATGGGTGAGCTGACCTTCTTTCTTGGTCTTCAAATTCGTCAACTCCCAAATGGGATTTTCATTAATCAGGAAAAGTACATTCGAGACATGCTGGCCAAATTTGACATGTCTAATGTCACTACTAAGGCCACTCCTATGTCTCCTCCCAATAATCTTCATGCTGATCCTGATGGCAAGCATGTGAACCCCACTCACTATTGGGGAATGATTGGCTCGCTGATGTATCTCACAGCGAGTCGTCCTCATATCATGTTTGCTACTTGCTTATGTGCAAGATATCAAGCCTCTCCTAGGGAATCTCATCTTCTCGCTGTTAAGCGAATTTTCAAGTATCTAAAAGGTACTTCAACATTGGGTCTCTGGTATCCCAAAGACTCCAATTTTGACCTAGTTGCATATTCTGACTCTGACTATGCTGGCTGCATGTTAGATAGGAAAAGTACCAGTGGTGGATGTCAACTGTTGGGGGGGAAGCTGACTAGTTGGTCTAGTAAGAAATAGCATACAGTATCCATCTCCACTGCTGAAGCAGAATATGTATCAGCAGCAAGTTGTTGTGCACAAGTCCTATGGATGAAAAACCAACTCGCTGACTATGACTTAGAATTCTCTAAGATTCCCATTATGTGTGACAATACAAGTGCAATTGCAATCACACATAATCCTGTTCAGCATTCTAAGACCAAACACATTGACATTAGGTACCACTTCATTCGTGACCATGTCATGAAAGGGGATGTTGAAATCTACTTCATTCCCACGGATGACCAACTTGCTGATATTTTCACTAAACCTTTAGATGAAACCAGATTTAAATATCTGGTCAGCAAGTTGGGAATGCTGTTAGGTCGAGATTTACTGGACTCGCTCCAGACTCGACTACTGGAGCCTTACTGAAGATCTGTCCAGAAACGTATTTTACTGGACCTACTCCAGACTTGGAATCTGGAGTCCCTCTGAAGATTTTTTCAGAAATAATGGAAGACCAGTGAGCAAAATACTTGTATAGGAAATCTGGAGTATTCTCCAGATTAGCTCACTGGACTTCACCCCAGTCCAGATCTACTCTACTGAAGACGTTCTCACTAAAGTCAAAGACTGAAGTCAGAATAAAGAAGACTGACAAATGGCGGAGTCCACTGGAAGTCTTACCAGATCTGTACACTGGAGGATTGTCAGTGTTCTAGACCTTACAAGTCTGAACACTGATATCGAGGAATTGACTTTTACCTTTACACACTTTCCAAAGAACATTCCACTTGTTCTTTACCAAAGTTTATACGTGTGTAAAGGTGGTTGGTTAAAAGAATAAAGTCATATTGATGTGACTTTATCCTTGTACCTTAACCAATGCATTTAATGTTCTTGTCGGTTCATTAAATGCATGCAACCATATTTGTACGGCACAAAATTCACTGGTGAATTTTGTTGCCTATAAATACAAAGTCATTTCTTTGAGAAAATTACTTTAAAGCATACATTTAGCATTAGAGTGAATTTGTCTAAATACTCTCGATCTTAAACAGGGATACTTCACAACTTTAAGTATCTCGATCCAAAAGAGTTATTTGACAAATATAGATCATTTGTAATTCATAGGTTGTTAGGATACATACTTATTTGTATTATCTTGATTCCGCACAACCTTGTATTTTATTTAACATCATAAATAAAATACACCTTGAAAAATACATAATGTTCCACTTTACTTGTTTATTGCTTTAAGTCTTGTATTACTTTGTTTATATATTCTTGCATTTATTTACAAGTAATACTAGTCCATTCTAGTGATTATTAGACTTGTTGTATTATACACTTCTGGGTTAACCATCGTAGTTGGGACCTCACAATTGGTATCAGAGAAGAAGGCTAAACATTGCCTAGATCTGCTTCTTTGATGGCCACCCCAGAAAATACACAAGCAAGTTTTAATTTTGGTCCCGATCCTAATGTTAATGATCAAAATAATGAACCACCTATTGTTAATAACACTAATCCACCACCTCCTCCTCCTCCTGCTTCTCCACATGTGCATGTGCACTATTCAAATAATCCTGTTCCTAAATTCAGTGGGAACAGCGATGAATTTGGTACGTGGAAGGCTAGGATGAAAGGAATATGATGAAAATCTTAAATGAAGGACCTTATGTCCCCACATCACCTCTCAATCCCCTTCTTGATCCTTCTGGATCTAGAAGAGGAAGGGAAAAGAGGGAGGAACATTGGTCTGAAGAGGAGAGGAGATTGGTGAATCTAGACACCCTTCTCAAAAACATGTTCCTCGGGGCCGTTCCAGAAACCCTAATTCCCACATTAGTTCTTTTTCCAGTGCTAAAACCATGTGGGATGAACTTTTAAATCAGCATGAAGGAGGAGATGACACCATTGTCACCAGAAAGGTCTCCTTAAACAAGAGGTATGAGTCATTTTTTGCTCAGCCTAATGAGTCTCTCACTGGTACTTACACCAGATTTATGAGTATCATAAACCAGTTGAGAGGTCTTGGGGTTGAGAAGGACAAGGATATACTTCTGGAGAAATTTTGTGATATTCTGCCCACCAAATGGTCTCACATGATCCTGGTCTTACGACAAGGTAAAACTCTGCACACACACACTCTCTCAACTCTTTATGGAGCTTTCAGGTACACTGAAGAAAATCAAGCTCAGAGAGTGGTGGCAGAACAAGATGCTTATAACCATGCCTCCAGTAGTCCTGTTGTGGTTGGTCATACTGAACCACAAAGTACAGCACTGATATCTTCTGAGAATGTATTTTCTATGAAGAAGATGGTGTCTGAACTCATGGATTCTAGAGAAGCCAGTCAAATCTCTCCAGACTGTTGTGATGAAACTGATGATGATGACCTTGTTGCAATGATTGCTAAAACGTTTAACCGTTTCAAAGCAAAAGCAAATAGGCCATCTGGACAATTTGCATCCAGTTCTTCAACTGATAAGAACAATTTGACATGCTTTAAGTGTGGCAAAAAGGGTCATTTCATGAAAGATCACAGGTCCAGCCAGTTTGTATCCAAGCCTGGTCCATTTTCTTCAAATAATAAGCCTGATGATAGCTATAAATTGAAATATAAAAAGCTTAAGGCCCAGATTGCTCTCATGGCACAACAAATGGAAAACAATAATAAGTGCATGATCGCAACAACTGAAGAGAAGTGGGTTCCTTCTGATGATTCATCTGCTGATGAAGAAGAAGAAAGAGATTGCTGCTACATGGCTCTGGCAGACGAAGAGCACCTGGTGAAGGAGGATGTCACATCTGGACGATGGGTGGACATTGTTATTAAAAAGGTTAGTGATTATGATACTGCAACTGATCAAGAATTAAAACTGGACATAGCTGAAGCTCTTAATGCTGATTTGATATTTGTAGAAACTGTTAGATCTGATTGTGTAAATGGTCTAGAAACAGATTTTTCTGAAATAACTGTTTTAAAATCAAAATTAAAAGAATTTCAAGACATTGAACTGGCATTTCAAGCCCAGGTTCTGGTAACTGAACAATTGATTCAAGAAAAACAAGATCTTGAAGTCATTTTAGAGAAAGAAAAACTGGTGATTAAATCATGGCTAGAAATCAGAAAGCCATATGATGCTGGAGTAAATCAATTTCCTGCTAAAAAACGTGCATATTTAGATGGAAATACTCATGTAGCATCATTAATACCAGTAATCGATCGATTACCAGAGGGGTTCAGGCCCACCACTATTTATGATGAGACTGTAACTCCCAAGGCCAATATTTTCCCAGTTCAATCCCCAGAGGTTAAGACTGGAGCATTCCAGATGACTGCTCCAGTTAAAGAGGTTTATCGGAATAAACCTTTGCCTCAGACAAATCCCCTACCTAAGCCTAGAACTGGAAAGGCTAAGGTATCATCTGATGAAAATATTTTGTCCAGGTTAGAGAGCCAGATTCAAATACTGACTCGTCAATTTCAAAGTTTTAATGCAAGATTAAACTTTATTGAGGGTACTTCATCTGGCCCAAGACAAAATACAAAACCTTTTGCAAAGAAAGATAAATCTATTTCTCCAGTTGAGAAAAAGAAAAAGGTTTCAAAACTATCAACCCAGTGGTCTTTTCAACTAAGACCACTGTTGAAGAAAGTGAACTAAACCAGATTGCCCAGGGACCTATAAGGGAGGGTCCAGTGAACCCATCAGTCGATGGGTTCCCAAATCTAACTGATAATATATGGTGGATGTGCAGGGCGATCGAAAGAAATATATCTGGTATCTTGACAGTGTAGCTGGCAGGACGATGACCGGATGTAAGACCCTGCTGGAGGAGTTCACCATTTCTGATGGACCCTCCATTACTTTTGGAAATGATGGTTGTGGAAAGACTGAGGGATACAGTGTTCTAAACAATGGACAAGTCAAGTTCAGACGAGTTGCATTTGTGAATGGTTTAAAATATAACCTGATCAGTGTAAGCCAACTGTGTGATGATGGCTATCAAGTTCTATTCAATATTGCTCAGGGTATCGTATTCAACAAGGACTGGAAGGTAGTATTGATTGCTCCCAGAAGAGGAAATGTGTACGTGTTGGATATGGAAAGCTCTCCTTCAGAGCAGTGTTTCTATACTCAAGCTGATGAAGACACAAACTGGTTATGGCATAAAAGGTTATCCCATTTAAATTTCAAGAATATTAATAAGTTGTCCAGAAAACAACTTGCAGATGGGATACCTTCAGTTTCCTTCAAAAAGGAAAGGCCATGTCCAGGATGTGAGATGGGTAAGCAGAAACGTACCAGTTTCAAGACCAGACAGAATTTCAGCATATCTGAACCTCTTCATATGCTTCATATGGACCTCTTTGGTCCAGTGAATGTTCAGACTTGTGCTGGTAAAAGATATACCCTGGTAATAGTAGATGAATTTTCCAGATATTGTTGGGTTATCTTTCTCAAGTCTAAAAGTGAAGGTGCTGCTGAAATCATCAGTCTTATCAAGCAAATTGAGCTCAAGTACAGTCGAAAGGTGTGTCAGTTAAGAAGTGACAATGGAACAGAATTCCAGAATGCAACTCTGGAGTCATTCTGTACTGACACTGGCATCTCCCAGAATTTCTCATCAGCCCGCTCTCCAGAACAGAATGGAGTGGTGGAAAGGAAGAATCGAACGCTGATAGAAGCTGCCAGGAGTATGCTTGCTGAATCTGGTCTGTCTACCAGTTTCTGGGCTGAAGCAATTGCTACTGCTTGCCACACCCAGAACCGGTCAGTGTATGTGAAGCGACACAAAAAGACAACCTATGAAGTCTTAAGAAATAGAAAACCAAATATTGGTTATTTTCACGTTTTTGGATGTCCAGTTTACATCCTGAACGACTCCAGTCAGTTAGGCAAATTTGATGCCAAAGCTGATGAAGGGTATTTCTTAGGCTATTCAGCCATTCGCAAGGCCTTCAGAGTCTACAACAAGAGACTGGAGAAGGTCCATGAGTCAATTCATGTCACATTTGATGAATCAAATGCTGCAATCAACAAGAAGCCAGCCCTTGACACTCCCCCAGTAACTCCAATTGTCTTCTGTAAATCTGATCCTATCAACTACAATAAAGAAGATTCAGAAGACACAGTTTCCAGTCATCCTGATCTGGAACCTGTTCAAAAAAAGAAACGCTCCAGTGGTACTCCATTCTATCCTTCTATTATTTTCAAACTACCCTCTGAAATTAATATTGGATCAGATGTTCGTACTACTCCCCCAGTATCAGTGTTAGTTGAGAATATACCAGAAATGTCTTCTTATGAAGAATTCCAAACTGAACCAGTACTTCAAGAAATGCCTTCAAATGAAGAATTTCATGATGCAAATCGTGATTTAAATGACTCAGATGAAGATGCTGAAGTAGTCTGGCAAGATCCTCCTCCTGAAGCAACTCCAGAGGAGACTCAACTGAATTCTTGCACTGATATTGTTGTCAGTAACAATCTTGGTCAGTACTCCAGATGGACAAAAGCTCATCCTATTGATCAGATCATAGGTGACTCCAGTAGAGGAGTTCAGACCAGAAGAGCCTCCAGTAATCAATGCTTATATGTTAGTTTTCTATCATTGATGGAACCTAAGAAGATTGATGAGGCTATGGAAGATCCAAGCTGGGTGACTGCTATGCAAGAAGAGCTTCACCAGTTTGAAAGGAACAAGGTCTGGTATCTGGTTCCTTTCCCAGTTGGAAAGAAAGAACCAATTGGAACAAGATGGGTCTTCAGGAACAAGGTAGATGAAGATGGCCACGTAATCAGAAACAAGGCCAGACTGGTAGCACAAGGCTACTGCCAGTCAGATGTCGATTTTGATGAATCATTTGCTCCAATGGCTAGACTTGAAGCGATCAGAATATTCTTAGCATTCGCTGCTTATCATCAGTTCAAGGTCTACCAGATGGATGTAAAGAGTGCTTTCTTGAATGGAAAGCTTGAAGAAGAAGTTTATGTCAGACAACCACCAGGTTTCGTTGATGAAAAGCATCCACATTGGGTATATCGTCTGGACAAAGCGCTTTATGGCCTCAGACAATCCCCACGTGCCTGGTATGACACTCTGACTAAACATTTATTGAAAAATGGTTTCAAAAGAGGTGCAATTGACAATACCTTATTTATTCTTCATGAAAAAGGTAATATGTTAATGGTACAAATTTATGTTGATGATATTATTTTTGGGTCTACTGATGAAAATATGTGCAAGAAATTTTCTAAAATAATGTCAACTGAATATGAAATGAAGTTTGATGGGTGAATTAACGTATTTTCTTGGACTCCAGATTAAACAAAACAAAGATGACATTTTTATTAATCAGGAAAAATATGTTAGAGATCTTTTAAAGAAATATGATATGAACTCTTCACCATCTAAACCCACTCCAATTTCTGCACCACTGACACTGGACTCAGATCCAGATGGTAAACCAGTGAACACCACTGTCTACAGAGGCATGGTTGGTTCACTGATGTATTTAACTGCCAGTAGACCAGATATTATGTTTTCAACATGTCTATGTGCCAGATATCAGTCTAATCCAAAGGAATCTCATATGCTTGCTGTAAAGCGCATACTCAAGTACCTTAAGGGTGTCCCCAGTTTGGGTCTTTGGTATCCCAAAGGCTCAGGCATGGATCTAATGGGTTATTCAGATTCAGATCATGCAGGTTGTAAGATAGACAGGAAATCCACTACTGGTGGATGTCATTTCCTTGGTGGCAAACTGGTCAGCTGGACCAGTAAGAAGCAAACTTCAGTTTCATTGTCCACTGCTGAAGCTGAATACGTGTCTGCAGCCAGTTGTTGTGCTCAGATACTCTGGATGAAGAACCAGTTGCTTGATTATGGTATTAAGTACTCAAAGACCCCAATCTTTTGTGATAATACCAGTGCCATTGCTATCTCGAACAATCCAGTCATGCACTCCAAAACAAAGCACATTGATCTCAGGTATCATTTTATCCGTGATCATATTATGAAAAACAACATTGAACTCCATTTTATTCCCACTGACAAACAACTCGCTGACATTTTTACTAAACCTCTGGATGTCAAAACTTTTGAATATCTTGTTGGTGAGTTGGGAATGTTAAACCCTTAAAACTGGAACCTTGGTATTGAACGCCTTTGTGTACTATCAGGGATCCTTGATTTAACAGATTTATAAATCTATGACTGCCCAGATATTGAACGCCGTTGTGTACTATCTTTGCATTAATAGATTTCTGGATCAACATTCCAGGGGGAAAGACTTTGAAAGATATTTTTTTTTTTGTTCTTAAAAATGTTTTAAGTTCAGGGGGAATTTATTAATTTATTTTCTCACTGGACAAAATTCTTCAGAAAATATTACTGGTACTTTGTAAATATGTACCTCTCACTGGTAATTGGACAGGTTGAAGTGCGTGTTTGAGGTGACTTTTGTCTCCTTGTAAATGTGTCCCTCTCATTTGTCTGTATTAGTTGACGTGCATGTTTGAGGTCACCAGTCTCTTTCAAATGGTTTTCACTGGTACTTTACTGGAGTGTCCCTCCAGTGTACCATCAGTACATGCGTCACTGGACTAATCCACCAGTGATACTGGAGTGTCCAGTCAACCTCCAGATGCATTGAAATGAGTCATAATATATTTTTTTTAAATACTTGGTCATTGTGCGTGCCACGTAAGCAAACTTTTTAAAGATATTTATCTTGATATTTATTATCTACGTGGCATGTAAATTTTTCAAAGAAATGATGGTATTTTTACCTTGGGAAGACAAAAAGTGCAACTTGATACTGTTTGTGGGCTGTAAACCGTCACACATTTATGTGTGATGTGATGTAATTAATGCGGATCTCAGAACCCGATCAAAATTTTATTTGATAAATTCAACTTAACCGTTTGAGTTCCACATTCTCTCTCCTATATATACCCACTTTCAATTTCATTTGCATTTACTTCGAACATATTTACTCCCAAATCCTTTCAAATTCCTTCATTTAATTTCTTCATTCAATTCCAATCATAATCATCTCTCATATTTACTCCATTTCCATTCAATTCTTCATCAAATCTTCATCAAAACCCTAAATATTCAATTTCATCTTCATCTATTAATATTCAAATGGCACCAAGACAACCTAAATCTAACTCTCCTAAAAATCTGCTTGCTGCAGAATATGCTCCGGTGGCCAATGTTGAAAAGGCACCCCATATTACTCTTGAGGCTAAGGCCATAAGGATAAATATGAATAACTGGATGGCAAAACTCTCACTTTCCAATGTTCATAATGCCCGATCCATTATTGGGAGACTAAATACATTCTTTCTCTCATGTCCATTATATGGTGCTTTGACCTTAAATCCAGGGAGGATGTACCATGATTATCTATGTGAATTCTGGTACTCTGCAATTTATAATGATGAAACTTCATCAATTACTTATACTCTCAAGGGAGGTACCAGATCCTTGAGTTTCTCTGTTAGTTTACTCAGGTCTGTTCTACAATTGAATTATTTTGAACAGAATGAGTTGCCCATCAAACTTCCCTCTGGTATAAATTTCAGGGAAGTATGCAGATTGATGGGGCACAAAGAAATTATGGATGAGCATGGCCAGCTATCCAGAAAGGGAACAGTCTACATGAGCAGGCTGACAGACTCATGGAGATTCTTCTTCACGCACATTATTGAATGTTTGGGAGGCAGTTCTGGAGGGTTGGACCAGATAAATCAGACTCATCTCCAGATTGCCTACTACCTCTGGTTTGGTTATAGAGTGGATTTTGCTCAGATCCTGTTTGATGATCTGGTAGAGCGTCTTAAAGTGAAAGGTAGAAAAGCCTTTGTTCCATATATCCGTTTTCTTTCACTGTTGTTTAAAAGCGCTCTAGGAGACCAGTACGATTTTGAAACTACTCACTTTTCTGTGAGTGAGTATATGAGGGATCTGACCAACCTAAGATCTCCACTGAATGAGGTAGATATTTCTCAGTCCATGCTCTCTTTTCATAGGGAAGAAGTAGAAGTGGCTCCAGGTAGAGGTCAAGTTGGTGAAGGACCCTCTGGTGACCAAGATGTTCAGATTATAGAAGCTGTACAACCCATCAGACAAGTGGCTCCTGAAGGTCAACAACCAAATGTTGAGCCTTCCAGACGACCAAGATCAAATAGGCGTCTGATGAGAGCTGGAGTTCAGGTGAATCCAGAAAGACATCCTGGTGATGTAATGAACATTGATGGGTCTCCTATTTTTGAAGAGGATAATGTTGAAAATATACAAGTTATTGAGCAGACAGAAAATGTTGTACAGACTGTCGTGCAAAAAGAAAATGTGGCTCAGATTGTTGAGCAGGTTGTTGAGCAGGTAGAACAAATTGTTCAGGCTGATGAACAAGTATCTGGTGAGCAAGAGGCTCGAATCGATTTGAATGTTGAAGCAAGTGAACAGGCTGGTGAACTGGTTGGTGCTCAGGCTGGTGATACAACCGTTGGTGAAATGTTTTGGGATGAGGCTGATTCTCCCATGTCAGAAGATTAGAATTTTGATGTCAATATGAACTTTCTGGGTGAGGATGTTGTACAAGTTGAAAGTCTACCAGAAATGCCACCACCTCCACCAGAAACAAATATGCCGCCACCAGAATCAGAAATGCCACCACCTCCACCAGAATCAAACATGCCACCACCACCACCACCTTCAATTCCAGAAAATACTCAATACTTCACTCCTCCAACCATTCAAATTTCACAATCTCAACCACCTCCACTTGAAACTCCAGTTAACTTATCTGAACCTCGTGCGCTGGACTCAACAGTTGTAACATCTGAAGTTGTAACTAAAGAGGTCTGGGCACAAGTACCTCTCATGACCAGATTGACTTCCAATCTTGAACCTCCCAGTGGTCTCTCCACTTCGTCTTCAGCCGAGGTCCAAGGCCTTTTAAGTAAGGTGGCGGACCTGGAGAGATCACTCCAGTCATCATCCCAGGTTGTTTCCGATTTTAAATCTTTATTATCGAACAATCTAGCATCTGAAATGAATATATTTGCTGGGAACGAAAAGCTTGTTTTTGAGAAGCTGGATGAGCTGGTACTGGCCACTAATAACAACACTGAAAACATCAAAGTGGCAGTCCAGGGATTGGAGACAGGGCTGGTGAATGCTGTTCAGACTGCAGTGAAAGGTGAACTTGTTCAACCACTGACAGGTCTGAAGGATGAGGTTCAGAAGTTGGTTACTAGGGTTAGTTCATTGGAAAGCAGGCCCACACTTGATCAGGCTGCTGTTGTTAGCACGATTAGTGATGAATGTGCAAAGAAGTTCAGACTTAGTATGTTGAAAGAATTCTGAGTCTGTTCTTCGAATTATTCAAGATGGGCTGTTACCCCAAGTGGAGAAGTTGATAGAAAAAGAATTGCCAAAGCACTTGCCTCAAGAAATTGAAAATGTTAAAAAGGAAGTGCAGGCACTCAGAAAGAATGTGAATGATACAACTCCAGTGACTGGAAGAACTTTTGGTGCACTGGACAGACATATGCTAGAACAATTATGGAATGATCTCAAGTCTAGAACTGGTGATCATTCCAAGGGGGAAAAGTCGTCTGGTGTCCAAGAAGGGTTGATTAGAAAGAAGAAGGAAGTTGTTTCCAGTGCTGTTGAAAGGGCCTTTGCTATTGAAAGCATTGTGCAACAAAAACAAGTGACTGGTACTGATGCCAGTGCACGATTAGCACAGAGAGCATTTGGCACTGAAGCCACTATGCTGATTGAAGAAGCTGCTGGTACTGAAGCCAGTGAGCCCCAGTTTGAATCTTTCCCAGATATTCCAACTACTCTGAAGTCTGTTAAAGGAAAAGAACAAATGGTATCTGGAGAAGAAGAGCAAACTGTTGAAGAATCATCAGAGTTTCCCACTGCTGATGATGAAACCTCTAAGAAGCTGGAACAACAATGCATAATGATTGAAATCTTCAAGAGAAATCAAAGAGATGAACTGCTGGCCCATCATAGGGAGATAGCAACTATGGGGACTCTGGATTCTTATAATGCTGGCAGGTTGGGCATAAACATTGATGTGTACAAAAAGATGAAGGAAGACCCCAGAGTTCATCAATGTCTGAATGCATTGAATGATGTTCATGTACGCTTCTTTTACGCTGAAGAAGAACAAATTTATGATTCAATAATTTATAGTGTTAGTGTACCAGAACTTATCAGGCAGAGGAAGGAGGAACTGGTGAACCTCCAGAAGAAGATAAGGAAAAATGCTGGTGCTCTGGAGTTAGAGTACAGAAAGAAATTGACTGGCTTACCTAAGCTTACTGCCAAACAGCTCAAAGAAATTAAAGATGCAGATGTGAGCACATTCATTCCCCTGGACACTTCTCTGAAAATCAATCGTCAACAACTCCAGTCTGCTATAAAACAACAGAGAGTGTCAAAGGAAACTGAAGCAATGATCCAGATAGCCAAATGGAAAGACAAGTATAATGAAATGTTGAATTTCAGGGCTGATGCTAGAAGGATCACTGGTGCAGAGATTAAGCTTGCTGATAATCATGAAGGTATGTCAAAGTTTGAAATAAAGTTGACCAGGGAAGGTAACTTTACTGATGAAAGAAAGAGTACATCAGTCCAGGCGTTTGGATGGACTGAACTGAAGGAGATTGCCTTAACGTTCAGGGGGAAGACAGATTTGTCGACTGAAGTTAAAGCATTTCTGAAGAGGGTTGAGAAGGTATGGAGAAGAAAGCAACAGATGGAAGTTGCAATAGGCATGAAATCGCCAGAATCAGTACCATCTTCTCCATCACCAAAGAGAAAGGCTTTGAAGATGCTCCAGGACAGACATCGAAGAGAAGGGCCTGACTCTTATCATTTACTTATTGTAATTTATTGTTTGATGAAAATTGTAACTATTTATCAGTTGATGTATGTAATATTAGTTGCAATTTTTGATTCATAAAAGTAAATGATCAGATTTAGTCTAAGTTAGAACTTAAAAGATGAAACTGAAAACACTCATGATCTATAAAGTGTTTTCCAGTAACTTTGATTTTTTAGACTAAAATCAAAACTTGTGTTTTTCAAGCATACAAAGTTGTATAGATATAAGCTTGAAAACACTTGCATTATTTCTAAACAAATAGGGGGAATTTGTTAGGTCCAGATTTACTGAACTCGCTCCAGACTCGACTACTGGAGCCTTACTGAAGATCTGTCCAGAAACGTATTTTACTGGACCTACTCCAGACTTGGAATCTGGAGTCCCTCTGAAGATTTGTTCAGAAATAATGGAAGACCAGTGAACAAATACTTGTATAGGAAATCTGGATTATTCTCCAGATTAGCTCACTGGACTTCACCCCAGTCCAGATCTACTCTACTGAAGACGTTCTCACTAAAGTCAAAGACTGAAGTCAGAATAAAGAAGACTGACAAATGGCGGAGTCCACTGGAAGTCTTACCAGATCTGTACACTGGAGGATTGTCAGTGTTCTAGACCTTACAAGTCTGAACACTGATATCGAGGAATTGACTTTTGCCTTTACACACTTTCCGAAGAACATTCCACTTGTTCTTTACCAAAGTTTATACGTGTGTAAAGGTGGTTGGTTAAAAGAATAAAGTCATATTGATGTGACTTTATCCTTGTACCTTAACCAATGCATTTAATGTTCTTGTCGGTTCATTAAATGCATGCAACCATATTTGTACGGCACAAAATTCACTGGTGAATTTTGTTGCCTATAAATACAAAGTCATTTCTTTGAGAAAATTACTTTAAAGCATACATTTAGCATTAGAGTGAATTTGTCTAAATACTCTCGATCTTAAACAGGGATACTTCACAACTTTAAGTATCTCGATCCAAAAGAGTTATTTGACAAATATAGATCATTTGTAATTCATAGGTTGTTAGGATACATACTTATTTGTATTATCTTGATTCCGCACAACCTTGTATTTTATTTAACATCATAAATAAAATACACCTTGAAAAATACATAATGTTCCACTTTACTTGTTTATTGCTTTAAGTCTTGTATTACTTTGTTTATATATTCTTGCATTTATTTACAAGTAATACTAGTCCATTCTAGTGATTATTAACTTGTTGTATTATACACTTCTGGGTTAACCATCGTAGTTGGGACCTCACAAATGCTGAATGGTGAATCAGCGACATGACTTGTCATGTCTGCTAATGCCTCAACTTACATCTCTCTTATAAGTTGAAAAGTGACCTTACTTGCTGACCAAAACAAAAGCAATAGAGAGCTAAAAGTCTCTATCTAGTCCAGCAGCAAACGGCTGCTGGTAAAGACTTCTCAAAACCGTTGATCCCTGTTGCTTTGGGAAAAAGCAAAACAAAAGCAATAGAGAGCTAAAAGTCTCTATCTAGTCCAGCAGCAAACGGCTGCTGGTAAAGACAAACAAAATCCGTTGATGGCTGACAATTTGCCAAAAATTGTATAAAGTTGGTCAGCAGCAAACGGCTGCTGGTAAAGACAAACAAAATCCGTTGATGGCTGACAATTTGCCAAAAATTGTATAAAGTTGGTCAGCAGCAAATGTTTATTATGAAGTCGCTGACTAATACATGTTTTCTAAATGGGGTAATCAAATTTTCTAACTTGGTCAGTGGAATATATTTCAATCTCAACTACTTTATCGTGTGAATATATCCATCAAGTATTTTTATCAATATTTTATTGAAATCTGAAAATGGTTACCTCGATTTTCTCCCTAATGGACAACTTGTACACTGTATCAGCCGTAAAACTCGAGTACTTTTGAAATAATGGTACAAGTTGTCACATCAATCCTTTTTTTTATACGTTACTCAAATACGTATATATATGTATATATTACGTATGAGAGAGAGTATTGGTGACGGTTCACTATCATAGTTATGGGGCCCATATCCATGCTATATATATTCAAATCTTTTTCAATCACCATTCTTCATACTCTCAAAATTCACCTTCTCAATTCTTCTCTCCTATTCCCAAAATCTTCTAAAAAAACACTCTCAAATCCCTATATATCTTTTCTATTTTCTTTCAATCCTTTCATCTTCTTCCTCATCATCTTAATATCAAAATGACTTCTTCTTCATCTCAACCTCAACAACAACCTGAAATCACCGAGAATGCTGAACATCAATAAACCTTGGAAATTGTTCCTCTCTATCTCACGTCCAAGGATTTCGATCCTGAAGGCATTGTTCCATCAAAACATGTAGCCTTTCAAGCCCACAAGTTGGTTATTAAACCAAATAACTACCTTGGATCTCTTGAAATTCCTTCCCAAGTTAAAGGTTACTATCAGATGCTTGATTTTATAAGAGCATGTCCGGCTAGAAGGGCCATCTATAAAGATCCAAAAGAGATGTGTGTCCATCTGTTGAGGGAATTCTGGTGGACATGTGACTACAACCTCGTGAGCAGCACTATTTCCGGTACTGTCATGAAAGGAAAACACACCATCACCATCTCTGTTGATTTGTTAAGAGATGTTCTTCGTCTTCCTTCACAATCTGAAGAAAGACAATTTGCTGACCTGGTATCTACTAATGTATGGAAAGATTGGTTGCTTTCCATAGGCTATGGAACAAACATGGAACCAACTCAACCTGTTCACAGCAACCCTCAGAAAACGTTCCTGCCTGGAGTATGGAGGTTACTTTTTTCTCATGTCATTCAATGCCTTGGTGGGAACAGTGGGTCATTTGATCAGGCCACTGCTGCCCAGATGCAGATGATATATGCACTGGCAAATGGTCGTTTCATTGACTTTGCCAGTGTCATCTTTGAAGATCTAAAGGCAAAAGTTCTTGTCAAAAATAGATCGAGCTCAGTACCCTTCACTCGGTTTCTCTCGCTGATTTTTAAGCATGAACTGAAGGAAGAATATCTTCCAAATGGTGCTACTGTCTTTTTCGCACCACGGATTGCCAGCACAGTGTACAAGGTACCTGCTTGTGACACTGAGGTGTTTGATGCTAAATATGCTGTGCTTCCTCCGACAATGAAACAGGTACTTTACTCCACCTATCCTGATGTATACAAAAAGAGATCCTCTGGAGCTGGCTCGCTGGAAAACCCCCCAGCAGCCTCCAAAGCTCCCAAAAAGACCAACAAAACACAAGCTACATCTACTTCCACTTCACCTCCTGCTGATGTCCCAAAACAGAAGCAGCGAGTACCAAAGGGCTTAACCACAAAGGCTAAGACGTCCTCACAGCCCAAGGACATTAGAAACCCAGCCGGCCCATCAGCAGCCTCAAAAAAGGTTGCTGACGAGAAAAAGGGTAACAGCAAGCAGCCACCTCAATCTTCTGTAGGAGAGGTTGGTGAAGTACAAGGGTCACCCCAGCCCACTAGAGTTGAGTCTACCACTCAAATAATTCCTTTCTCTTCTCAACCCTCTGAGTCGTTGTCAGCAGCCAGATCACAGGTGATGCTAGAGACAACACATTCTACGGCCGATGACGTTTCAGTGGTACAACACACTGAGACAGAGGCACCAAATTCCCCAATCCCTTTAAATTTTTCTCTGGATAAAAGGCAGGTGCAGGTTGGTGAAATTGAAAAGGTTGGTTTGGGTGAGAATGCTGAGGTGGATACCAGCATTGAGGAAAGAGAAATTGTTGAAGGAAATGTTGATTTGGGTGATGCTGAAGGTGCTGGTGATGGGGATGACGAAGTTGATGATGTAGTAACGGTTGATGAGGAAAGTGATTTAGAGTTGGGTGATATTGTGGCAGATGATTTCCAGCTTGACTCTTATAGTCATGCTGATGAAATAGAAGCAAGTGACATGGAAATTGAAGAAGAAAATGCTGAAGAAATTCCTGTCACTGTGCCTATGACAAATGTTGAAGAGATCACTGAAGCAGTTTATTTCACTGAAAGACCTCAGACACCTCCAATGCAACCAGTGAACACCATGCTGTCTCTTGGCATGCCTTCTTCCTTCTTAAGTGTTCCTGGCTGCTCATCCTCAGTTCCCCCTGAAATTGAACCTCAAACAGCTAAGGATTTGGGTATTTCTTACTCCACCTACTCTGCTGATAGGTTGGAAAAGGTAGAGCATCAGTTAAATGATCTCACCAAGGCTGCCACTCTTGCAATTAAATTGAAAGATAAAGAGTCTGACAGGCTGGTGTCCACATTGACCAGTTGGTACAACACACTGAGACAGAGGCACCAAATTCCCCAATCCCTTTAAATTTTTCTCTGGATAAAAGGCAGGTGCAGGTTGGTGAAATTGAAAAGGTTGGTTTGGGTGAGAATGCTGAGGTGGATACCAGCATTGAGGAAAGAGAAATTGTTGAAGGAAATGTTGATTTGGGTGATGCTGAAGGTGCTGGTGATGGGGATGACGAAGTTGATGATGTAGTAACGGTTGATGAGGAAAGTGATTTAGAGTTGGGTGATATTGTGGCAGATGATTTCCAGCTTGACTCTTATAGTCATGCTGATGAAATAGAAGCAAGTGACATGGAAATTGAAGAAGAAAATGCTGAAGAAATTCCTGTCACTGTGCCTATGACAAATGTTGAAGAGATCACTGAAGCAGTTTATTTCACTGAAAGACCTCAGACACCTCCAATGCAACCAGTGAACACCATGCTGTCTCTTGGCATGCCTTCTTCCTTCTTAAGTGTTCCTGGCTGCTCATCCTCAGTTCCCCCTGAAATTGAACCTCAAACAGCTAAGGATTTGGGTATTTCTTACTCCACCTACTCTGCTGATAGGTTGGAAAAGGTAGAGCATCAGTTAAATGATCTCACCAAGGCTGCCACTCTTGCAATTAAATTGAAAGATAAAGAGTCTGACAGGCTGGTGTCCACATTGACCAGTTGGTACAACACACTGAGACAGAGGCACCAAATTCCCCAATCCCTTTAAATTTTTCTCTGGATAAAAGGCAGGTGCAGGTTGGTGAAATTGAAAAGGTTGGTTTGGGTGAGAATGCTGAGGTGGATACCAGCATTGAGGAAAGAGAAATTGTTGAAGGAAATGTTGATTTGGGTGATGCTGAAGGTGCTGGTGATGGGGATGACGAAGTTGATGATGTAGTAACGGTTGATGAGGAAAGTGATTTAGAGTTGGGTGATATTGTGGCAGATGATTTCCAGCTTGACTCTTATAGTCATGCTGATGAAATAGAAGCAAGTGACATGGAAATTGAAGAAGAAAATGCTGAAGAAATTCCTGTCACTGTGCCTATGACAAATGTTGAAGAGATCACTGAAGCAGTTTATTTCACTGAAAGACCTCAGACACCTCCAATGCAACCAGTGAACACCATGCTGTCTCTTGGCATGCCTTCTTCCTTCTTAAGTGTTCCTGGCTGCTCATCCTCAGTTCCCCCTGAAATTGAACCTCAAACAGCTAAGGATTTGGGTATTTCTTACTCCACCTACTCTGCTGATAGGTTGGAAAAGGTAGAGCATCAGTTAAATGATCTCACCAAGGCTGCCACTCTTGCAATTAAATTGAAAGATAAAGAGTCTGACAGGCTGGTGTCCACATTGACCAGTTGGTACAACAAGCAGAATGAGAACAGCGAAGCTATTGACACGCTGAAGGATAACACAAGCTCCATTGCTGCTGCTCAAAGCAAAATTAGTGCCACAACTTCTATTATCAAACGTGATCAGCAGATCATTAAATCTGGTGCCATATCGCTGATCAAATGTGCAAACTCTACCAGCTACTCAGCGAAGAAGGCAGCCTCTACCAGCAAGTCTGCTGCTGCTAATGTAAAGAAGTTGAGTAATCTCATCTCCCCACTGACTACTCAAGTAGAAAATAACACTAAGGCAATTCATGCCTTAGAAAAACAAGCGGCTGATCTTCCTATTCCTCAAGCTTCTTTCACTGAGGAGGATCGCCAGCGGCAAGTTAAGCTGGAGAAGGAGGTTGATGAAATCAAGAATTTGTTGGCCCAGCTTGTAAATCAACAATCTAAACAGCCAGCGACTATGGAAGTTGTCATTAACACTACAACTTCCAAGGGGGAGAAAGTTGATGCTGTTGTTTTAGATATGGTAAATGAAGCAGTGAACAAGGCAGTTGCCCAAATCTATGAAGACTCTGCTGAAGAGGTATTAGAAATGGATGACACAACCAAAGCTGATGATATGGCACTTGTGGTTGTAGAAAATGAAGATGTCAATGTTGAAGTTCCCCTTGCTGGTGTTGAGGGGGAGATTGAAAAAGATGGAAATGATGAAGCTCCCCCAGCTGGTATTGAGGGGGAGCAACAAATTGTTAGGTTCAATGCACCCCCTGCTGCTGTTGAGGGTCACATTGAAGCTTTTGGTGATTTGGAAGAACAGTTTGACCCTGAAACTGTCAAAGCTTCATGGGAAGCTGGGTTTGCTGAGGAAATGGCCAGGGATAGGTCAAGTGAAATGCTGCCAGTCTTTCATAGAAGATATCTGGCAAATGCTGAAATTACTCCTCTCTCCGATGCTCGTCGAAGACAGCTCACTGAGTTTGGATTCTTCAAGAAACCTCCCACTGCCCTTCCAATGATCGCTTCTTCATCTACTCTTCCTGCTGCTCAACTCTCCATTCAAACCTCAGCAGGCCATCAACATCAAGTGATTGATATTTTGGCACTGACTGCTGATGGAAAAACTCAAGAAGAAGCTATCAAGGAGTTGGATAGGATCAAGCAGAATCAAGAAAATGAAAGAAAGAATCTTGAGTATATCAAGCAGCTACCTCTCCTTGAAAAAGATCAGCTGGATGGTGAGCAAAGGATGCTGCTGAAATCGGGTGGTGCTGAAGCTTTATACAGGCAGAAGCATACAGAAGTTGAGAAGCAGCTCAGCGAGAAAAGAGCCAAGTTTGAGGAAGAAAAGGCTAAATGGCTGAAGCTTATGAAGGATAGAAAGAGGCCTCAAAAGATTGTTGCTGGTGAGGCCTTCAAAGCTGAAATGGGCCTTAAGACAAACTTAAAAATTGTAAGACAAGGTGTTGACAAGCCAATCAAACTGGAAGGGGTCAAACCAACCACCTTGGGTGCTTTCGAGTGGGTTGAAGTTTACATGCTGGTGAAAGATAAGAAGGCTGCCAGCTATGAACAACTCCAAAACATGCTCAAGGATTATTTTGAAAAAGCCAGGGAGTATGAAACCAAGTTCAAAGCAGACTTGCCCATGCTGAGGCAAGTGTTTGGTACTCCAGCAGCTATCTCCTCCTCAGCAGGAAGAAGGGTTCAAAGAAAAAGGAAAGCAGAGCACCGAACCTTGACAATGGACCTTCCTCCTATCACTGGTGATGCCTTGCTGAACACCAGACTTCCTCCCAGAAGTGTTTTTGAGGAAGGAAGAGTGATAGAGAATCCTGCTGGCATGTTTTTCACAAATTTTCAAAATAATCAGCTGTTCTTTCGCCTATCTGAAATAGAAAAGGCATCCACTGGGTTCATCCTGAGCATAAGAAGAAGATGTGCTGAAACGACCAACAATAGAGGGTTTATCAGCAAGTTGGATGAGGAACTGCTTAAGCCTCACAGATATAATGACCCAGCAGTTCAGATTGCCAAGCAAGAACATGCTTGGGAGTTTGAAGCCGAAAATCTGTAGATGTCTTATAAATGTAAATGCTGTATGTATCAGCTTGTAATATTTAAAGTTGATATATAAGACATCTTTTCATCATTCTTTTATTCTTATCAAGTCTAGCCTACTCAGCAAGTCTTCTCAGCGAATAGGGGGAGATTGTTGAGTCAAGGATTCGCTGACCAGACTTGGTCGCTGACGTGAGTCGTCAGCAAGTCATCAGCGAGTCAATGACTCTCGTCAGCGGGTGGTTTACTTTCCAAGTGTGTTAAGGCGGGAAGTTTTCAAACCACAAGAAGACAAGAAGTCACATGGTGGTTCTCCCAACTGAATGTTACCTTATATGGTAAAGGTACAGTTGAGACCAAAACAAGGGTTTTCTCTTTCATACCCGTTTTGGTAAAGAAGACAAAGGCTCATGGATCCAAGTACAACGAGCCTATGAGAAGTCGACAACCACCATTCTATCACGATCATTGTAAGGCTGTGTTGCCCTAATTCCTCCCCTATATAAAGCAACACAGCCGCATCATTTATACTTGGTGTTTGTCACCACAAAGTGTGTGTCACTTTATTTTCTCTCTTGTAATTGCTTAAGTTTATAGCGTGTCTAGACTTAGCAATTATTTAGTTCATTTGTATTCTTGTAAGACAAGTTGTAATATCGACCATGTATTCATCGTTTAATCAATGATACATATGATTAGACTTGCTTAGATATTTGCATTTGAACTTATTCTTGTTCATGTTCTTTACTTTCTGTTCTTTACTTTCTTGTCTAGATAAAACAAATATAAGTGTGCAAATTGTGGACTGTCACCGTGGCACCATCCCTGTTAATTCACCACGACCACTCTCTCTATGCCCAACCATTGAAGGGAAAGCCACCCCATATATACCTAGCCAACCGCCAAATAAACCCACTGTCTGGCCAATAGCCACCATCATACATATATGGGTAGCCGTAACATCTTCCAGCCTACATCAAAGAAAGACATAATTTATTGATGGCCCATAATATTGTGAATAAAATCATAACATGGGGAAAAAATAAAAAAAAAATGAAGAGGGAGAAACTTATGTTCTTTTAAAGTGATAAGAATCTTCTAAAGTTGGATCATCCTTAATCTTTAGATTAATATCAAGAATTAAGATTTAAATTTGATATTTTTATCCTAAACCTTGATTTTAATCTAAGGATTGAAGTTGCTCCAACTTTTACCTATAAAGTTAAGAATAACTTTAAAGGATCCCTATCCCTTCTAAATTTTAGAGGATCCCTATCCCTTTTAAAGTAGGTTTTGCTAAGGTGTTTGACTCCTTAATTAGTTGGAGTTTTGGGGGACTAATGAATCAACATGGTTTTGGAGCAACTTGGCAAAATGGATAAAAGGATGTGATTCAATCGATGATAATCGTGCTACAATTCTAGTCAATGGCTCTCATGAAGTTTTAGATCTACAAAGGGATTTGATAAATGTCCTTTTCTCTGAATCTTTCACTTAATTCTGGTTGTTTAAAGTGTTAAAGTGTGATTTTTTCTACAAGTGCTAAAGTGTGATTTTTTCTAGAACAAATAAAGATACATTTTATTGCATTGATGTCGTAATACTTATCAAATAGTTGTGGAACGGAAACTAAAAATCTTTGGTACTCGATCATTAAAATAATTATGCTACTTGGCATAGAATTACTTCGGTGAAAAAATTTGGAGCATGATCAGAAAATGTAGACCACGTATTCCTAGTAGTATGATGACCCAATAGGTTTGGAACTTGATCCAAAAATGGTGGGATGTCAAGAAACCTTACACGCCTTTAGCAATTGGGCAGATTCCTCCTTACTTTCTAAAAGACGACATGTATTTAAAAAGCATTCATATAATTTTTATTTTTTTATGTATTGATAGTTGGTTATCAAGATAAAAGCTTTTTAATAAGATATATGGAATTTTGTGAATAAAAAAACAAAGGATTGGTTTTCTTATCCCTCATAAAATTGAGGTTCTCACTCACCCATGTTAAGCTTATCCTAAACCAAACCAAAAAATGTATCAGTCACTTAATAAGATATATCAAAGAGATATTAATTTCACTATATATATAAGCAAAAAAAAAAAATTAAGACATGAAGCATTGATTACAATTAGTTTGATTCCAATTACTAATAACAACAATGATTATCCTAATTATAGTTTGATTACAATTAATAATAACAACAATGATTATCCTAATTATAGTTTGATTACAATTAATAATAACAACAATATTATAATTAGTTCAATTAACAATATAAAATAAAATATTGATATAAATATTAATCGTATTAATCCAAATGTTGTAATCTCTCTAACTTATAGTTATATTTTGTTATTAGAAAGTATTAATTATTTTTGAATTGGGTTAAAAGTGTAAATTAGTGATGGAAAACCAAAAAGTGTAAATTATATTAATTATTTTTAAATTGGGTTAAAAGTGTAAATTAGTGATGGAAAACCAAAAGTGTAAATTAATTTAGACATGTGTTGATTTAATTAATTTTGAGAAATTGAGGGTTGTGATTGAGGTTAGGTTTTAGTAATATTAGTATATATAGTAGAGATGAGCAGACAAGAAATGAAGATTGTTGAAACCCTAGAGTGAGTGAAGTTGCCCAGACAGTGAGATACACATACAATCAAAAAATGTCAGACAACATCCCCTTTGAAATCGTTGATTTATTGAAACCCTAGAGTGAGTGAGAATTTCTCAGATCACCAAACAACATCCCTTTTGAAATTCAAGCTGAAATCATTCAAAGAATCCCCGATACAAAAATCGTTCAGATCGGTGTCGAAAGCGTGGAAGGCTGTGATCACCAGGCCCACAATCATCTTCTTATAAGGAAACAAGATTACGGTAGTTCACAGGTAAAATATGTTTCAATTATGGATGATGAAACTTCCCCCCATCAAAAGCATAATGTGTTTGTTCCCGATTTAGTTAAAAAAACTTAGTCATTATTCAAAAGTAGTCGGTATGGCTTGTACGATGGTGAAACTGTTATCTTTTAATCAGGAAAACTGTTGCCATTAAAGTACCAAATGCGGACGATTTCCCTGTTGTTGGTTTTGGCGTTTGTCCTGGAACTTTTGACCCTAAGCTTGTCAAGGTTACATATGTAAAATAGTACTAACACCCAAGTTGAGGTATTTTCGTTAAGTTCGGGAAAGTCCAATAAGTAGCAATGTTCCCCATGAATCGATTGAATTTGGAAAGTCTCTGGTAGTTATAGGCGGGTTTATTGATTGGGATGCCGCTGAGAGGATTAATGTGGATGATGGATCTGGATATCACAATTTAATCACGAAATCCACAACGATGTTACACCTTTATGGCAGGGACAAAAGGTATGTTACAGATGAAATCTGTTTCTGATTTAGTTACGGTATTAACTCATAGTTTCCCATGCCTAGACATTTGCTAAAATAAACAAAAGGTTTATATTAAGGTTCAACACTTATAGTACCTAATAAGGTTTTTAGAATGCTCCAGAGGCCAAATTTACTGATGTGTCGTATTTTATACCATTTCCCACATGATTTTAGAACCAATTATTCGTAATTTTTATAGTTTTATATCCAACTTTCGATGCTTTGAGGTAGTGTTGAGTGTTTTCAGGTTGGAGAATGATTATACGGATGAATTGGTTGATTTTGATGATTTATGGAAGAAACGAGAGAAGGATGCAGTTGGAATCGTTTAGAAGACAAAGGAAACTGGTTCAAGAGCATGTAACGCCCGTTAGGAATGTAACACCCGTTACATGTTTCTTCCTGTAACGGGTGACCTAACTGCCGTCACAAAAACTGAAGGACATAACGCCCGTTATAAGTCTAACGGCCGTTAGGGCTAGTTTTTACAATTAATGCCAATTAATGATTAGGGCACGGAACTGTAGCGTGTAACGGGCGTTACACTTAGTAACGGCCGTTACACGGGCCTCGGGTATATATACCTGATTAGGTTTCTGCATTATGGACGAATTTCAGAGAGATTTTATTTAGCATAACTAATTGTTTTGAGTACTTTGGAGCAAACAAGCTGTTAGGGTTTTCATCTTTTCAGATTTGGATTATAATCATTGTTGCTACCGGATTCTTTTCAATTCATTGGTATAACATGATTTCTTCTATCTTTGATTGTTTCAATTATTTAATTATGAGTAGCTAGATACTTTATCATCCATCTTGATGGAGTGAGACAATATGTAGGATTGCACTATTTTATTAATTCAAAGTTGATTTCAATTATCGTTGTGTCGAGATCTTGATGATTTAATTCCTTATTAATTATTATTTTGATATTGGTGATATACGTGTTCTTCGTTAGTGGTACTAGTTGAACATGTATTTGATTTCAATTAATTATTTTTAATCAATTGTCACTAGTTCATGGTATGATAGTGAACTTCGGATATCCTAAATTTCGGATCCGGATAATGATTTTTGAAAATCTTGGGCATTTCAAAATATCCAAGAATATTCGAAAAGTTTGGATATTGAAATTCACTATGCGAAAGTTCGAATATCCAAAAATCGGATAGCTGAAAGTTGGATATCCCCCCAAAATTTCGGATATTCAAATTTCGGATAAAGAATTTCAATATCCGAACATATTCGAAATTTTGAATATTCAAAGTTTTAGGATATCCGAAGTATCCGAATTTTAAAAAAAATATCCTAGATGTTTTTGTATTGAGACTAAGTTTCAGATATTTTCGTAAAGTTTAGAATATTTTCGAATATTGAAAATAATCTTTTTCGATATTTTTTTTTGACATTCTCGGATATTTTCAGATTTAAGAAAAAAAATATTGAAATTCTTAAACTTTTTCAAAAGTCACTATCCGAATTTAAGTCTGAAATATAGGATATCCAACTTTTCGAAGAAAATCGGATCAGATTTTCGGATAACAAGTTCAGATATGGATAGGTTTGAACATCCCTAGGTTTGTGTAGGTGGAAAGACATTAATACCCCTCACGTGCTACTCACATGGGAAACTTAACGACATTAATTAACGGTTCCGTTAGAGAGGGACTGCCGTTGCAACTGAAACATGTCTTCAGGGACCATCGTTGCTAAAATTTCAAGAGAGGGACTGCCTTTGCAAAAACTGACAAACCACAGGGACCATTCTTGCATTTAACTCTTATTTTTAATCAATCTAACGAATTTGTGTATGTGCCCAAAAATGAAACAATGTGGCAAGAAGTGTATGAGACTTCAGAAGAGAACGAAACAACGGAAGCTTATGATCTCTCGGAAAATGAATCTCATACTCAACCTCCTGAAAGCCAAAAATATCCAGAGATACAGGATTCCATTCAAATCCTGAATACTGATGCAATGGAGGAACCACATGTCTCTCCTCTACAATCTGACTTTGGTGAAGTGATAATGGGAGAATTTAAAGAAGAATTTATGGAACCAGGAGATGTTATGAGTAAGATAGTAGCACAAGAGCAAGTGTCATTTCCACAACCTATGATTGGAGTTGATTCGAGAGAAGATGAGTATCAATTGACTTATTTGGAACAAAACAAACTATTACTCATTAGCAGAGAGCCGGTGGTCGAAGATGTTGATTTGAAAATATGTTCCTCCTTCTTTGGTAAGGTATGTGATGTTTCTTATGATGATACAAATGTTGCTAAATATATCTTGCAGGATTTTGAGGATGAAGTCATTATTGACTTGGATAAGGAGTTGGTAACTGGTCCAACGAAGAGGATTGAGCTTGAACACACCAAAATGGATGAATTACCGACAGTTCAAGCATGTCTTCAATTGGTGAGCAACAAGAGGAAGCTAGAGGGAGCATCGGCTACTTTCCTTATTGATAAGTGTTCAATTGTCTCTCAAGAGAGTCGTTTTTATACTTCAGGTAACCCAATATTTTTTGAGTATAAAAAACGGCGATGGGTAGAAAACTCGGTTTTAAAAATAGATATGATAGATCATGTGAGTAGAGACTTTGCAAAGGTGGATTTTAAGAAATGGGTAATGATAAAAGTTAATTTCACAAAATTTTCACCTTACTCGTGTAGGCCACCAGACTCTTTATATCTTGGTGAAGTTAACAGTTGGAGTCTGACAAAGGTGAAAGTTAATTGTTTTTCACCATTTAAGGGTAGACCGCCCAACACTCTAAGTGTGGGGGCGTCAGAGACCCCACCATGGTAATTCTTCGGGGTAGGAGTCTAGCTAACGACTCGTTAATAAATTAAGCGCTTCTCGGGAGGCAACCCGTGTCTTTTATTTTGTTATTTAAATTTAAATTTAAATTTTGCATTTTTTTTTGTTTGTGTTTTTGAATAAACTCTTTGATGATGGTTATGGTTATGCTATTTGTTTGGTATTCCTGTTATGCGTTGATTCGTTTGTTCATGCTTGATAGCAAGTTTTGTCATATGCATATGCTGGCAGTAAGTTCAGCACTATTCTTGTTGGCATCATTCAAGCATGGAACACCCCGTCATACCCGGCAAGTTTTTCTTGTTCTTATTTTGCTTTTTGTTTACTTTCCCCTATTTCCCATAGTTTGCCTTAGTTCATTGGACATTGAGGGCATTGTCCAACTCAAGTGTGTGGGGGATGGTAAATAGGAAAAAGTCGGGTATTTTAGAGGAATTTTAAACTTTTGCATGCTTGTCCTTGTAGTTAATTGCTTTTGTCACTTAATTATAGATATTAATAAGCAATTTGACTACACCCTTGGTCAAAGTTTAATTTGTGGAATGTGTTTTGACTGATTAATTAGGCAATCCCTTCTGGATTAATAATTTGACTAGCACGCTCAAAGCACCAAAACACCCAAATTATGAGATTATTGATTCATTGCTAGTTATGATAGGTGTTATGGTTTTGGAATTATTAGCCTTGTAAATTTGTCCCTCTCGTAGGCTTTTGGATTTATTCAAGAGTAAGGGTTCTATTTAGAGCTCTGAACTATGATGTGCAAGTTTGAGGTTGATTTTCCATTTCCGGATTATTTCATTTGCTATGAGTGTGCCGGTGATTGCGTTGATTCTAGAACTTGTCCTGGTTGATCGTTCCGTGTTATTTATCAGAAGAGGCAAATTTAGGATAAAACCATTTGTTCTTTGTATGTTCACCCCTTGTTTCGTAAATAATTGTTATGTGCATGTTTTGTTAATGTGCTTAGTAGCTAACTACACTGGTTAGTGAACCACCTGTTAAACCCTTATGTTGCACTCACTTTTAGTGCAAGAAACAATAGAAAACTTGTTGTCACTAGCCTGTTCTTTGTTATTAAATCCACCCTTAATATACACCTTTTCCTAACCATACCGATAGTCGAAGTCCTGGTGGGTCATTGGTTGCCTATGCTAGTGGATGGTTTGGGGTTGTCCTTTATGTCGGGTTGGGATATTCTCGGTTACTGAGAATAGATTGATTTCGTCATGTTTGTTTGGATAAAGTCTGGATCGTTCATTTGAGCATATGAGTATATGATTTGTCACTGTTTCAATATTATTTAAGAGAATACCAATTAGTCAGAGTAAAAGTAGCTCACAAAAAAAAAGAAAAAAAAAGAGAATAAAAGAATTTTTAAAAAAATGAAAAAACGAGCTTGGGCTGTCAGTTGGTATTTCTCAATTTTTGTCAAATCATTTTTGTTAGTTGGTTCATCTATTACACCAACAAAAGCTTCAATGTTTCTACAAATTATAAGAGTTGAGTTGGTACATCTATATAACCAACGAAAAGGATCTTGCAATACTATATCCTTCGAGTTTTTCTTCTTTGGTTGGCAAGTTTGTTTAAGCCAACATGGGTAGTTTTGGTGGATGGAGTTGTTTGATTGTCATACCCCACAATGGTGTCGGTTACTATCGTTCTATTGGGGGGTATTGTCGGGAAACTTCTCGGGTTTTGGACCGTTGGCAACTAATGACATGGGATTGTTTATGGACTAGACTATTATGTGAAAACTTTGTTAAATGTTGTGTTATTTCTTTCTTAACACCATTTGTATCCCAAATTTCCATACCCTTTTATATACCTTGTTAAGCCTCAGAGTTCATTACAACCCTTACAGTCCTCTTCTGATAGACGTTATAGGGTGCTTGCGCCTTGGCGATGAAGGAACGATTCTAGTACAAGCATATGGTTAAAAGATTATGCATCACGACTAGGCATTGAGTGATTATTCAAATATTCAACCCCAAGAGTAAGTTAGTTGGAGTAGGATAGACGATATATCACTGATTCGATTCTTTTGTGCTTAGTCGTGTTATTAAGGCTTGTGTATCAGTCAAATATTGTCAAACATTCCGGTTTTCATTTAAGATTAAAACTGCCTAACCATTTCTTTTCATTTTATGGTTGAGCTTCTTTTTTATTACTGAAATGTGGTTCCATGATGTACCAAGGTAATTATTGTTTTCAGCTTGGAATTGCTTGAGGACAAGCAAAGCTTAAGTGTGGGGGGATTTGATGTGTCGTATTTTATACCATTTCCCACATGATTTTAGAACCAATTATTCGTAATTTTTATAGTTTTATATCCAACTTTTGATGCTTTGAGGTAGTGTTGAGTGTTTTCAGGTTGGAGAATGATTATACGGATGAATTGGTTGATTTTGATGATTTATGGAAGAAACGAGAGAAGGATGCAGTTGGAATCGTTTAGAAGACAAAGGAAACTGGTTCAAGAGCATGTAACGCCCGTTAGGAGTGTAACACCCGTTACATGTTTCTTCCTGTAACGGGTGACCTAACTGCCGTCACAAAAACTGAAGGACATAACGCCCGTTAGGAATGTAACACCCGTTACATGTTTCTTCCTGTAACGGGTGACCTAACTGCCGTCACAAAAACTGAAGGACATAACGCCCGTTAGGGCTAGTTTTTACAATTAATGCCAATTAATGATTAGGGCACGGAACTGTAGCGTGTAACGGGCGTTACACTTAGTAACGGCCGTTACACGGGCCTCGGGTATATATACCTGATTAGGTTTCTGCATTATGGACGAATTTCAGAGAGATTTTATTTAGCATAACTAATTGTTTTGAGTACTTTGGAGCAAACAAGCTGTTAGGGTTTTCATCTTTTCAGATTTGGATTATAATCATTGTTGCTACCGGATTCTTTTCAATTCATTGGTATAACATGATTTCTTCTATCTTTGATTGTTTCAATTATTTAATTATGAGTAGCTAGATACTTTATCATCCATCTTGATGGAGTGAGACAATATGTAGGATTGCACTATTTTATTAATTCAAAGTTGATTTCAATTATCGTTGTGTCGAGATCTTGATGATTTAATTCCTTATTAATTATTATTTTGATATTGGTGATATACGTGTTCTTCGTTAGTGGTACTAGTTGAACATGTATTTGATTTCAATTAATTATTTTTAATCAATTGTCACTAGTTCATGGTATGATAGTGAATATCATTTTAATAAAAGGAGTTATTTTGTCAACGTGTTGTATAGCGGTTGGTGGTACCACGTTATCTTCACATAGATACAATTGGTAATTTGGTAATCAAATAAACTAGTTGGTTAGGGAAAATGTATTAAGCATTGGTGGTACCGGCTTTTACAAAGAAACTGATTAATTAGGTGATTGAAATGATTTTACAAACGTTGGTGGTACCAGTTTGTGTCTTTATTTTGTCACGATTATCTTTATCAACTTATATGAATTTGAACTTCATTTATGTGCAATCTGAACATGTTGTTGAGCGAATTCAAGATGGATGACCTTTAAATTTTTATTGTCATAAAAACATTTTCACTATCGTTTGAGAACGATCCCTGCCCCGGTCATACCGGATTCAATTTATTTCATTTTACTATTATTTCTGCATCGTGACAATTCGGTCACGGAAACCCCCATTTCTATTTGAACTACTTTATTTGAACAATTGCTTACTTAGTCCCTGTGATCGATCCTGACTTACCATTTATCTATACTATACACGAACGGGTCCACTGCTCGAGAGTGTGCATTCGGTAGTAAAATCGGTATTTCTTGTTTATAAATTTAAAACTCGATTTTGCACCTCATTTACCCACACAACGTAATGAATATATATATTTTAGTATCAACAATCAACTTGGGTGTACCAATTAAGCGTTCTCATGGGAGATGCAAAAAGGGGCTCAACGACTTTGTTTTGATTGCAACAAAAAATATACAACTAGTCACTCTGTTGCTTAGAAGAAGTGAAGACAGTTCAAAACTTTTTGAAGAGGGAATCGAGACATGAACTTTGCAGACTGGGTTCCTCTCAAAGGAGAGGTTAGATGTTAGGCATTAAATCTTTTGGTTGATTTGATCTTTAAGTGTCCATGCCCTGTTGACTTTTTTCCTTTATATGCTCAAAAGAGGCAAGTTTTATTCAATTTTCTGTTTCAGGAACAAGGTAAATTGCACTAGGAGATCATATGACCCCACTGTAACCTGGTGACCTAGTTAATCTTTGGCTATGCATTATTTGTCTTTACAAAAGCTGCATCGTCCAATCGTCCTGCATCTATATAGAGATTAGATAGAAGAATTCTTCCAGGGCCATGAGATGGTTCTGCATTTGCCAAACATAGTTGTCCTTTGATACGTGTGAGATAGGTGAAGATGATATAAGGGTTTAGAAAGATGAAAACAGTAGATATGACTTGGATAAAGTTGCCACCACCAAGCCTAACAATCTGATTGAATCTAGGATAAAGTACTTAAACACCACCAAGATTAATCAAATTGGCGAAAGAAGATGTTGTTAGTGATAAAGCAGCAGCACCACACTAGAACAACCAACTATCGACTTCTTTTTGAGTATGAACACTCTAGAATAGCCACAAAAGCTGATGTTTATTTCAAAACTGATGATCAACTACAACTAGGAAGCCTATTTATAGGGTGGAATAACTAACCAAAGCAAACATTTAAAACTTACTTGGGAAGATATAATAATACTTGAAAATTAAAGAAAAACATTAATAGATAATTAATACTCATTAGTAGGTTCATTGACTGTAGACCTAGATGGGTTTTGGTCTGACTTATGGGCTGCTGGGTTGCCATGTGATCAGGTTCTTCCCTCCAGTAGCTTTAAACCCAAATACTCCTTCTATATCAAAATCTGACCCGTTGCAAGTCCGGGTCATTAAGTGGGCCTGTCTTAGACTAACAAAATACTCAGATGCACCCGCATCACCCTTTTTTCCATTTCGACATTACCATAGGTTCTGGATGCTGATAACAATGTGCCCCATATTACGACGTCTGTCTTCATTGGCATGCTCTTTATGAGTTCCTCTACTTCATCTAATCTTCCAGCTCTACCCAAAAGATCTTTTTTCCATTTCGACATTACCATAGGTTCTGGATGCTGATAACAATGTGCCCCATATTACGACGTCTGTCTTCATTGGCATGCTCTTTATGAGTTCCTCTACTTCATCTAATCTTCCAGCTCTACCCAAAAGATCTGCCATACAACCGTAATGCTTAATGTTTGGCTCTATATTGTACACATTTTTCATCCTTTTGAAATGTCGCTCACCTTCTTCTACCAAACCAACATGACAACACACGCTTAGTACTCCAATAAATGTGATAGAATTCGGTTTGATCCTTTGTTTCTCCAAGCCAGAGAATATTTCCAGAGATAATCCTGCGTGACCTTGCATGGCCAAACCACATATAATCGCATTCCATGGTGAGTTTGTGGACGCACTGTCCCTGACTTGATTAAAGACTTGTAATGCATTCCTGATGCTCCCGCATTTAGCATACATGTCAATGATGGCTGCGCTTAGGTTGTCATTTATGGGGATTGACTGATTGATTATATATTCATGAGCCTATCTTCCTTGTTGCAATGTGCCCAAATTAGCAACAGCAGAGAGCATGCTTACCATTGTTACCTCATTTGGTTTTATACCATTGGACATCATGTCATTAAAGAGTTCCAAAGCCATATGTGGTTGCTCAGTTTGTGAATATCCAGAAATCATCGAACTCCATGAAAAAACATCTAGTCGGCATCCTGTCAAATAATTCTCTAGCTGAATCGATCATATTATTTCTAACCAGCCCTGATATTAAAGCATTCCAGCAAGGCAGATGGTTTTTAATTCCTATTTCAAAGTGAATTTGGGCAAGTTTGACTAATTGTACAAGTCACGAGTCGACTCCTAGAGTAACGAGTAAAATTACAGATTTTGAGTTCCATGTCAATAAATGAGTGGTATTCAGTTTTCAAAGCTGTAATACGCAATTTATAAAGCTTGAAAACTTTGAGGTGTACCCGGAAATGTTTTGAGATCAAATTACTTAAATATATGTGTCTTAGCTGTATATAATTGAATCAAGATTTTAAATTTTGAAATCAAACAAGCTTTTAGTGATACCCAGATGTTAAAGTTAATACCCTCATTAGTAAAAATTGCAACCTTTTGAGTTGGGTAACGTAATCAGAGTTTTTTTAGATTTCCGCATGTTATGTTATAAAACAAACAAAGCACTTGTCAGTATTATGATTTTCTTTGCCTATATTTGGCTGAAAGTAATATTCGACTCTGTTGCTTTTGTTGTTGATACTTGACATGAACATGGTGGAGAGAAGGATGTCAGTGGCAGATGGTATTCAGTTTTAACAAATCCAACATGCAGTGGGCCCGCCTCAACAAAGCCTTTGAAATTGGGGAACATGTTTCCTTCAGGTGTGCGGTATGAGTCGGCTTCTGAATTTGAGACACCCGATGCACCTGTGGAGAAGGTATGAGTATCAAGCAGAGGTGTGCAATTGATATAAAGTTTGAATTATTTTCTGCTGCAGGTAAGTCGGCTTATGGACCTCATTGTTAACAGTCTATATAGCAACAAAGAGGTTTTCCTTCGTGAACTTATCAGGCAAGTGCAAGTTTCAAGTATCCTCATTCAAGCTTTTAATGTAGTTGTTTTTTAGGAGCTATTATATAAAGTTTCCCTTTTTTTAACTAAATTTATAAAAATTATGATTTTTACCTGATATAATACATGATTTATGATTGTAGTCGTGTGAACAATTATTGAGTGATCACATCGTATGCAATAACGTCGTATGATACTAATAATGTGAGATACAATCTCTTGTACAGTCACACATGAGTGTCTGTCTTCAAGAAGTAAAAAAGAGCCATGTGCTCAGCCAATGCTGGTGAAGTTGCATAATTTCTGGTGTCACATGTTTGTAAAACAAAATTCATGGCTCAATCATTATGGAGAAGTAGATAATTGTCAAGGCTGAGTACATGCTTGTATATGATCCCTTTGGTAGGTTATTTAACTTTGCCCTAATAATATAAAAAACTGTTATACTTTCAGCAATGCAAGTGATGCGTTGGACAAGCTTCGATTCCTTAGCGTCACTCAGCCAGAGCTTATGGAAGGTTCTCCTGATCTCGATATACGTATTCAAACTGATCAAGAGAATGGAATAATGTTTTTTTGTAAATAGCAATCCACATGTAAATTTTCTGACATACATGCCATATGCAGGGACTCTGGTATCGGTATGACCCACCAAGAACTTGTTGATTCCTAAGGAACAATTGCTCATAGTGGAACTGCTAAGTTTCTTAAAGCTTTAAAGGTAGATGATGCAATTAACTTCATGAATATTCTATTCTTTCTCTTGCCTAGAGGAGCATCAGTAGAAATTCTTGTAAGACATTATCCTTACACAGAGTGTTGCATTTGGCAGGATAGCAAAGATGTTGGTACAGACAGCAACTTGATCGGTCAGTTTGGCGTGGGATTTTATTCGGCCTTCCTTGTTGCTGATAAGGTAAGTATTGTTTTGAAATGTTCAAAATTTATTTATGTTATTCATGGTCTTCATCTATCTTATCGCCTTACCGGTCATGATATTCACAGGTGGTGATCTCGACAAAGAGTCCCAAGTCCGATAAGCAATATGTTTGGGAAGAAGAGGCCAACTCCAGCTCTTATATTGTACGAGAGGAGACTGATCCTGAGAAGCTACTTCCTAGAGGAACTTCATCAAGTTGCATCTCAAGGTCTATATGCAAACCATTTTATCCTTTATTAATTACTGTAGTTTTTTATCTTCTTAAACTCTTAATGAAAATAGCTGTCTATAATTTTTTTGCCCAGCGTGATGATAAAGGTTTTTCTCGTCCAGAGAGAATTGAGAGATTAGTGAAAAATTATTCACAGTTTGTATCCTTCCTAATTTACAGATGGCAAGAAAAGGGCTACACAAAAGAGGCACTCTTGATCGTAAATACTTTTTTTAATAATGTATTGTTCTCATGTTACCTCTATGGCCAAGTGTACATGAAGGTCTCAAGTTATTTTGCCAATGTAGACATAGATGTCTGCTCTACTTATGTGAGGATATTTGGGAACATAGATGTCTGCTAACCAATCCAGCCATGGGTGGGGATGGCTGAAAATTGAACTAACCTATATTCTGTAGTCTGCAAATCATGTAATATCGAAAACTTTCTTTCACTGTCTTACTAGTGTCACTCTTGATATAGGTTGAGGTTGATGAGGATCCATCTGAGGCCAAGACAGATGTGGCTGATGCCAATGTTGAGGTAAGTGCGTGAAAGTCTTAATAAGTTTGAGGTCATGTTTTCCAAGACAGAGATTTAATAACCAGAGGATGTTCTTTTCTTGTCACAAAAATAAAGAAAACAAAAAGAATTGTTGAGAAATACTGGGACTGGGAGCTCACTAATGAGACACAGCCTATATGGGTAAGTTTATCTCTTTAATGTGATTTTTATTCGAATGTTGGCTGAAATTGTATCTCAAAAACTCTCTTATTGCAGCTTCGCAACCCTAAGGAAGTGACAACAGAAGATTATAATGAATTTTACAAGAAGGCATTTAATGAGTATCTGGAACCGTTGGCATCTTCACACTTTACAACGGAGGTGAAATGACATATTTTTGTCTCTATTGTTTGGGCTATACTTCATACAAGCTTTGAACTTCTTAAAAGATAATATAGTTGCTTTTTCGGTTATTTTACATTTTAATTTTTTGGGCCTCATTTGTAATTTTGCAAGGTGCAAGCATATATGGTTAAATACTAAAGCTGCGTGGTTTCGTGTGAGCGAGATAGTATTTTGACAGTTTGCTTAACGTGCAGGGTGAGGTTGAGTTTAGATCTATTCTTTATGTTCCCACAGTTACTCCCATGGGAAAGGAAGACATTGTCAATCCAAAAACCAAAAACATTAGGCTCTATGTCAAACATGTCTTCATTTCAGATGACTTTGATGGGGAACTGGTAAGAGTATTCGTTGCATTTTTCTTGAGAACTCTTAAGAGTTGTCAGTTGGTGGTTAACCAGTTCTGATTGTTTTTTTGTATTAAGTTTCCACGATACCTAAGCTTTGTGAAAGGTGTTGTTGACTCGAACGACCTTCCTTTGAATGTATCACGTGAGATTTTACAAGAAAGCCGCATTGTAAGTACATATCTATCTACCCCTTATTTTTAACAAATTTAGTGTATGAAGTCGATATTGATCCTATATCTTTCAACCAAAAGGTACGGATAATGAGGAAAAGATTGGTGCGGAAGGCATTTGACATGAATTCTTGGTATATCCATGAGTGAGAACCGAGAGGTAACATCTTCTTTCCATTGTTTTGTGTGTGTCGGGTGGGATCGAAGGTATCTGTTTTTCGTTGCGGGCTGAAATGGTTGGGGTTTACACCTGTCTAAAAGTTTATGTTTTTGATAAATATTTTGGGTGCCAAATATTATCACTCAAATTGGTTTGATATGTATGTATAAAGTTGTTTTGGGGGGTTTATGCAAGCAAAAGCATACTTATGGTGACCTGACCATTGACTTGATTTCTTTTTATCCGTTCGGTAAATTGTTTCATTTGTAATTAATTGGTTGGAAATTGTAACGATCGTGATGATCATGATGATGATAACTAATAAAGAATAATCAACTGGTCATCTTATTACCTGCTTTCATCTTTTGCTTTGCTTCAGGACTGAAAAGTTCTGGGAGAATTTTGGGAAGCATTTGAAGTTGGGATGTATTGAAGATCGTGAGAATCACAAGCGTCTCGCTCTCTCTGTTACGGTTCTTTTCTTCACAGAGTGAAAAAGAGATGATCAGCTTGGATGAATATGTTGAAAACGTGAAAGCTGACGGAAAGATATTTATTACATTGCTGCTGATAGTGTGACAAGTGCAAAGAACACACCCTTCCTGGAGAGACTATATGAGAAGGAGCTTGAGGTCCAAACCTTTATCTTTGTCATATTTTTCTATCCTTTGTCCTTTTTAGTACTTAACATCGATGGTGTTCTCTATAGGTACTATTTCTAGTTGATCCCATTGATGAAGTTGCTGTCACAAATCTTAAATCATACAAGGACAAAAACTTTGTTGACATTAGCAAAGAAGACTTGGACATCGGTTAGTCTTTAGATTTGGGAAATCGGTTAGTCTTTATACTGTATTTTACCATGATCTCGGTGTTGAAACAAATCATATTAGGAGAAGCATTTTTAATGCAATTTGAGTCCATGTCAAGCTGTTTGCAATCTTGCGTTTGGTGTGTTTAACCATACACTAGTCAATGTTGCCATACTGGCTAATGGTATCATTATCTGGTTTTGTTGAGAAAAAATGCCGCAAATATGAAATTACTAATGGGTAATTTCAGGATATCAATGCTGAATCTCTGAAACCCAATACAAAAAGTACACCCTACAAGGAGAAAATCTAAACCATTTTGTTGATCAATAAGACGAACAATGTAATGATAAAAATATGAAATGGTCATATCAGATATTTCATATTGAGGTTTCTTGAAAAAGCGTGGTAATTGTGGCAAGTTTTATGTGACTTTACTTGCTTTTTTTTCTAGATAAAAGCGGGTTTGGTTTATGATAATCTCTTTCGTGGCTGTTTAAATAACAATGTTTTTGATTTGTTGCACCCTGAGAGTCCATCACAGCTTGGGGGGAAGATCTATGAGATGATGAGCCTGGCTTTGGCAAACAAATGGACGCTTCAACAACCTGCATTCAACATGCACAACACGCATACACATGAGGCTGAGGTAGTAGTGAGCCCCAACCAACTCTTGAGGCAGAGGTAGTTGAGCCGACCAGTTCTCAAAAATGATTCCTTGTAGAATCCAAGGCTGTCGAGTCAATTGGAACCAAATTATCAGAAATAATTCCAAGAGTATTTTGAAGTCTATCATTAATGCTTCTAGCAAGTATGCAAAGGGAAATTTTTTAAATGTGTAGATACTATTACTTACATGAAGAGAGTTCCTAATTTTAATTAATGTTTAGTAATCTACATAATTTTTGAGGGTCTTCATGGTAAATTTATGATATAATTTGGACCCATATGAACTCCTTGCAGGATTAGAATTAGAATCATTGCAATATTAGATTTTACATCTTAAAAGGCATTGTTGTTTGTTTATTTTTATTCTTTTTTAATGTTAGTAATACAACTTTTCTTCTAATTTTTATTTTAAGAATAAGTTATAAATTAAGTTATATACTTCTGGTTATATTCTAAGGTCAAAATATAGTAAAATACCGATGTATATGAACATATATAAGTTTTTGACAGCCGTTCAAATATATATAAGTTTTTAACAAAAAGTTTTTGTAAGGTTTATGTAACAATGTACGTGTGGGCATTCTAGTAGCGTGTTTGTTTTGTTGATGAACGAGAGAAAGTACCCGCGCGTTGCGGAGGTGAGATGGTGGGGTGATAGGTCATAGAGTGTGATAGCCAAATGCCTTAGCCGTACGGGCTCCGCCCTCGGATTTAAAAATTCGTCGAAAGTATATCGAATGACCTCTCTAATAATGCATGAAATTTTAAGAACACCCATATATTTTTTATAATTTATCGATGTACGGTTTTTGAGATAAAAGATTCTGAACGAATTAGAGGTATAAAATGATTTATGGAGGAGAAAGAAAAAAATGAGTGGTTTAGATTTAAGGAAAGATAGAGATAGAGATGTTGAAAAGTTGAAAAAAATTGACAGGAACAAATGTTTTATAATGTAGTAGAGATAGATAATAGATAATTTGTTTATTTAAATTATCAATAAAAGTTATTATGTGAAACATACCAATCATATAAAACTATGTTTTCTTTTACATTTTCCTCTATTCTTTCTTACTAATAGGACATGATTATTTGAGTTGGTAAATATTTTTTTGAAAATTATTTGTAAGTATAACATTTCTCATCATTATACTTTAAATTTGTGTCAAATTCATTTATCATTTGTTGTGCTTTTAACCTTTTTATGCCAATAAAATATGAAATATGTTTATATAGTGTGTAGCTTAAAACCTTTTCTATTACCGTATGTTGCAGTAACAAAAAAGGATAATTGGATGGAAACCACCTGATCCCATGTAGTATTTGGTATTCACTAAATAAATGATGGGTTTATCCCACATTACTCATTGAAAAATACAAAGTAGAATATAAATACATGGGGAATAAAAAGTATGCTTAGTAAACTTGTTATTGGATTATTTTTTTTCACAGATTAAACTCATTTCTGCCATTATATCGTGTAGACAATTTCTAGTCATTATATATCATACTTTATTATATTTTGATTTTTTTTTAATATTTATGATCTAAGCTACTTTACCATAAATTATCTCATCAATCTCTTTGTTATCAAAACTAGATTTAGACCCGTGTCAAATACACGGATTGTTTATGACATATTAAAGATAAAGTTAAATATATGTAATTCAAGAAAAGTTGTGAAAGAACAAACCAATAAATTCAAATATTAAGAATGTAATTAAAGTTATGAAAAAACAAACCGGTAAATTCAAATATGAAGAATGTAATGAAAATTAAAGTAACATAATGAAATACTAATGTAATACTAGAACATTGACAAAAGCGTTTAACTTGTTCGTCTATCAATATCATGTCAAGGCTTGTTGTCTGTTTTCTTAACCATACAATTAAAAACTTCTTGTAGTTTTTGTTGTGGTATTTGTTTTTCATGAAAGTTTTAGATTATATAGTTAGATATATTGTTTTTTATATATAATCATTGATAATTTGATAAGTTATAATTAAAAATAACTTAAATAAGTTATAATTATAGTTAGATGAAGACTAATTGTAAGCCAAGTTGGTTTTTTGTATTTATTAAAAAGATATTTTTTAAATTATTTAATTAGTTGGATATTTTGGATAAACATGAGTTTTATATTTTACGTATTTTATTCCAATAAAATTATTATTTTAAGAAAAAAGTTTAAAAGTGTAAATTGATGATGGAAAACAAAAAAGTGTAAATTATATTATGACATGTGCTAATTTAATTAATTAGAGAAATTGAAAACCAAAAAGTGTAAATTAATTTAGACATGTGTTGATTTAATTAATTTGGAGAAATTGAGGGCTGTGATTGGTCAATTGAGGTTAGGTCAGTTGCCTTTTAGTATATATTAAGATTAAGATTAAGATAATTTAAAAGTTCGTATTCGTAAATACCTATTATTGTCGAACAAATCATCTATCGTAATAAGTTCATAACTAACTAGTTTTTAAAATAGAAAAGAAAAGAGGGTTGGCTAAAATGGTTCTCTTTTAACCATTATCACTTAGGTGGGGTATAGTAAGATTTAAAATTTAAAAAACTAATATGTTTAACGGATAATATGAAAATAGTTTAAGAGATAAGATGAAAATAAATCAAATTAGGAACTTGGGATGACAATAGATCAAACAAGATCACGTGAAAACATATTTGTATCTACATTGGTTGATCTTAGAAGTTTTTAGTGGAGGGGATTTAAATTTTTCTTTTTCCCATTAGTAAATATTTCAGGTATTATATTATATTAGATTCATTTAAATCGGGTCAGGTCAAACAAAAATAACACAACATGTAAGTTTTTCTCCGATTATTCATATTATCGTTAATACACATAAAAAACAAATTGGTTCCAACAAACAAAAAACTAAAATACTTAAACAAGCTAGTCGTAAGTTTATGATGGTGAATTGCGTAGGTCAGTGGTGGTGTTATGGTGGGTGTTCTGCACTGTTAACCATAAATTGGCTAAATGAATAATGAGCTATAAAAATTAAAAGCTAATTTTTATTAGACTATTAAACTAATTAAAACATAGAAATTTTTAAGGAAAAATAATCAGAGAGGGCCAACTTAATAAATATTAAACTTTTTAAAAAAAATACAAATAAAATAACATTATTAAATGAAAAACAAGGTGACCCATGTCCCCTCAGGCCCAACATAAATCTGCCTATGTGTATTTATATCCATTTATCTTTACTCATATATAATATATATTTCCCCTTGCCATTTTAATGACAGAGAGCAAAAATATCAAATATGCTTTTTTTTTCAAAAATAATATTCATAATGCTTTTACGGATTAAAAATAAAATAAAATTAAATGATAAAAATATAAATTTTTGTCATAAATTGTTATATTAAGTTTCAGATAATTTGTTAATAATAGTATTTATTAAAAAATAGAAAGAAAAACAGAGAAAAGAAAAAGAATAACAAAAAGAGGAGAGAAATGAAAGAAAAAATACTTATAGAATTGATAGATTTATGGTTATCATAAATTTGATGCATTTATATTTTATTATGCGAAAGTTTATAAAGATGTTTTTTTATGTTTGAAGTAATAATTTTTATGCATCTAATAATAACAACCCTTAATGTTGTGACTGTCATTTTCTTTTTTCATTAAGTATATACGTATATGGATAGAACTATCATCTGTCATTTTTTATTTTTTTATATATATAAATAAGATAATATTGTAGAAAACAAATATGGAGATTACACGTAGGAAAAATCTTACGGAGTTAATGCCCAAAATGGTGTATGTGAAAAAATAATTACCAAAATGGTGTACTTTTAAAAATATTTGATAAAATGGTGTTTTTCTAAAAATTATTTACCAGAATGGTGTTTTTTGTAAGTTTTGTATTATTTTGCTTAAAAACTAGATTTTATTTATTTTACCATCTCTATTAGACCATTAAAACTTAAAAGCTTGAAACCAAACTAATATCTATCTATTAATCTATCAACTCTATGTTCGGTTGTAGTCGTTTTTCGGTTTTAAAGGTTTGGATCAAGACCAAGTTAAAGCATATGAATGACGACGCAAATTTAACATGGTCGTGTTTTTAAAACAGTCGATTATGCACCAAAGGTTTTGTGTAACAACATTTTCTATTAAAAGTGTGGCATCATACTTACCGCCATACCGAGTTAATGGCATATATTATTAACGTACATAAAATTGTAAGACGTACTAACATAGTGACATACAAATACTTATACATGGCAAGTGCATGAAGATTAATGAACATATACTTGATAATAATAATAATAATAATAATAATAATAATAATAATAATAATAATATAATAATAATAATAAAAGCTTACTCTTAGTTAATTTTGTCGAATTTTGCAACCAATAAGCTTTTTAGTTTTATTGAAACTCATGAAAAATGTTTTGAAAAAAGTTTATGTAGATATATAAACAATCTAAAACAAAATCATACTACAAAACTTATAAAAACATTATTCTGGTAAGTTTTAATTGTTTAGCAGAGATGGTAAAATAAGTAAAGTCTAGTTTTTAAGCAAAATAATACAAAACTTACAAAAACACCATTCTGGTAAATAATTTTTTTTATTAAAAAATACCATTTTAGCTAATATTTTTTAAAATACACCATTAGCAATTCTTTTTTTTTTCACATACACCAATTTGGGCTAAAACTCAAATCCTACGGGCTACGTAACAAAATCTAAAGATAGTTTTGCGTTGAGATGGATGACTTTAGAAAGCTAGGATAACTACTTTTTTATTATATATCGATAGTACCTTATAAAACATTTATTCCCTCCATTTTTTTCAACTTTAGGTAGTTGATGATCCCAAAATACCCCTGTTATTTATTTATAATTTAAATATCTCCACCAACACAGTCAATCCGAGGGCATGACTGGCGGTGGAAGTCATACTACCGTTCTGGAAGAAACCAGCTAATGCTAGAGAAAATCATGCCCCACCTATTTATTGGCAAGCATTTAAAGGTATGTACGATGGATATCTGGTAAACACAAACTATGGAAAAATTTCATATATGTCCCATATTGACACCCTAATTACATATTTATCCAACTTAAATTGATAATTACATATATATCCAAATTTTGTTTAAATTATATCATATTTATCCAAGCCACAAATTATATTATATTGTGATTAAAATTAAAAAGGCAAAAAAAAACTATTCACCAATATTGTTTATTTTAACAATCCTTCAGTCATCTTAGTTTGTAGATACTGAATTGGATTTGTACTGTAATGCCTTTCTTCTTACCTATACATATATATATAGGTAAGAACAACAAATAAGGAGAGAACCGTGAGAACCACTAGTTTCCCTCCCTCTTTCTCCTTTTTGGTGTGGTTTTTTAATTTTTAATTTTTATTTTTTGAAATTTTTTTTGTTTTTATTTTCTTTTAACAAAAACCCATTCCAAAAAAAAAAAAAAAAATTTTTTTTGTAAAAAATCATATGGGTTACGTGTTGAAAACGTATGGATACGGTACGGGCGTTGCCCTCATCCGTTCTAAAGGGGTTGTCACCGGACGCATATGAGAATGGTATGGATTTGATGGGCGGCGATCCAAGAGATGGTGGCGGTTTGATACGGTACGGGCGTAGCCCTTAACTCTAAGGGCTAAGCCCTTAGAGATGTTTTTTTAGTGGTTCTCACGGTTCTCACTTCATTCCTTCACTATATATATATATATATATATATGGGAATCATATTTAGAATCATCGATTGAGTTTAACATAACATGAATTTATATCTTCATATGTGTATTCATAAATTACGATCTTTGATGTCCCGGTATGTTATATCTTTATTGCATTCATTCTTATGTAATATATCTTTTTCCCTTTTAACATATATACTTTACGTTCTATATTATAGCCTATACAATGACTATGTAAATATTTCGACATATATGTAATTATTAATTTAAATAGGACCTCTAGTTGGTAGATAACGTGTGTTATTAAAAAACTAATAAACAAAAAAGAAGAGGACAAAAAACTTAAAACAAAATAAATAAATAAAGATGAAACAAAACAAAAAGAAATAGAAAAAAGGAGGCATGAATTCCGATTCACTCAAATTAGGATATTAGGCTATCCGGAGTGGGGCGGTTAGCCCAGGCGATCCGGTGGATTTCGCCGCCTAGTCGCCGGGCACACCACCCCCACCCGGCGATCCACCATTTCAGCGACTTGTGTGGGTTGCGAGATAATTGTTGACCGGGTGATGTTTTCGAAATTTTAAGCCGTTGGGAACGGCTATGTTGACCCAATTAGAAAAAAAAAGAATTAATCCTATTTTATTCTATATATATACATATATCACTCTATTTTTTTCCCACAAAACACATACACACATACACTTTTAAATCAATCTCTCTCACTTTTCACAAAAATACACATACATAATTTCATATATCATGGATGATATCGACGAGTTGCTTGAGTCATCTAGTTCCGATTCTAGTTCGGAAGGTTCTACGGATCTAGACGAGGCAATCGATAGTGCGGTTGCTTTGACCATTAGTACTATGATACAAGCCGCGCAAGAGGAAGAAGAGGAGGATGACGATGAAGGAGAGGCGCCTATATTTAGGAGGAGGGCGGTCCTACATCGTAGGCGGCATGAGGCAAACGAACGCTTGATGCGTTTTTACTTTGATGACGACCCGGTATATCCCCCGAGGGAGTTTAGGAGGCGCTATCGTATGACCAAGCGTTTATTTTTGAGGATAACAAATGACTTGGAGGCCGAGTATAGATATTTTCAACAGAGAGTCGACTGTCGCGGGAAGTTAGGATTCACCGCGATACAGAAGTGTACTGCCGCGCTTCGTCAGTTAGCATATGGCTCAACCGTCGACTCATTTGACGAGAACTTTGAAATGTCTGAAAGGACGTTGCGCGAGTCGTTAGCAAACTTTTGTAAAGGTACAACTTTTTATTATTACATTTTATTACATATTAGTTTATATTACGTATTAGTTTATATTACGTATTAGTTTATATTACTTATTAGTTTATATTACTTATTAGTGTATATTACGTATTAGTTTATATTACATATTAGTTTATATTACATATTAGGTATACGCGCGTTATATGGGCCGACATACCTACGTAGACCGACTTGGAGTGACCTTCAGCGCATATACGACGTGCATGAGCAGGTCCACGGTTTCCCGGGCATGATTGGTAGTATTGATTGCATGCATTGGCCGTGGGAGTTGTGTCCTACCGCATGGCGCGGTACGCACACACGAGGGGATATTGGGAGGCCTAGTATGATACTTCAGGCCGTTGCCTCGACTGACTTATGGATTTGGAACGCGTATTTTGGTACGCAAGGCTCCCACAACGACATCAACGTGTTTGAGTCGTCGCCCATTCTTGAAGAGATAATATCCGGATTGGCACCTACAGGTAAATTATTATTTTATAAATGTTATTATTATATATTATTACATATACTTACATATTGTTTTGTTCAACATGTAACATCCGTGAATTTTGACCCGTTGACTTTACGTGTAGTATGACTAACAATTTAAGTTAATGAATTAATTGGGTCGTTTTGTGAGTTAAATGGCGATGTGGTATATTCGGGTCGATAATATGGGTTAGTCGATATTTAAACGTGTAGCGTTTGTGTTGTGGTTTGTGAAGGGAAACGGGTCGGCCCGTGGGTAGTCCATGACCCACCAGCCCCCAAGACCCATTTCCCCCCCTTATCCCTTTCTCCCCCTCTCATTCTCATTTCTATCTATCTATCTCCTTCTCTATTTCTCTCAAACAAAAGAAAACCAATTCATTCTTCATCCTCTTCTTGCATCAAATTAGTGTTGGAACGGTTATAACATAGAAATCATAGCCATCTTCATCTCACTTTCGTCATATTGAAGAATCAAAAGCCAAGTTCTTGCATTTTACCCATTTTGACCTAATTTCGGGTTCTAGCTCAAGGAGGAGTTTCGGTAAGTCTAATTCATCCCTTTTGTACCTACTTATGTTTGTTTATGCATTTCTAGTCATCTTGAAAGTTTGCAAGTCCTAAATCGGCTTAAATCTTGATTTGGGTCAAACTAGGGTTTAATTAGGGTTTGAAGGGTTTGGATGTGATTTTGATGTTTGAATCGAAACTAAGATAGGGGTTATGTTTATTTATGATAAAACATGTTTGTTTAAGCTTCAAAATGGGTCTTGGATCATCGCTAGTCGATTTGGGGGTCGAAAATGGGGTTTGGGTGAAGTTGGATCGCATTTTGTACTCAAAAATCTCCAGGTCTGAGCCCAGTCGCGCCGCGAGCTCCTGCTCCTCGCGCCGCGAGCTCCTGTTCCTCGCGTCCGCGAGCTCCTCTCCTCGCGCCGCGAGCTTTCCTGCTCCTCGCGCCGCGAGCTCCTTCTCCTCGCGCCGCGAGTTTCACCTGTTTTGCACATCAGTTTTCAAACGTTAATAACTTTTGATCCGTAACTCCAAATAAGTCGTATGACCTATCGTTGGAATCGTAAGAGAGTCTAGTTTCTATTAGTGACCCTCTTTTTGTATGAATCCTTTCTCATTTCTAAAAAGGTCGAGTCGAATGTGTCTTGTTTCCTACTCGTTTAAGTTGGAAAGGCGTTTAGGGTTTGTGACTTGACCTAATTGTGCTAAACTAACTTGTTTATGATTGTAGAGTTGACATTATGGTATATTGATGTATAATTATAGGTTGTGGACGTGTGGATCCTATTACTCGTTTGTAATCTTATACTAGCTTCTTTGCTGGTCAAGGTGAGTTTCGTATCTCCCTACTCGCTTGAGATTCGGGCTGAAAAGTGTAAACCTGGCGTGTTTACTTGCATTTATTGATTTATTGATTGGTTGCCTTGATTGTTGGATTGATGTGACAGTTCGTTTCGTTTGATTGACTTGGGTTATGTTTTAGTTAATTATTATATATATATTAGGATAGACGTACATACATGGAAGTCGGTTATGCCTTCATTGGGTTTTATATGTGGTGGGAAGGCTGCGGGTGACCCTATATATAAGCATCTGGGACTTGAAGAAAGTAGAATCCTCTGAAGTATATGTACGTATAGTTGGCTTAATTGGGATTAGTGGTTTATGGTTGATGAATATTGATTGTTGGCTTACGGTTGTCGTATATGGATTTTGGCTTATGTTGGACGAATATTGACTGTTGACACAGGTTCATCGTCTATTGACTGTTGGTTTATGATATATGCATTTACATTTGATTGTAAGCATTGCATACATTGTTGATGAGCCCTCGGCAGGGGATTGCCAACATCCTGGTGCATAGATGTATGCACATCCTGGTGCATAGATGTATGCACCCGTTTTGGATGTAGTTCCTGACTCCGAGTATATAGACATATATATCTCGATGATTTTGAGATACAGCCTTGTTCATTGTGATGACAGAAGGGTATCACTGCATTGGTGACTGGCGTTCACGCATAGGATAGGCATGTTTGCTTATTCATGCATTTGGCACTTACATTGATTCGCATATCATTTGTGCATTCTCATTTCACATTTACTTGTCTTGTGTAATCTTGTTGTTGGGCGATGTTGTGCTATGTAGAGGCTTGCTGTAAGTCATGTCTAGCCTCTATTCTTATATTATGATTATTGATGTTGGTTCTTTACGAACCATTACTACGAACTCACCAACCTTGTGTTGACTATGCTTAGTACACTTTTCAGGTAATCAGATTAATCCTGGGCATGGAGTATAGTTGCTTGCTTGCTTGCTGTTTAACCCGGACTTTGGACCTTATGGATCAAGGATTCATAGACCTTCTCTTTTGCATTATACTTAGGATTAATTGCCATCTTTTGAATGCTCCTTTGTAACCTTGATGGTTATTGCTCCTTTTGTATTTTGGTACTTGTTTCGTATTTGTAATGGATTCACTGAATCTTTATTTGCATTTAGTTCTTGTTCTATTGTAATTCCACCTTGTGCTATATGATTTCCGTAATATTTCGAGCCTCGGCTTGGGGTGTTACAGAATGGTGGCCCATGCGTGGTCGTAGAGAATTAGGCGGTTTGACCTAGATTACGGCTTAAGTTAAAACTCTTCATATAGCATGCATGGTTAGGAAATTTGTGTGCAATGTGAATTTTGTGAATCCCGTGTGAGTTCGTAGTTAAGACCACTTGTATGATAACTCGAATTCAATGTGATGAATGTGGATTGTAGTTAATATGGGTTGTTGTTGTTAATTGTTGGAACTAATGTGATGATTTAGGGCAAAATGATGGGATGCCATTAACTTAGTATAATATTGTGGCAACCCTAAAAGAACCCGATCAACTGTTTTATGGTTACCCAATATTATAGCAAGTTCATGACATCGTGGATTGTGCACGTGTGGCTTAAAGTATAATAAGGAACCGATATGCTTAATGGAAGTTGATTAGGTGGAAGGTTAGCCGTTGGTACACCTTGTATACATACCCGGTCAATAACTAGAGAGCATATCGAATTCGGATTATACTTTGAATCATTCGTGTTAGTTGTTTGATTGCATGATGTAACGAGCATGATTACTTGATGTTACGATATGTAAAAATCCTTTATGATTCTAACACTTCTGCCCTAGCATAATGTAATGAAATGAGTATGTGGTATCGGTATGAGAGCATTGACTACTTGTGTGGCTAACATGTGAGCATTTGAGACTAACTCTCAGGTCAACGTGTCACTTGTTTTATAGAAATGGCGAGACCAAGGAGAGTCGGAACGAACTATAGGGCCGAAGAGGAAGAACCGCAACCGGAAGTTCAACCGGAAGTACAAAGAGGTAGGGGCCGTGGTAGGGGCCGTGGTAGAGGCCGTGGTAGGGGTCAAGGAAGGGGTCGTGGTGAGATCCCTGAACCAAATATGGCTGAGGTGATCGCTCAAACGATCGCCAATATCATGCCAACCATTATTGCTCAGGTCACGGCAAACCTTGGGCAAAACAATGGGCCTCAAAACAATGAAGCCCCAGAAAATATGGATAACGAAAATGCCCAACCTCATGCCGTTGAGAATGAAGAAGAGGGACCAGTGGGAGTTAATATTGGGATGCCCATGAATAATCAATATGGGGGATACCGTCAAGGATGCATATTTAAGGACTTTAAAAGTTGTGGGGCACCGGAGTTTGATGGAAGAGGTGGTCCCACGGAATGTATAAGGTGGTTTGAGGCGATAGAAGCGGTGATTGAAAGGAGTCATTGCACCTACGATGACCGGATTTCCTATGCATCCGGCATGTTTAGGCATGACGCCTTGAGTTGGTGGAATCAGGAAATAACGTTGGGGCGGACTCAAAATTTGGAGTGGATTGACTTCAAAAACAAAGTAAAAGCAAAGTTTTGTCCTCCCTATGAACTACAATACTTGACCATCGAGTTTGCTAATCTCAACATGGAGGGAGCCGATTACAAGGGCTATGTTAGACGATTTCAAGAGTTGTCTACCCTCATTCCTCACTTGGTAGGTACCGAACCTCAGGCCATCCAGAAGTTCGTATTGGGCTTGAATCCTCAAGTCCGATCTTATGTAAACTCCAACATGCCTACTTCTTTGGCTAATGCGGTTAATCAAGCCGGGAGTGTGACAGAAGACTTGTTGAGGAGTGGTGTTTTGAGCAAATCCTCAACGAACAAGAGGAAAGAAGTGGGAGAGTCGAGTGGGGTAAAGAAGATGGGAAAGTTTGACCCTAGAAATGCTAATAGGAGTAGGGTGATGGCGGCGGTGGAACCGGCTAAGAAGGCTTATTCTGGGCCTCATCCCCCCCCCCCCCCCCCCCCCCCCCCCCCCCCCCCCCCCCCCCCCCCCCCCCCCCCCCCCCCCCCCCCCCCCCCCCCCCCCCCCCCCCCCCCCCCCCCCCCCCCCCCCCCCCCCCCCCCCCCCCCCCCCCCCCCCCCCCCCCCCCCCCCCCCCCCCCCCCCCCCCCCCCCCCCCCCCCCCCCCCCCCCCCCCCCCCCCCCCCCCCCCCCCCCCCCCCCCCCCCCCCCCCCCCCCCCCCCCCCCCCCCCCCCCCCCCCCCCCCCCCCCCCCCCCCGGGCCTCCTCCTCAAGGTAACCAAAGAAGAGGCGAATGTTTTGAATGTGGTAGCCGTGACCACTACCGTAATAATTGTCCTCGATGGGTGGGACAACAAGTTCAGGTAGCCGTTCACCCCAATCAACTCCAAATGGTCGGGCCTAACCAAAACTGGGGCCAACAAGGCCATCAAGTGCAACCACGCGGCCGAGCCTTTGCGGCCAATGTAAATGAAGCCCGCAACGATCCCAATGTAGTAGCAGGTACCTTTCTCCTTAATGGTCACTATGCCACCGTCCTATTTGATTCCGGGGCCGATTATAGCCTCGTGTCTTCTAATTTTGTTCCTTTGATTGATGTGAATCCTTGTGCTTTAAACTATGTGCTTGACATTGAAATGGTAAACGGGTCACTAACTAAAATTAGTCAAATACTTCGCGATTGTGTCCTGACCTTGGAAGATGTCGATTTCTTCATAGACCTTATGCCTTTGGACATTGGTAGTTTTGATATTATAGTGGGTATGGATTGGTTAACGGCGGTAAATGCAACCATTGATTGTGGCGAGAGAGTTGTTAAGATACCTTTGACTAACGGTAAAATCCTTAGAGTTCAAGGTGAAACCTCCGATTCTTCGACTTCTAAAGTCTTTAGTGCTACCATCTCAAAGGTAGAATTGAAGACCGTCCCTATCGTTTGTGATTTTCCCGATGTTTTTCCGGATGACCTACCGGGGTTACCTCCGCCCCGTGAACTTGATTTTCGTATCAATCTTATTCCCGAAGCCGCGCCCATAGCAAAAGCTCCATATAGACTAGCCTTAACCGAAATGCAGGAGCTACAAACTCAACTCAAGGAACTCCAAGAGAAGGGTTTCATTCGCCCTAGTCAATCTCCTTGGGGTGCTCCTGTTCTCTTCGTCAAAAAGAAAGATGGGTCCTTCAGAATGTGTATCGACTACCGGGAATTAAACAAGCTCACAGTGAAGAACCGATATCCTCTCCCAAGAATTGACGACTTATTTGATCAACTTCAAGGAGCTAAGCACTTCTCAAAAATCGATCTTCGCTCGGGTTATCATCAACTCCGGGTACATGAAGATGACATCCCCAAAACGGCCTTTCGCACAAGGTATGGTCATTTTGAATTCACCGTAATGCCTTTTGGGTTGACTAATGCACCGGCGGTGTTCATGGACTTGATGAACCGGGTGTGTCAACCATACTTAGACAAGTCTGTCATTGTGTTCATTGATGACATACTTGTATACTCGAAGACGAAGGAGGAGCATCTTGAGCACTTGCGTGAAGTGCTTGAATTATTAAGGAGGGAGAAATTGTATGCGAAATTTTCCAAGTGTGAGTTTTGGTTGGAAGAAGTCCACTTCCTTGGTCACGTAGTGAGCAAGGATGGTATTCATGTGGACCCAAGCAAGATTGAAGCGGTCAAGAATTGGAGAAGACCCGAAACGCCATCCGAGATCCGCCAATTCCTTGGATTGGCGGGTTACTATAGAAGATTTATTGAAAATTTCTCCCGTATTGCACAACCACTCACCCTCTTGACTCAAAAGGAGAGAAATTTTGAATGGGGCGAAAGACAAGAGAATGCCTTCCAAACTCTTAAAGATATGTTATGTGACGCTCCTATTTTGACGCTACCGGATGGAATCGAAGATTTTGTTGTTTATTGTGATGCTTCGGGGCAAGGGTTGGGTTGTGTTCTTATGCAAAGGGGTAAAGTCATTGCTTATGACTCTCATCAATTGAAGGTGCATGAGAAGAACTACCCGACACATGATTTGGAATTGGGAGCGGTTGTGTTTGCTTTGAAGTGTTGGAGGCATTACCTCTATGGCACCAAATGTGTGATTTATACCGATCACAAAAGTCTCCAACACATCTTCAACCAAAGTGAATTGAATATGAGGCAAAGGCGTTGGTTAGAACTATTTAGTGATTATGATTGTGACATCCGTTATCACCCGGGCAAGGCAAATGTAGTAGCCGATGCCTTGAGCCGAAAGGAGAGAGTGAAACCAAGACGGGCTAGAGCTATGAGCCTCACGGTAGGGCCAAATATTCGTGATCGGATTATTGAAGCCCAAATTCAAGCCACCCTACCGGAAAACTTTGGAAACGAAAACCTAGATGGCATGGAACAACTATTTGACCGAAAGAATGATAATGGGCTATACATGGTTGAAAGACTTTGGGTTCCTATTTTCGGCGACTTAAGAACGCTTATTATGAATGAAGCTCACCTATCGCCTTATTCGGTCCATCCCGGGTCGGATAAGATGTACTTTGACTTGAAGGAATTATATTGGTGGCCGGGCATGAAGCGTGATGTGGCAAGGTATGTGAGTGAGTGTCTTACTTGCTTACAAGTCAAGGCCGATCACAAGAAGCCACCCGGATTGTTGGTGCAACCGGTGATGCCCGAATGGAAGTGGGAGCATATCTCAATGGACTTCATCACTAAACTACCGAAGACGAGAAGCAGCCGTGACACGATTTGGGTGATAGTAGATCGGTTAACGAAATCGGCTCACTTTCTAGCCATTCGTGAAACCGATAAATTTGACACTTTGGTTCGATTGTACATCAAGGAAGTAATATCTAAGCATGGAGTGCCGATTTCTATCATTTCGGATAGAGATGCCCGTTTTAAATCAAAATTTTGGGAAGCCTTTCAAAAAGCCATGGGTACTCGACTCGACATGAGCACGGCGTTTCACCCTCAAACGGATGGACAAACCGAGAGAACCATTCAAACACTTGAAGACATGTTAAGGGCGTGTGCAATCGATTTTGGTGGAAGTTGGGAAGACCATTTGCCGCTAGTAGAATTTTCATACAACAATAGCTACCATGCTACCATTCAAATGGCGCCCTTTAAAGCATTGTATGGTAGGATATGTCGTTCTCCCCTAGCTTGGGCGGAAATTGGAGAGAGTCAACTCATCGGGCCGGAAATTGTGATTGAAACAACTAAGGTAATATCTCGAAATAAGGAGAAGTTGCAATTGGCCCGTGAACGTCAAAAGAAGTATGCCGATGTGAGGCGAAGACCGTTGGAGTTTGAAGTTGGTGATTTTGTACTTTTGAAAGTGTCACCTTGGAAGGGCGTCGTACGTTTTGTGAAGCGGGGAAAACTTGCACCGAGGTATATTGGTCCTTTCAAGATTCTTGAACGAGTCGGGAAAGTTGCTTATCGGCTAGAATTGCCTCAAGAGCTTAGCGGTGTGCATGATGTGTTTCATATTTGTAATTTACGCAAGTGTTTGGCGGATCCTACACATCATGTACCTATGGACGAAATTAGGGTTGATTCGAATTTGAACTTTGTTGAAGAGCCGGTGGAGATCTTGGATCGGCAAGAAAAGAAACTCAAGGGCAAGCGCTACACGATTGTTAAGGTTAGATGGAACGCTAGACGTGGAGCCGAGTTCACTTGGGAGAGAGAGGATCACATGAAAACTAAGTATCCGCATTTATTTAGTAATTAGTGTTTTGTTAAATTTTGGGACGAAATTCTTTCAACGGGGGGATAATGTAACATCCGTGAATTTTGACCCGTTGACTTTACGTGTAGTATGACTAACAATTTAAGTTAATGAATTAATTGGGTCGTTTTGTGAGTTAAATGGCGATGTGGTATATTCGGGTCGATAATATGGGTTAGTCGATATTTAAACGTGTAGCGTTTGTGTTGTGGTTTGTGAAGGGAAACGGGTCGGCCCGTGGGTAGTCCATGACCCACCAGCCCCCAAGACCCATTTCCCCCCTTATCCCTTTCTCCCCCTCTCATTCTCATTTCTATCTATCTATCTCCTTCTCTATTTCTCTCAAACAAAAGAAAACCAATTCATTCTTCATCCTCTTCTTGCATCAAATTAGTGTTGGAACGGTTATAACATAGAAATCATAGCCATCTTCATCTCACTTTCGTCATATTGAAGAATCAAAAGCCAAGTTCTTGCATTTTACCCATTTTGACCTAATTTCGGGTTCTAGCTCAAGGAGGAGTTTCGGTAAGTCTAATTCATCCCTTTTGTACCTACTTATGTTTGTTTATGCATTTCTAGTCATCTTGAAAGTTTGCAAGTCCTAAATCGGCTTAAATCTTGATTTGGGTCAAACTAGGGTTTAATTAGGGTTTGAAGGGTTTGGATGTGATTTTGATGTGTTGAATCGAAACTAAGATAGGTGTTATGTTTATTTATGATAAAACATGTTTGTTTAAGCTTCAAAATGGGTCTTGGATCATCGCTAGTCGATTTGGGGGTCGAAAATGGGGTTTGGGTGAAGTTGGATCGCATTTTGTACTCAAAAATCTCCAGGTCTAAGCCCAGTCGCGCCGCGAGCTCCTGCTCCTCGCGCCGCGAGCCCGTGTCCAGTCGAAGTCAGTGACTTTCTCGCGTCCCGCCTCGCGCCGCGAGCTTTCCTGCTCCTCGCGCCGCGAGCTCCTGCTCCTCGCGCCGCGAGCCCGTGTCCAGTCGAAGTCAGTGACTTTCTCGCGTCCCGCCTCGCGCCGCGAGCTTTCCTGCTCCTCGCGCCGCGAGCTCCTTCTCCTCGCGCCGCGAGTTTCACCTGTTTTGCACATCAGTTTTCAAACGTTAATAACTTTTGATCCGTAACTCCAAATAAGTCGTATGACCTATCGTTGGAATCGTAAGAGAGTCTAGTTTCTATTAGTGACCCTCTTTTTGTATGAATCCTTTCTCATTTCTAAAAAGGTCGAGTCGAATGTGTCTTGTTTCCTACTCGTTTAAGTTGGAAAGGCGTTTAGGGTTTGTGACTTGACCTAATTGTGCTAAACTAACTTGTTTATGATTGTAGAGTTGACATTATTGTATATTGATGTATAATTATAGGTTGTGGACGTGTGGATCCTATTACTCGTTTGTAATCTTATACTAGCTTCTTTGCCGGTCAAGGTGAGTTTCGTATCTCCCTACTCGCTTGAGATTCGGGCTGAAAAGTGTAAACCTGGCGTGTTTACTTGCATTTATTGATTTATTGATTGGTTGCCTTGATTGTTGGATTGATGTGACAGTTCGTTTCGTTTGATTGACTTGGGTTATGTTTTAGTTAATTATTATATATATATTAGGATAGACGTACATACATGGAAGTCGGTTATGCCTTCATTGGGTTTTAGATGTGGTGGGAAGGCTGCGGGTGACCCTATATATAAGCATCTGGGACTTGAAGAAAGTAGAATCCTCTGAAGTATATGTACGTATAGTTGGCTTAATTGGGATTAGTGGTTTATGGTTGATGAATATTGATTGTTGGCTTACGGTTGTCGTATATGGATTTTGGCTTATGTTGGACGAATATTGACTGTTGACACAGGTTCATCGTCTATTGACTGTTGGTTTATGATATATGCATTTACATTTGATTGTAAGCATTGCATACATTGTTGATGAGCCCTCGGCAGGGGATTGCCGACATCCTGGTGCATAGATGTATGCACCCGTTTTGGATGTAGTTCCTGACTCCGAGTATATAGACATATATATCTCGATGATTTTGAGATACAGCCTTGTTCATTGTGATGACAGAAGGGTATCGCTGCATTGGTGACTGGCGTTCACGCATAGGATTGGCATGTTTGCTTATTCATGCATTTGGCACTTATATTGATTCGCATATCATTTGTGCATTCTCATTTCACATTTACTTGTCTTGTGTAATCTTGTTGTTGGGTGATGTTGTGCTATGTAGAGGCTTGCTGTAAGTCATGTCTAGCCTCTATTCTTATATTATGATTATTGATGTTGGTTCTTTACGAACCATTACTACGAACTCACCAACCTTGTGTTGACTATGCTTAGTACACTTTTCAGGTAATCAGATTAATCCTGGGCATGGAGTATAGTTGCTTGCTTGCTTGCTTGATGCTTAGTACACTTTTCAGGTAATCAGATTAATCCTGGGCGTGGAGTATAGTTGCTTGCTTGCTTGCTGTTTAACCCGGACTTTGGACCTTATGGATCAAGGATTCATAGACCTTCTCTTTTGCATTATACTTAGGATTAATTGCCATCTTTTGAATGCTCCTTTGTAACCTTGATGGTTATTGCTCCTTTTGTATTTTGGTACTTGTTTCGTATTTGTAATGGATTCACTGAATCTTTATTTGCATTTAGTTCTTGTTCTATTGTAATTACACCTTGTGCTATATGATTTCCGTAATATTTCGAGCCTCGGCTTGGGGTGTTACACAACATGTCTTTTATTCCTAATTTGTAGGTGCTTTTACGCATACTGTAACTTTTACAAATCCGGTTATTATTTAAGCGATGGCATCTATCCAGAGTATGCAACTTTTGTGAAGACGTTCACCGATCCGATTGATGAAAAGAGAAAGTATTTTAAGAAGAAACAAGAGTCGGCTCGCAAGGATATCGAGAGAGCTTTTGGGGTTTTGAAGAAAAGGTGGAAAGTTCTTAGTTTCCCTTCGCGATATTGGGACAAGGAGAGAATGCATGACGTGATATATACTTGTATTATTTTGCATAATATGATTTTGGAGGATGAAGATAAAGCGTATTGTCAAGACTTCAACGAGCAGGACCCGACTTTGGACCCGGATTACTGGACGCAGCAAACTCCAATGGATCAACGAATTATAAACTCAAACGCCGTCAGGAGCAGGGAAACACACAACATACTATTGGCGGATTTGGTTGATCATTTATGGGAGAACCGCCATGCACCTGTGGAAGAATACGTGTCGCCTGCTGTGGAAGATTATTTTAGTGATGACGACTAGACTTTTATTTGTTTTACAAATGTGTGTTTAATGTGTGTTTATTATTTATGTTTTAATGTTTGTTTTTTATGTTTTAATGTTTTTTTTTATGTTTTTAATGTTTTTTTTATTTTTAATGTTTTTTTTATTTTTAATGTTTTTTTCGAAATTTTAATGTTTTTTAGTGTAATGTATTGTATTTTTAAATTTTATATAAATAAAAGGGCTAATTGCTTAGAAAGTGCTCCAACTTTGACACTTTTGTTTTTTGGGGCTCCAACAAAAAAAAGTTCTATTTTAGGGATTGAAACCGGTTAAAATGACTTTTGTGGGGTTAATTGCAAGTTGCCGGTTAAAATTAAATTTCTAAATCATTTTGATTTATTTTTAACCCGTCTATTTCATACGTGGATATTACAACTCGGCAATCATTTACTTTCATTTTCCACATAGGCATTATACTATCAGCTAAACATCTTTTTATACCCAACTTTTGTTGGATCCGATCAAACAAAACAAAAAACACCCCAACCCCACACTCCCTTTTTGTCTGGTAAACCCTAGATCGAAAACCCCACAAGATCCTCCATTGTCTCTGAAATCGATAGTTCTCTTCAAGGAATTTAGGGTTTATTACATGTTTCAGGTATGATTATTACATCATATATCTCTCTTAAAATGGCTTCATCATTTCGCTAATTTAGGGTTTCTTCATGGCGATTGCATGGATTGTTTTGAAATTCGAGTTTTTACATTTAAATATTATTTATTTATTTAAAAATAATATATTTTGTTCATATATTTCAGGATGCGTGAACGGTTCTTTGAATTTGATGGTGCGTTTGCCTGGCATCCTCTTAGGTATGAACACGACATTGTCATGCCTATTTGCATAAGTCTTCTCGAGTATAATGCGTTTGTTAAGTATTTAGAGGAGTTAATTCAAGACTCATTAAATGCAATGTACTTTGTACTTCCTGATAAGAATCTTGGTAATCGTGGTTTAGTCAAAATTGATGGGCAGCAGCAAATAGATTGGTTATTTGAAATTTCACATACTTATGGTAGACTGCATGTATATCTGGATCATTTCTTGGATGACCTAAGTGAGTTCCTAGCGATACCTTCAAAACCTAATGATGGTGACATAGTTGATGATGAGTTTAATGTCAATGATTTTTTGATTAGTCAAAGTCAGCTTGCTGCTAGCTTAGGTGTCCAAAGTCAAGTGCCAGATAAGGGTAAGGAAAGTTTAGTTGATAATGAAAATGATGTTGATAATGAAAATGATGATACTGAGAATGTAGATGATAATGGAACAGATAAGGGTAAGGAAAAGGAAACTGTAGTTGATAATGAATCCAGTGAGGATAGTGACTATGAACCAAGTGAAAGTGACACTGAAAGTGACACTGAAAGTGATGCCAATTCAGTTGACTACCTCTCAGAAGGAGAAGATGAGTTAAGGGATTTTAGGCTATTGAAAATGTAACACCCTTCATTTAAAAATATGGGTTTCCAAAAATTTTCGCCTAACGGCGTTAAAAGAAAGCGGAAGAAACTTAAAAAGTCCAAACCAATTAAAATATGTTGGTTTCCTTATTCAATGGTGTTACTTAGTCATATCATCAAAACAAGTCCAAATGGAAACCCGTCGGCTGCCCAACACAAAACAACCGACTACAAAACATGCAAACTTCATAATTGTCTAGGCATAAACAAAAGTCTAGAAATATGCAGCAACTATGGGTAGCTATGGTCTTCGTCAAGCAATCTACCCATTTCCTCACTCCTCATGCAACGTCTACCTCGGCTAAGTTAAACCTGAGGGAGCAACACATTTCAAAAGACAAGTGTTAGCTAACGAATTAGCTAAGTAAGATAACACTTAAATTATAAAACCATTTATCCATTTCAAACATTATGGATTTATAAAACGTCTTTAAGGCACAATACACATCAACATAGCACAACATCAATACTACATAATAGGATGAAACACCCTAAATGTGCCTATCCTTCATTCTGCATTTCACACATATAACCACATAACTGCTTTCTCTACGTTTTGGCTACTTTGCTACGTTTAACTGCATTACTACATTTTAACTGCGTTAAAGTGTAACATATGTCACACCCGACTAGATAACAACCTTACGGATGAACATCAAACGTCGTTAAGGAATGGCAAGCCAATCCCAGAGTAATCCGTATGTACAAGACAAATGGGGGCGGGTCAGACCTCTCGTATTACTCAACTGCAACTCAATGACCATGTCGCAAGGAGCCACCCAAGCAACCTGCATCTACGCACTTAGCCGGGCTAGGGCAGGTACGGGTTAAGCTTAACACTTTCTGCATCTCATTTTAACGAGCTCGATTTCCTGCACCTCATTTAGTTTAGGTGTCTACGTTACCTAAACATTTGCTACATATACTGCTTTTACGTTTTGGGCCCTTAAATGTGCACGTGTCATGGCAACTTAACAAGTCTAGTGAACTAGATGAGCAAGCCATACAAACATGCACAATCAACATATACCACATATACTACATCTCAATACATTACAAGATACTACATATCACTTCATAACATAACACTACATTATACGTCATTTCATAACATGCACTACATTACATATCATTTGGGACTGCATTTCAGGTCTCATTGGTCATTTACATAACCCATATTTCCTCCCGTGTAACCCCGCATACCCATAAGCAATTCAAGGTATCAATTGGGAAGTTATTATATGAAACCATCTTTTTGTTGAACCCTCAGCGTGTCAAAGTAGTGTATCTTACCTTGGTACGGCTTACCAACAAATGATAACGCAAGTTACCGAGCTTTGCAAGTATTCCCGACTACCTAACAATCAACATAGGACCAGTTAATGAGTATAACGAGACTAAACCGACCTACAGTCTATATACGTGCCGCATACCCCTTTACTTACCATCATTTCAAGTAATAGTCTCATTTTGACTATTACCCTAGGTATTTGTCTCTTTACGGCTATTCTCAATTTTTGTCCATTTTTAGACTATTACCCGAGGTATTTGTCTCTTTCCGACTATTCTCAATTTTTGTCCATTTTTAGACTATTACCCGAGGTATTTGTCTCTTTCCGACTATTCTCAATTTTGTCCATTTCTAGACTATTACCCGAGGTATTAGTCTCTTTTGGTCTATTTTTCCAAAAACGGGTTTTACACCAGAAAAAGACTCTTTTAAAACCTAATTGATGATTTGACACCATCAATTGCTCCATGAACGAATTGTTAACAAAATGGATCATTAGGTCACATTAAACAACCATTCCTAACATCAAAACTCGATCAATTAACCACAATTGATTTCCAACAACCCAAACCCTTCTCCAAACCCTAAGACCTGAATTAAATCCATTCATTTAATACATAAGATCACAAATCGAAGGGAAGTCACCTAAATTACCTGTAGATGATCACAAGGGAATGCAAAAGACTCGATCAAACACTCTTGTATCACACGTTTTGAAGGATTTTTGGCTTAGAAATTGATAAGGGATTAGGGGGCGGCTAGGGCTTGAGAGGAAAAGTGATATTATCAGTAATGAATGACTAATGATCACCCTTAGGACCCTAAACCCGTTTTTGACTTTCACACTATATCAAAACTGGTCCTTAAGCTTCCAAACACTACATTACTAGCCCAAAACTCCCTTATGGACTATATACTACTTATGGAATACTTTGAACACCTCAAAAGGCACATAACTACAACTTAAACACATTACTACATCAATCCATGAGGCATTCAAGTTTCATACGCATAACACATTAACCACATATAGACATTAAATCTACCATAGACTCAACGACATGTTACGTTGACTTAACGACTCTAGTCAAACGTTAAATAAAAGTTTGGGATGTTACAGAAAACGACCAATAAGAATAAACCCAATACCAAAAGGCAACCAAAACTTGGTGATCCAGTTCCTAAGGTTGACACTGCCAACCCTGACCTAAATGATGCAGTGGCTGATCATGAGGACTATATGAAGGAATTGTATGAGAAATTGAAAGCAACAGAGTTTGTAGATGAGGATCCATTTCAAACACTGCAGAAAATTGAGAAGTGGCCAGTTCATAATGCCAATACTCATTGGAGGTAGAAGAAACCAATAGTTGGTGAAAGGTTTGTTGATCATCATCAGTTTAGGGACATGATGACATACTTTGCTCTAGCAAATGGCTTCTCTATTTGGTTTGAGAAGTCAACACAAAAAAATGTGTTGCAAGGTGTGGTCAAAGACCTCCAAAACTTGAAAAGCCTGAGGTAGGGAAGCAAAGAAAACAACAAAGGTACCCTGCAGCAGAAAGAGGGGAGGAACCAAAATGCCCTTGGAGATGTTATGCTAAGAAGATGGATACTGAGGCCTCACTGCAGATTATGTCTTTAAATGATGAACACACATGTGTAAGAAACTTTAGGTTTGGCTCACTTGTAAACTATAAGTGGATTGGTAAAAGGTTTGGTGATAGAATAAGGGCACATCCAGATATCAAATTGGTTTCTATAGCTGATATGGTCATGAGGAAGTACAAATGCCAAGTTACTCCAAATCAGTGTAGAAATGCCAAACTTTATGCACTTAATGAGTATGAGAAGTCACTGGAAGAACACTATGGGATGCTTAGATCCTATGGAGCTGAGTTACTGTCAACCAACCCAGGTGTAACATCCTAAATTTTATTTGTCTTAAAACTATTAACTAGAGTAAAAATGAATGAAATCGTCATGTTTCGATTATGAGCTAAAGAAATTACATGTTGTTTAAGTCTTTATTTCTTTAGATTTAAGAGTTTAATTAATTTGATGTAGGGATTTTGATGTAGGGAGCATCATTTACTACTATAAGCTGTAACATAAAATAAAAGTGTGAGATGCTATATATATAATTCTAAATAATTGAAATGTGAGTAGAGATGAAATTTAAGCAGCATCACGTATGAGATAGACCGACTTGGTTTTGTGGGCTAGGTCCATCAGCCAAAATTGTAATATAACTGGGCTCCAAATTTTACGGTCCATAATTTATAGGCTAGGCTCATCTTAACGGGAGTAACCTCGATCACTTTGTTATGATTATTTTGCTGTCATAATTTGAGAGATATATATTTGCCCTATAGTTGCCGTCAAACTAAAAGAAGAATAAATAAATAAATCAAAGAACCCTATGGCTAGTGAGGTACATAATTGACGGTGTATAAGGCTTTACAAGATGTCAAGATCAATAAGAAAATTGTGAGGATGTCTTGTATGGTGGTTAGCGTATTCGAGTTTTAAAGCCATTAATTGGATCAACAGCCAAAGTGAAATCAAGGTAATATACTTATCGTCTTGTTGTCATTTTAACGCACGCATAAAAAAAATATAATGAAGTTTAGGATTTTATTTTAAGGTTATCACATGTATTCCGTTTGATGCTTAAAATTCTGGATTCTTTAAATCTAATAACAATAGTTTACACATTCTGGTTAAAATCATAGTTACACGATAAAGAAAAAGATAGGAACTAGTGTTAATCGGATGATATGGTTTCTTGGTTAAAAAGACATGTTTATATTAAATCATAAATCTATATATGATCGAGCTTTGCTACAACAGTTGGTTTTTAGTAAACAACGAAAAATAAAAGCGTGAATTATGAACTTCATATAACAAAGACGAAGAGTCATATAAAAAGAAGTTCGATTAATGAAATAATGTTACTAGCTACGTTGTAGTCTTTCATTGTTGTTACAAGGTTAATAAGTTTACAATTTTATTTAAGAAGCATGGGGAATTAAAGTTGTGGAGATCATGGGTCGGTTAAAAGTTCCTTGAGATGTAGATAAATACTACATAAAAGTTCTAGCTAAGTTCCATGAGATGTAAATCCATACTAAGCTAGTTGCGATAGTTTTTAAAGAAAAATTTAAGTTATTTCATGCATAAACTAGTTAGTTTATATCACGCATGTAATTCTAGGGCAGTTCGTTAATTTATAGCGTGTTTATTTTATTTAATTGTTTAGGTATGCGGATATTGAAGGAGTAACGAGTTAAGTTGCATTATTATCCTATTTGAGGTAAGATAACTACCTTTTGACACGAGGAACACAACAAGAACTTAGTTTTCATAATTAACGATGGTTAAAGCCCTTTTCATACGCTTGTTAAGTTATGGGAACTTCGGAAGGGATTATGGTTGGTTTTATGCATGGTATGCCTTAGTTAACTTTAGTTATTAATGTAATGCATGCTTTAGCTTGTGATGATTGATATGTTTGACTCGATTGCATGTGGTTGATATATTTTTATGGTTGGTTTGGTTGATTGAGATTGTGATTGCATGCTTGATGTTTGATTGGCCTATACATGTAGTACACTAGACTCATGTAGGATTGCCATGATTCACGGTTGCACAATAGGGGCCCTAAAATGATGAGATTGAAACGATTGATAAAAAATACGATTGAAACGGTTGATAAACTCGAGTATAAACTTACGGTTGAAAAGTGTTAAGCTTAACCCATGCTAGTCCCGGGAGGGGCTGGTGTGCTACGGTTGGTCGGACGGGGTAGTCATGATGCCCCTTACGACATGGTCACGATTGCTTGAGTTTGTCGGGTGGTTAGGACCGATCACCATGCTTTGCTAAACGGCTTTCTCCTGGATTTGGTTATGCCTATCCTTAACGACGCCGATGGACCCCGAAAGGACTACCCATCATGTCGGGTGCAAGGTTCCTTGAAAGGTCGAATGACCGCCTATGCACAACCGCGATTGATTTACTTGTGACATAAGTCACTACTTAACGATTGAAAATGGCATAACCTATGATTGATGATTGAGATTGAAATGAGATTGAAATTAAGATTGATAACGATGATTGTTGAGATGATTTGAGGTTGCTAGGCACATGTAGGAATGTAATCTTCCTATGGTGTTTTTCGATTGATATGTGATGATTGTTTGTAATATGCTTGACATGCGTATGAACTAATTAAGATGATTTAATTGGCAACTTCTTTTACAACCTGTGGTTATCTTACTCGGCTTTTAAAGCTGACACTTGTTTGTTTAAAATGTTGTGTTTCCTCAGGTTAAACATTAGAGTTTGCTTAGAGTGAGGCTGGGTAGATATTTGCTATAGACGATGACCTTTATTAGTCTTAGCCTCATTTATTTAGATGACATTTATTATATCTTTTATTGTCGGAATTTATGACTATGGGCTTTCTTAAATTATTGTTGTGATGCAATGAAGTAACACCAAATGTTTTGTAGACCATTCCTTAGGAAATGGTTAAGTTTTTATCGGGACGTTTCCGCATTTTGGTTATCTATTTAAAAGTTTTTGAAAACCCATATTTTTAAATGTCGGGTGTTACAAGTGGTATCAGAGCAATAATTTAAGAAACTTAAACACATTACTACAACTTAAACACATTACTACATCAATCCATGAGGCATTACAAGTGGAATACTTTGAACACCTCAAAAGGCACATAACTACAACTTAAACACATTACTACATCAATCCATGAGGCATTCAAGTTTCATACGCATAACACATTAACCACATATAGACATTAAATCTACCATAGACTCAACGACACGTTACGTTGACTTAACGACTCTAGTCAAACGTTAAATAAAAGTTTGGGATGTTACAGAAAACGACCAATAAGAATAAACCCAAGACCAAAAGGCAACCAAAACTTGGTGATCCAGTTCCTAAGGTTGACACTACCAACCCTGACCTAAATGATGCAGTGGCTGATCATGAGGACTATATGAAGGAATTGTATGAGAAATTGAAAGCAGCGGAGTTTGTAGATGAGGATCCATTTCAAACACTGCAGAAAATTGAGAAGTGGCCAGTTCATAATGCCAATACTCATTGGAGGCAGAAGAAACCAATAGTTGGTGAAAGGTTTGTTGACCATCATCAGTTTAGGGACATGATGACATACTTTGCTCTAGCAAATGGCTTCTCTATTTGGTTTGAGAAGTCAACACAAAAAAATGTGTTGCAAGGTGTGGTCAAAGACCTCCAAAACTTGAAAAGCCTGAGGTAGGGAAGCAAAGAAAACAACAAAGGTACCCTGTGAGTCCCTTAAGTTCGATGGTTAACCAGGAAAGTGTAAAATACAACAAGTCTAATAATCACTAGATTGGACTAGTATTACTTGTAAATAAATGCAAGAGTATATAAACAAAGTAATACAAGACTTAAAACAATAAACAAGTAAAGTGGAACATTATGTATTTTTCAATGGTGTATTTTATTTATGATGTTAAATAAAACACAAGGTTGTGCGGAATCAAGATAATACAAATAAGTATGTATCCTAACAACCTATGAGTTACAAATGATCTATATTTGTCACATAACTCTTTTGGATCGAGATACTTAAAGTTGTGAAGTATCCCAGTTTAAGATCGAGAGTATTTGGACAAATTCACTTTCATGCAAAGTGTATGCTTAAAAGTATTTTTCTCAAGGAAATGACTTTGTATTTATAGGCAACAAAATTCACCAGTGAATTTTGTGCCGTACAAATATGGTTGCATACATTTAATGATCCGACAAGAACATTAAATGTATTGGATAAGGAATAAGGATAAAGTCACATCAAATGACTTTGTATCCTTTTATCCAACCACCTTTACACACGTATACTTTGGTAAAGAACAAGTGGATTGTTCTTAGGAAAGTGTGTAAAGGGAAAAGTCAATCCTCGATATCAGTGTTCAGACTTGTAGGGTCTAGAACACTGACAATCCTCCAGTGTACAGATCTGGTAAGACTTTCCAGTGGACTTTGCCATTTGTCAGTCTTCTTTCTTCAGACTTCAGTCTTTGACTTCAGTCAGAATGTCTTCAGTAGAGTTGATCTGGACTGGGGTGAAGTCCAGTGAGCTCATCTGGAGAATACTCCAGATTTCCTATACAAGTATTTGCTCACTGGTCTTCCATTATTTATGGACAAATCTTCAGAGGGACTCCAGATTCCAAGTCTGGAGTAAGTCCAGTAGAACACATTTCTGGACAGATCTTCAGAGGGACTCCAGATTCCAAGTCTGGAGTAAGTCCAGTAGAACACATTTCTGGACAGATCTTCAGTAAGGCTCCAGTAGTCGAGTCTGGAGCGAGTCCAGTAAATCTGGACTAAATCTGGACCTAACAAATGTAACACCCGTCGTTTAAAAATATGGGTTTTCAAAAACTTTTCACCTAACGGTGTTAACTTGCGGAAGTAAAGACTGTAAAAGTCAAAACCGATAAAAAACATTTCGGTTTCTGCATTTATTTGGTGTTACATGCCATATCAAACAATAGTTCAAATGAAAACCCAACGGTTGCCAACATAAAACAACCGTTCACACATCACTACATAAATTCGACATTAAATACGAAATGTAACGAATGTCTAAAGTAAGCATCGTCTAAGGGTAGCTAAGGCTCCTGCATTGCATCTACCCAAGCTCACACGTCCTGCATCTAGTTTCCATCAAGCTAAACCTGAGGGAACAACCACATTAAGAAGCAAGTGTTAGCTATAAGAATAGCTAAGTAAGATAACACTTAATTTAAAAGCATTTGTCCAATTAAAACAATCTTCATTATTAGACAAGTTTTATTAGGCACAACACACATCACACGTTTACACATATACTGCATTTCAACTTCGTTTCAATTAGGATAATCATCCTAAAGGTGCCTATCCTGCATTAGTTCACACATTGTCACACGTATCTTCGTTAGCTGCATATAAGTGTGCCCTGCATCACACCCGACTGGATGATTAGTCAAAAGACTACTCATCTTACGTCGTTAAGGAATGGCAAGCCAATCCTTGAGTAATCCGTATATGAAGGTTGGTCAAACCCCTCGTATTACTCGCCCTGCGTTATAGAGACCACGTTGCGAGGAGCCACCCAAGCAACAACTGCATCTACGCACTCGCCCGGCTAAGGCTAGTACGGGTTAAGCTTAACACTTTTCACTGCATCTGTTTTATGAGCTCAATTTCACACATATAGATTGGGTCCCTGCATTCCCAAACATTCACACACATATAGTCTAGGTAACACACATTCCTAGACATTCACACACTTTAACTTCATTACGTTTGGATCCTTAAACGTGCAAGTGACATAGCAACCTAGCAAGTCTAGTGAACTAGGCGTACAAGTCAAGCATGCATATCACACATCAACTTCACTTCTATATATCATGCATATCAAGATACTACATTAAACTACATCAACTGCATAGCTACATACTACATTAAGCAATACTGCATTACACTACAATAGGGACTGCATCTCAGGTCTCATGGTCAACTGCATAACCCATAATATCTCCCAAGTAACCCATATGCCCACATGCAATAATAAGGTACCGAATGGAAGTGTTTACGATTTGAAACCAGCTTTTAGTTGATCCCCCAGCGTGTCAGAGTAGTGTATCTTACCTGGTAGTAGCGTATGCGTGCAAACAAATAGCTAATAGTGCTTATCAGTAATCCCCGACACCTATCGCACATTAACATATAAAGTATAAGTCATTTAGGACCTTAAATGGACCCTCGTACGAACTTAAGACTGACTACGTAAAATTCCAGAATTTCACCTTACGAAGATAGCCTTCGTACGAACTTAGCTAACGAAGTTAATCTTCGTACGAACTTAAACTTCGTTCGTTCTACTTTACGAAAATGGATTCTTACGAATTTAATTTGGTCTTACGAAGATAACTCAAAAATCATTCTTACGAACTTAATCTTCGTACGAACTTCATCTTCGTTCCGACGTACTTAGGCACAGTTACGAATTAAATCATATTTTCGTCCAGAAATCCAAAAACGACTGACTTCATCAATTTTCCAGATTTTGATCGATCAAGGCTTCTTTCCAAACATGTTTTTGACACAAATAAACATCTCTTGATTAACTTGATCGATTATAGACTCGTTTAACACCATTTTGAATGTTAATTAACCAAAACACCTTTTAAGCCCTAATTACTTGCTAAACTCCTTTCTAATCAGATCTGTTTCGTAAATAAACAATCTCTAAATCTGAAAATACAATCAATACATCAATGATTACCTGCTTGACTAGATGATTGATCAATTTACAACACCAAATCGTTTGATCAAATACTTGATTAATTGCTTTAGGATTCAAGAAAGGACTAATTGCTTTATTATTTGCTAATGGCTGCTTAATCAACCCTAATTACACCCATCAAAGCCTTAATCCCGTTTTTAGATTTCAACCTATGTCAAAATCAGTCCCTGGACTTCTAAACCCTTCATTATTGGTCACAAACTGCATTATTGACCATATGCAACATTAGTCCTTCATTAAAAGGCACTACATAGCCTTTAAGCGACATTAATCACACTTTTATTCGTCATTAAAAATTTAGGCTTTTAAACCTAACTACTTTATCTACGTTAACCACACATAACTACATTCAAATATTAAGTAAAGACTTAACGACACCCCAAATTGACTTAACGGCATTAGTCAAACATTAAATAAAAGTTCGGGATGTTACAACAAATTCCCCCTATTTGTTTAGAAATAATACAAGTGTTTTCAAGCTTAAATCTATACACTATGTATGCTTGAAAAACACAAGTTTCGATTTGTCTAAAAAATCTAAGTTACTGGAAAACACTTTATAGATCATGAGTGTTTTTAGTTTCATCTTTTAAGTTCTAACTTAGACTAAATCTGATCATTTACTTATATGAATCAAAAATTGCAACTATTATTACATACATCAACTGATAAATAGTTTACAATTTTCATAAAACAATAATTTACAACAAGTAAATGATAAGAGTCAGTCCCTTCTTTTTGATGTCTGTCCTATAGCATCTTCAGTAGCCTTTCTCTTTGGTGATGAAGAAGATGGTATTGATTCTGGCGTTCTTATGCCCATTGCAACTTCCATCTGTTGCTTTCTTCTCCATACCTTTTTAATTCTTTTCAGAAATGCTTTAACATCAGTCGACACATTTGTCTTCCCCCTAAACGTTAAAGCGATTTCCTTCAGTTCACTCCATCCAAAAGCTTGGACTGAAGTACTTTTCCTTTCGTCAGTAAAGTTACCCTCCCTGGTCAACTTTACTTCAAACTTAGACATGCCTTCATTATTTTCAGCCAATTTGATCTCAGCACCAGTGATCCTTCTGGCATCAGCCCTGAAATTCAACATCTCATTGTATTTTTCTTTCAGCTTGGCTTGCTGGATCAATGCTTCAGTTTCCTTGGACACTCTCCTTTGCTTTACAGCAGATTGGAGTTCTTGACGATTGATTTTTCGAGAAGTGTCCAGGGGAATGAAATTGCTTACATCAGCATCTTTGATTGCTTTGATTTGTCTGGCAGTCAATTTTGGTAAACCAGTAAGTCTCTTTCTGTACTCTATCTCCAGAGCACCAGCATTCTTTCTTATCTTTTTCTGGAGACTTACCAGTTCATCTTTCCTTTGTCTGATGAGTTCTGGTACACTCACGCCATAAATAATAGAATCATAGACTTGTTCTTCTTCAGCGTAGAATGAGCGTACATGAATATCATCCAATAAACTCAAACATTGATGAACTCTGGGGTCATCCTTCATCTTTTTATACACTTCAATATTAATGCCTAACCTACCAGCATTGTAAGAATCCAGAGTACCCATAGTTGCCATCTCCCTTTGATGGGCCAGCAGTTCATCTTTTTGATTTCTTTTGAAAATCTCTATCATGATGCATTCTTGTTCAAGTTTCTTGGATGTTTCATCATCAGCATCTTCAGTTTGCTCTTCCTCTTCACCAGATACCACTTTTTCTTTTCCTTTAACAGCCTTCAGTGTAGTTGGAATATCTGGGAAGGTCTCAAACTGGGGCTCACTGGCTTCAGTACCAGTAGCTTCTTCAGTTAGCCCGGCTTCAGTGCCATATGCTCTTTGTCTTTCAGTTAGCCCGGCTTCAGTGCCATATGCTCTTTGTGACATGTGCTTCAGTGTTTGGTCACCAGACGACTTTTCCCCCTTGGAACGATCTCCAGTTCTTGACTTGAGATCATTCCATAACTGTTCAAGCATAAGTCTGTCCAGTGGACCAAAAGTTATACCTTCTACTAGAGTTGTTTCAGACACAACTTTCTTAAGTGCCTGCACTTCCTTCTGAACATTTGCAACTGCTTTAGGCAAGTGTTTTGGCAACTTCTCATCCAGTAACTTTTCTACTTAGGGTAACACCCCATCATGAATGTTACGAAGAACAGTCTCAGAAACTTCTTCACATATTTCTTTCAGCATATTGTTTCTGAACTTCCTTGTACATGCATCACTTATAGTACTAACAACTGCACCCTGGTCTAGTGTGGGTCTACTCTCCAGAGAACTGACCCTGTAAACCAAATTCTGAACATCTTCTTTCAGACCTGCCAGTTCACCAGTGACTGTAGTCTGAATAGAACTAATCAGCCTAGTCTCTAATCCCTGGACTGCCATTTTGATCTTTTCAGTGTTGTTGTTTGTGGCCAGTACCAGTTCATCAAGCTTCTCATAAACCAGCTTCTCATTCCCAGCAAAGACATTCATCTCAAAAGCAAGGTTATTTGATAATAAAGATTTGAAGTCTGAAATAACCTGAGATGAAGTCTGGGTGATCTCTCCAGGTCCGCCACCTTACTTAAAAGGCCTTGGACCTCGGCAGAAGATGAAGTAGAGAGACCACTGGGAGGTTCAAGAGTTGAAGGTAATCTGGTCATTAGAGGAACTTGTGCCCAGTCCTCTTCAGTTGCAGCTTCAGATGTTGCAACTGGTGACTCCGGCGCACGAGGTGGAGGTTGAGATTCTGAAGGTTGATTGGTTGCTGGAGTGAAGTATTGAGTGTGTTCTGGAATTGAAGGTGGTGGTGGTGGTGGCATGTTTGATTGAGGTGGTGGCATTTCTGGTGGAGGTGGTGGCATTTCTGGTAGACTTTCTTCTTCTGGTACATCTTCACCCAGAAAATTCAAGTTTGCATCAAAACCTTCAGACATTGGGGAATCTATATCATCCCATTCTGGAGCCATCCCAACTGTCTGTTCACCAGACTGTTCACCAATCTCTACATTAACCTGTTCACCAACCTCTACATTCAAGTCTAGTGGAGCCTCTTGCTCAACTTCCTCAACAACCTGCTCAACAACCTCTTGTTCAAAAATTGGTGATCCATCTAGATTCATAACATCACCAGGATGTCTTTCTGGATTCACCTGGAGTCCAGCTCTCATCAGACGCCTATTAGTTCTAGGTCGTCTGGAAGGTTCAACAACTTCTGTACCTTGACCTTCTGGAGCAACTTGTCTAATGGGTTGTACAGCCTCAATGATCTGTACATCATCACCAGATGGTCCTTCAACAGCTTGACCTCTATCTGGACCCATTTCAGCTTCTTCCCTTTGGAAGGAAAGCATGGACTGAGGAATATCTACCTCATCCAGTGGAGACCTGAGGTTGACCAGGTCCCTCATATACTCACTCACAGAAAAGTGAGTAGTATCAAAATCATACTGGTCGCCAAGAGCATTCTTAAACATAAGAGAAAGGAAACGAATATAAGGAACAAATGGTTTTCTTCCTTTCACTCTTAGGCGCTCAACCAGGTTATCAAAAAGAATTTGGGCAAAGTCCACTCTAAGCCCAAACCATAAGCAGTAGGCAATCTGGAGGTGGGTTTGATTTATCTGGTCTAACCCTCCAGAACTACCTCCCTGACATTCAACAATATGAGTGAAGAAATATCTCCATGAGTCTGACAGCTTGCTCATGTAGATAGTCCCTTTTCTGGATAGCTGGCCATGCTCATCCAAGTATTGAGTGTGTTCTGGAATTGAAGGTGGTGGTGGTGGTGGCATGTTTGATTGAGGTGGTGGCATTTCTGGTGGAGGTGGTGGCATTTCTGGTGAGGTGGTGGCATTTCTGGTAGGTGGTGGCATTTCTGGTGGAGGTGGTGGCATTTCTGGTGGAGGTGGTGGCATTTCTGGTGGAGGTGGTGGCATTTCTGGTGGAGGTGGTGGCATTTCTGGTGGAGGTGGTGGCATTTCTGGTGGAGGTGGTGGCATTTCTGGTGGAGGTGGTGGCATTTCTGGTGGAGGTGGTGGCATTTCTGGTGGAGGTGGTGGCATTTCTGGTGGAGGTGGTGGCATTTCTGGTGGAGGTGGTGGCATTTCTGGTGGAGGTGGTGGCATTTCTGGTGGAGGTGGTGGCATTTCTGGTGGAGGTGGTGGCATTTCTGGTGGAGGTGGTGGCATTTCTGGTGGAGGTGGTGGCATTTCTGGTGGAGGTGGTGGCATTTCTGGTGGAGGTGGTGGCATTTCTGGTGGAGGTGGTGGCATTTCTGGTGGAGGTGGTGGCATTTCTGGTGGAGGTGGTGGCATTTCTGGTGGAGGTGGTGGCATTTCTGGTGGAGGTGGTGGCATTTCTGGTGGAGGTGGTGGCATTTCTGGTGGAGGTGGTGGCATTTCTGGTGGAGGTGGTGGCATTTCTGGTGGAGGTGGTGGCATTTCTGGTGGAGGTGGTGGCATTTCTGGTGGAGGTGGTGGCATTTCTGGTGGAGGTGGTGGCATTTCTGGTGGAGGTGGTGGCATTTCTGGTGGAGGTGGTGGCATTTCTGGTGGAGGTGGTGGCATTTCTGGTGGAGGTGGTGGCATTTCTGGTGGAGGTGGTGGCATTTCTGGTGGAGGTGGTGGCATTTCTGGTGGAGGTGGTGGCATTTCTGGTGGAGGTGGTGGCATTTCTGGTGGAGGTGGTGGCATTTCTGGTGGAGGTGGTGGCATTTCTGGTGGAGGTGGTGGCATTTCTGGTGGAGGTGGTGGCATTTCTGGTGGAGGTGGTGGCATTTCTGGTGGAGGTGGTGGCATTTCTGGTGGAGGTGGTGGCATTTCTGGTGGAGGTGGTGGCATTTCTGGTGGAGGTGGTGGCATTTCTGGTGGAGGTGGTGGCATTTCTGGTGGAGGTGGTGGCATTTCTGGTGGAGGTGGTGGCATTTCTGGTGGAGGTGGTGGCATTTCTGGTGGAGGTGGTGGCATTTCTGGTGGAGGTGGTGGCATTTCTGGTGGAGGTGGTGGCATTTCTGGTGGAGGTGGTGGCATTTCTGGTGGAGGTGGTGGCATTTCTGGTGGAGGTGGTGGCATTTCTGGTGGAGGTGGTGGCATTTCTGGTGGAGGTGGTGGCATTTCTGGTGGAGGTGGTGGCATTTCTGGTGGAGGTGGTGGCATTTCTGGTGGAGGTGGTGGCATTTCTGGTGGAGGTGGTGGCATTTCTGGTGGAGGTGGTGGCATTTCTGGTGGAGGTGGTGGCATTTCTGGTGGAGGTGGTGGCATTTCTGGTGGAGGTGGTGGCATTTCTGGTGGAGGTGGTGGCATTTCTGGTGGAGGTGGTGGCATTTCTGGTGGAGGTGGTGGCATTTCTGGTGGAGGTGGTGGCATTTCTGGTGGAGGTGGTGGCATTTCTGGTGGAGGTGGTGGCATTTCTGGTGGAGGTGGTGGCATTTCTGGTGGAGGTGGTGGCATTTCTGGTGGAGGTGGTGGCATTTCTGGTGGAGGTGGTGGCATTTCTGGTGGAGGTGGTGGCATTTCTGGTGGAGGTGGTGGCATTTCTGGTGGAGGTGGTGGCATTTCTGGTGGAGGTGGTGGCATTTCTGGTGGAGGTGGTGGCATTTCTGGTGGAGGTGGTGGCATTTCTGGTGGAGGTGGTGGCATTTCTGGTGGAGGTGGTGGCATTTCTGGTGGAGGTGGTGGCATTTCTGGTGGAGGTGGTGGCATTTCTGGTGGAGGTGGTGGCATTTCTGGTGGAGGTGGTGGCATTTCTGGTGGAGGTGGTGGCATTTCTGGTGGAGGTGGTGGCATTTCTGGTGGAGGTGGTGGCATTTCTGGTGGAGGTGGTGGCATTTCTGGTGGAGGTGGTGGCATTTCTGGTGGAGGTGGTGGCATTTCTGGTGGAGGTGGTGGCATTTCTGGTGGAGGTGGTGGCATTTCTGGTGGAGGTGGTGGCATTTCTGGTGGAGGTGGTGGCATTTCTGGTGGAGGTGGTGGCATTTCTGGTGGAGGTGGTGGCATTTCTGGTGGAGGTGGTGGCATTTCTGGTGGAGGTGGTGGCATTTCTGGTGGAGGTGGTGGCATTTCTGGTGGAGGTGGTGGCATTTCTGGTATGCATCAGCCTGCATACTTCCCTTGTATTTATACCAGTGAGAAGCTCAATAGGCAACTCATTCTGTTCATGATAGTTTAACTGTAGAACAGACCTGAGCAGACTTGCAGTGAAACCAAGGGATCTGGTACCTCCCTTTAGAGTATAATTGATCGATGAAGTTTCATCGTCATATTGAGCAGTGTACCAGAATTCACATAGGTACTCGTGGTATATCCTTCCTGGATTAAGTGTTAACGCACCATATAATATGCAAGAGAGAAAGAATGAGTTTAATCTCCCAATAATCGATTGGGCATCATGAACACTGGAAAGAGAGAGTCTTGCCATCCAGTTATTCATATTGATTCTTATGGCACTTGCCTCAAGATTGATATGAGGTGCCCTGCCAACATTTTCCGAAGGAGCATATTCAGCAGCAAGGAGATTTTTGAGCGATTTTGACTGTCTAGGTGCCATTTTATACAGAATAAATGAAGATGAAATTTAATATATATAGGTTATGATGAATAATTGATGAAGGAATTGAATGTAAATGGAGTAAATAAGAGAGATGATGATGATTGAAAATGAATGAAGAAGTAAATGAAGGAATTTGAAAGATTTGGGAGTAAATATGTTCGAAGTAAATGCAATTGAAATTGAAAGTGGGTATTTATAGAAGAGACAATGTGGAACTCAAACGGTTTATTTGAAATTATCAAATAAAGTTTTTGATCGGGTTCTGAGATCTGCATTAATTACATCACATCATACATAAATGCATGACGGTTTACAGCCCACAAACAGTAACAAGTTGTACTTTTTGTTTTCCCAAAGTAAAAAGACCATCATTACGTTAAAAAAAAAATTTACATGCCACGTAGGATAAAAATATCTTCAAAAAGATTTGCTTACGTGGCACACACAAAGACCAAGTATTTAGAAAATATTATGACATATTTCAGTGCATCTGGAGGTTGACTGGACACTCCAGTATCACTGGTGGATTAGTCCAGTGAATATGTACTGATGGTACACTGGAGGGACACTCCAGTAAAGTACCAGTGAAAACCATTTTTGAAAGACTGGTAACCTCAAACTTGCACGTCAACTAATTCAGACAAATGAGAGGGACACATTTACAAGGAGACATAAGTCACCTCAAACACGCACTTCAATCTTTCCAGTTACCAGTGAGAGGGACACATTTACAAAGCACCAGTAATATTTTCTGAAGAGTTTGTCCATTGAGAAAATAAATTAATAAATTCCCTTTGAACTTAAAACATTTTTTAAGAAAAAATATCTTTCAAGTCTTTCCCTGGAGTGTTGTTCCAGAAATCTAATAATGCAAAGATAGTACACAAAGGCGTTCAATATCTGAGCAATTACCAGATTTAAGGATTTAACATTCCCAACTCACCAACAAGATATTCAAAAGTTTTGACATCCAGAGGTTTGGTAAAATTGTCAGCGAGTTGTTTGTCAGTGGGAATAAAATGGAGTTCAATGTTGTTTTTCATAATATGATCACGAATGAAGTGATACCTGAGATCAATGTGCTTCGTTCTGGAGTGCATGACTGGATTGTTTGAGATAGCAATGGCACTGGTATTATCACAAAAGATTGGAGTCTTTGAATATTTAATACCATAATCAAGCAACTGGTTCTTCATCCAGAGTATCTGAGCACAACAACTGGCTGCAGACACGTATTCAGCTTCAGCAGTGGACAATGAAACTGAAGTTTGCTTCTTACTGGTCCAGCTGACCAGTTTGCCACCTAGGAAATGACATCCACCAGTTGTGGATTTCCTATCTATCTTACAACCTGCATGATCTGAATCTGAATAACCCATTAGATCCTTGCCTGAGCCTTTGGGATATCAAAGACCTAGACTGGGGACACCTTTAAGGTACTTCAGTATGCGCTTTACAGCAAGCATATGAGATTACTTTAGATTAGACTGATATCTGGCACATAAACATGTTGAAAACATAATATCTGGTCTACTGGCAGTTAAATACATCAGTGAACCAACCATGCCTCTATAGAAAGTGGTGTTCACTGGTTTTCCATCTGGATCGGAGTCCAGTGTCAGTGGTGCAGAAATTGGAGTTGGTTTAGATGGTGAAGAGTTCATATCAAATTTCTTTAAAAGATCTCTAACATATTTCTCCTGATTAATAAAGATGCCATCTTTGTTTTGTTTAATCTGGAGTCCAAGAAAATATGTTAATTCACCCATCAAACTCATCTCATATTCAGTTGACATTATTTTTGAAAATTTCTTGCACATGTTTTCATCAGTAGACCCAAAAATAATATCATCAACATAAATTTGTACCATTAACAGATTATCTTTTTCATGAAGAATAAATAAGGTATTGTCAATTGCACCTCGTTTGAAACCATTTTTCAACAAATGTTTAGTCAGAGTGTCATACCAGGCACGTGGGGCTTGTCTGAGGCCATATAGCGCTTTGTCTAGACGATATACCCAATGTGGATGCTTTTCATCAACGAAACCTGGTGGTTGTCTGACGTAAACTTCTTCTTCAAGCTTTCTATTCAAGAAAGCACTCTTTACATCCATCTGGTAGACCTTGAACTGATGATAAGCAGCGAATGCTAAGAATATTCTGATCGCTTCAAGTCTAGCCACTGGAGCAAATGATTCATCAAAGTCGACATCTGACTGGCAGTAGCCTTGTGCTACCAGTCTGGCCTTGTTTCTGATTACGTGGCCATCTTCATCTACTTTGTTTCTGAAGACCCATCTTGTTCCAATTGGTTCTTTCTTTCCAACTGGGAAAGGAACCAGATACCAGACCTTGTTCCTTTCAAACTGGTGAAGCTCTTCTTGCATAGCAGTCACCCAGCTTGGATCTTCCATAGCCTCGTCAATCTTCTTTGGTTCCATCAAAGATAGAAAACTAACGTATAAGCATTGATTACTGGAGGCTCTTCTGGTCTGAATTCCTCTACTGGAGTCACCTATGATCTGATCAATAGGATGAGCTTTTGTCCATCTGGAGTACTGACCAGGATTGTTACTGACAACAATATCAGTGCAAGAATTCAGTTGAGTCTCCTCTGGAGTTGCTTCTGGAGGAGGATCTTGCCAGACTACTTCAGTATCTTCATCTGAATCATTTAAATCACGATTTGCATCATGAAACTCTTCATTTGAAGGCATTTCCTGAAGTACTGGTTCAGTTTGAAATTCTTCATAAGAAGACATTTCTGGTCTATTTTCAACTGACACTGATACTGGGGGAGTAGTACGAACATCTGATCCAATATTAATTTCAGAGGGTAGTTTGAAAATAATAGAAGGATAGAATGGAGTACTACTGGAGAGTTTCTTTTTCTGAACAGGTTCCAGATCAGGATGACTGGAAACTGTGTCTTTTGAATCTTCATTATTGTCGTTTATAGGATCAGATTCACAAAAGACAATTGGAGTTACTGGGGGAGTGTCAAGGGCTGGCTTCTTGTTGATTGCAACATTTGATTCATCAAATGTGACATGAATTGACTCATGGACCTTCTCCAGTCTCTTGTTGTAGACTCTGAAGGCCTTGCGAATGGCTGAATAGCCTAAGAAATACCCTTCATCAGCTTTGACATCAAATTTGCCTAGCTGACTGGAGTCGTTCAGGATGTAAACTGGACATCCAAAAACGTGAAAATAACCAATATTTGGTTTTCTATTTCTTAAGACTTCATAGGCTGTCTTTTTGTGTCTTTTGATGTACACTGATCGATTCTGGGTGTGGCAAGCAGTTATTGCTTCCGCCCAGAAACTGGTAGACAGACCAGATTCAGCAAGCATACTCCTGGCAGCTTCTATCAGCGTTCGATTCTTCCTTTCCACCACTCCATTTTGTTCTGGAGAGCTGGCTGATGAGAAATTCTGGGATATGCCAGTGTCAGTACAGAATGACTCCAGAGTTGCATTCTGGAATTCTGTTCCATTGTCACTTCTTAACTGACACACTTTTCGACTGTACTTGGGCTCAATTTGCTTGATAAGACTGATGATTTCAGCAGCAGCTTCACTTTTAGACCTAAGAAAGATCACCCAACAATATCTGGAGAATTCATCTACGATCACCAGGGTGTATCTTTTACCAGCACGAGTCTGAACATTCACTGGACCAAAGAGGTCCATATGAAGCATATGAAGAGGTTCAGATATGCTGAAATTCTGTCTGGTCTTGAAACTGGTACGTTTCTGCTTACCCATCTCACATCCTGGATATGGCCTTTCCTTTTTGAAGGAAACTGAAGGTATCCCATCTGCAAGTTGTTTTCTGGACAACTTATTAATATTCTTGAAATTTAAATGGGATAACCTTTTGTGCCATAACCAGTTTGTGTCTTCATCAGCTTGAGAATAGAAATACTGCTCTAAAGGAGAGCTTTCTATATCCATCACGTACACATTCCCTTTTCTGGGAGCAATCAACACTACCTTCCAGTCCTTGTTGAATACGATACCCTGAGCAATATTGAATAAGACTTGATAGCCATCATCACACAGTTGGCTTACACTGATCAAGTTATATTTCAAACCATTCACAAATGCAACACGTCTGAACTTGACTTGTCCATTGTTCAGAACACCGTATCCCTCAGTCTTTCCACAACCATCATTTCCAAAAGTAATGGAGGGTCCATCAGAAATGGTGAACTCCTCCAGTAGGCTCTTACATCCAGTCATCGTCCTGCCAGCAGCACTGTCAAGATACCAGGTATATTTCTTTCGATCGCCCTACACATACACCAGATATTGATCAGTTAGATTTGGGAACCCATCGACTGATGGGTTCACTGGACCCTCCCTTATAGGTCCCTGGGGCACTCTGGTTTAGTTCACTTTCTTCAACAGTGGTCTTAGTTGAAAAGACCACTGGGGTTGATAGTTTTGAAACCTTTTTCTTTTTCTCAATTGGAGAAATAGATTTGTCTTTCTTAGCAAAAGGTTTTGTATTTTGTCTAGGGCCAGATGAAGTACCCTCAATAAAGTTTAATCTTGCATTAAAACTTTGAGATTGACGAGTCAGAATTTGAATCTGGCTCTCTAACCTGGACAAAATATTTTCTTCAGACGATACCTTAGCCTTTCCAGTCCTAGGCTTAGGTAGGAGATTGGTTTGAGGCAAAGGTTTATTCTGATAAACCTATTTAACTGGAGCAGTCATCTGGAATGCTCCAGTCTTGACCTCTGGGGATTGAATCTGGCTCTCTAACCTGGACAAAATATTTTCTTCAGACGATACCTTAGCCTTTCCAGTCCTAGGCTTAGGTAGGAGATTGGTTTGAGGCAAAGGTTTATTCTGATAAACCTATTTAACTGGAGCAGTCATCTGGAATGCTCCAGTCTTGACCTCTGGGGATTGAACTGGGTAAAAATTGGTCTTGGGAGTTACAGGCTCATCATAAACAGTGGTGGGCCTGAACCCCTCTGGTAATCGATCGATTACTGGTATTAATGATGCTATATGAGTATTTCCATCTAAGTATGCACGTTTTTGAGCAGGAAATTGATTTACTCCAGCATCATATGGCTTTTTGGTTTCAAGCCATGATTTAATCACCAGTTTTTCTTTCTCTAAAATGATCTCAAGATCTTGTTTTTCTTGAATCAATTGTTCAGTTACCAGAACTTGGGCTTGAAATGCCAGTTCAATGTCTTGAAGTTCTTTTAACTTTGATTTTAAAGCAGTTATTTCAGAAGAATCTGTTTCTAGACCATTTACACAATCAGATCTAACAGTTTCTACAAAAATCAAATCAGAATTAAGAGCTTCAGCTATGTCCAATTTTAGTTCATGGTCAGTTGCACAATCATAATCACTAACCTTCTTAATAACAATGTCTACCCATCATCCAGATGTGACATCTTCCTTCACCAGGTGCTCATCGTCTGCCAGAGCCATGTAACATCAATCTCTTTCTTCTTCTTCATCAGCAGATGATTCATCAGAAGGAACCCACTTCTCTTCAGTTGTTGCAATCATGCACTTATTATTGTTTTCAATTTGTTGTGCCATGAGAGCAATCTGGGCCTTAAGCTTTTTATATTTCAGTTTATAGCTATCATCAGGCTTATTATTTGAAGAGAATGGACCAGGCTTGGATACAAACTGGCTGGACCTGCACTCTTTCATGAAATGACCCTTTTTGCCACACTTAAAGCATGTCAAATTGGTCTTATTGTAACACCCCAAGCCGAGGCTCGGAATATTACGGAAATCATATAGCACAAGGTGGAATTACAATAGAACAAGAACTAAATGCAAATAAAGATTTAGTGAATCCATTACAAAGACGAAACAAGTACCAAAATACAAAAGGAGCAATAACCATCAAGGTTACAAAGGAGCATTCAAAAGATGGCAATTAATCCTAAGTATATTGCAAAAGAGAAGGTCTATGAATCCTTGATTCATCAAGTCCAATGCCCGGGTTAAACAGCAAGCAAGCAAGCAACTAAACTCCGCGCCCAGGATTAACCTGATTACCTGAAAAGTGTACTAAGCATAGTCAACACAAGGTTGGTGAGTTCGTAGAAATGGTCCACAAGGAACCACAAACAATAATCATAATGTACAAGTAGAGGCTAGACGTGACTTACAGTGAGCCTCTAAGTAACACAACAATATCCAATCCACAAAATTTCATAAGTACGTAAATGCGTGTAAATGAATGCTCAATGATATGTGTAACATCCCAAACGTTTCTTTAAGATTTAACTAACACCATTAAGTCAACTTTATGTGTGTCGTTAAGTTTAGTGTGAAGTTATGCATATATGTAGTTAACGTGTGTTATGTGTGAGGCTTGTTGCCTAAATGTTAATGTAGTATAAATGTGTGAAATACGAAGGTTTATGTCTATGAAGTGACATTTAATGAAGGGATAATGTTGTATATGGTCAATAATGTAGTTTGTGACCAATAATGAAGGATTTGGAAGTCTAGGGACTAGTCTTGACATATGGGTAAAGTCAAAAACGGGTTTAGGGTTTTGGAAGGTGTCATTAGGCTAATTTCCAGCAGCCATTACTTGTTGAAAACACACAAAGCCTATCAAAGCCTTTCTTGAATTCTAAAGCAATTAATCAAGTTTTTGGTCAAGCAATTGGGTGTTTTGGTGTTGGAATTGATCGATCATCTAGCCAAGCAGGTAATCACTGAATTATAGATTGTATTTTCAGATTTAGAAGTTGTTTAATAAGGAACCAGATCTGATTAAAAAGGAGTTTTGCAAAGAATTAGGGTTTATGTGGTGTTTTGGTCAATTAACGTTCAAAACGGTGTTAAACGAGTCCATAATCGATCTTGATAATCAAAAGATGTTTATGTGTGTCAAAAACATGTTTGGGAAGAAGCCTTGATCGATCGAATTTTGGAAAAATTGAAGAAGTTAGTCGTTTTGGAATTCTGGACGAAATTAAGATTAAATTCGTAACTGGGTCTAAATTCGTTGGAACGAAGATAATCTTCGTAAGAACGAAGATAACCTTTATCTTCGTAAGAACGAAGATAACCTTTATCTTCGTAAGAACAAACTATCTTTGTAAGAACGAAGATAACCTTTATCTTCGTAAGAACGAAGATAACCTTTATCTTCATAAGAACGAAGATAACCTTTATCTTCGTAAGAACGAAGATAACCTTTATCTTCGTAAGAACGAAGATAACCTTTATCTTCGTAAGAACGAAGATAACCTTTATTTTCGTAAGAACGAAGATAATCTTCGTAAGAACGAAGATAACCTTTATCTTCGTAAGAACGAAGATAACCTTTATCTTCGTAAGAACGAAGATAACCTTTATCTTCGTAAGAACGAAGATAACCTTTATCTTCGTAAGAACGAAGATAACCTTTATCTTCGTAAGAACGAAGATAACCTTTATCTTCGTAAGAACGAAGATAACCTTTATCTTCGTAAGAACGAAGATAACCTTTATCTTCGTAAGAACGAAGATAACCTTTATCTTCGTAAGAACGAAGATAACCTTTATCTTCGTAAGAACGAAGATAACCTTTATCTTCATAAGAACGAAGATAACCTTTATCTTCGTAAGAACGAAGATAACCTTTATCTTCGTAAGAACGAAGATAACCTTTATCTTCGTAAGAACGAAGATAACCTTTATCTTCGTAAGAACGAAGATAACCTTTATCTTCGTAAGAACGAAGATAACCTTTATCTTCGTAAGAACGAAGATAACCTTTATCTTCGTAAGAACGAAGATAACCTTTATCTTCGTAAGAACGAAGATAACCTTTATCTTCGTAAGAACGAAGATAACCTTTATCTTCGTAAGAACGAAGATAACCTTTATCTTCGTAAGAACGAAGATAACCTTTATCTTCGTAAGAACGAAGATAACCTTTATCTTCGTAAGAACGAAGATAACCTTTATCTTCGTAAGAACGAAGATAACCTTTATCTTCGTAAGAACGAAGATAACCTTTATCTTCGTAAGAACGAAGATAACCTTTATCTTCGTAAGAACGAAGATAACTTATCTTCGTAAGAACGAAGATAACCTTTATCTTCGTAAGAACGAAGATAACCTTTATCTTCGTAAGAACGAAGATAACCTTTATCTTCGTAAGAACGAAGATAACTATCTTCGTAGAACGAAGATAACCTTTATCTTCGTAAGAACGAAGATAACCTTTATCTTCGTAGTATTGCTTAATGTAGTATGTAGCTATGCAGTTGATGTAGTTTAATGAAGTATCTTGATATGCATGATATATAGAAATGAAGTTGATGTGTGATATGCATGCTTGACTTGTACGCCTAGTTCACTAGATTTGCTAGGTTACTATGTCACTTGCACGTTTAAGGATCCAAACGTAATGAAGTTAAAGTGTGTGAATGTCTAGGAATGTGTGTTACCTAGACTATATGTGTGTGAATGTTTGGGAATGCAGGAACCCAATCTATATGTGTGAAATTGAGCTCATAAAACTAATGCAGGATAGGCACATTTAGGATGATTATCCTAATTAATATGAAGTCGAAATGTAGTATATGTGTGACAATGTGTGAACTAATGCAGGATAGGCACATTTAGGATGATTATCCTAATTAATATGAAGTCGAAATGTAGTATATGTGGGAACGTGTGATGTGTGTTGTGCCTAATAAAACTTGTCTAATAATGAAGATTGTTTTAATTGGACAAATGCTTTTAATTAAGTGTTATCTTACTTAGCTATTCTTATAGCTAACACTTGCTTCTTTAATGTGGTTGTTCCCTCAGGTTTAGCTTGATGGAATTAGATGAAGGACGTGAGAGCTTGGGTAGATTCATTGAAGGGGCCTTAGTTATCCATAGACGATTCTTTGCTTAGACATTTATTTACATTTCGTACTTAATGTCGAATTTATGTTGTGACTTGTGAACGGTTGTTTTATGTTGGGCAACCGTTGGGTTTTCATTTGAACTATTGTTTGATATGGCATGTAACACCAAATAAATGTAGAAACCGAAATGTTTTTATCGGTTTTGACTTTTACAGTCTTTACTTCCGCAATTTAACACCGTTAGGTGAAAAGTTTTGAAAACCCATATTTTTAAACGACGGGTGTTACAAGTTGGTATCAGAGCAGTGGTTTAAGTGAACCAAGGCCTATTAACCATAGGATTTGGACTTAAACTTAAGATATGCATGCTTGACTTGTACGCCTAGTTCACTAGATTTGCTAGGTTACTATGTCACTTGCACGTTTAAGGATCCAAACGTAATGAAGTTAAAGTGTGTGAATGTCTAGGAATGTGTGTTACCTAGACTATATGTGTGTGAATGTTTGGGAATGCAGGAACCCAATCTATATGTGTGAAATTGAGCTCATAAAACTAATGCAGGATAGGCACATTTAGGATGATTATCCTAATTAATATGAAGTCGAAATGTAGTATATGTGTGCAATGTGTGAACTAATGCAGGATAGGCACATTTAGGATGATTATCCTAATTAATATGAAGTCGAAATGTAGTATATGTGGGAACGTGTGATGTGTGTTGTGCCTAATAAAACTTGTCTAATAATGAAGATTGTTTTAATTGGACAAATGCTTTTAATTAAGTGTTATCTTACTTAGCTATTCTTATAGCTAACACTTGCTTCTTTAATGTGGTTGTTCCCTCAGGTTTAGCTTGATGGAATTAGATGAAGGACGTGAGAGCTTGGGTAGATTCATTGAAGGGGCCTTAGTTATCCATAGACGATTCTTTGCTTAGACATTTATTTACATTTCGTACTTAATGTCGAATTTATGTTGTGACTTGTGAACGGTTGTTTTATGTTGGGCAACCGTTGGGTTTTCATTTGAACTATTGTTTGATATGGCATGTAACACCAAATAAATGTAGAAACCGAAATGTTTTTATCGGTTTTGACTTTTACAGTCTTTACTTCCGCAATTTAACACCGTTAGGTGAAAAGTTTTGAAAACCCATATTTTTAAACGACGGGTGTTACAAGTTGGTATCAGAGCAGTGGTTTAAGTGAACCAAGGCCTATTAACCATAGGATTTGGACTTAAACTTAAGATATGCATGCTTGACTTGTACGCCTAGTTCACTAGATTTGCTAGGTTACTATGTCACTTGCACGTTTAAGGATCCAAACGTAATGAAGTTAAAGTGTGTGAATGTTTGGGAATGCAGGAACCCAATCTATATGTGTGAAATTGAGCTCATAAAACTAATGCAGGGAAAGTGTTAAGCTTAACCCGTACTTGTCTCAGCCGGATGAGTGCGTTGATGCAGTTGTTGCTTGGGTGGCTCCTCGCAACATGGTCTTTATAACGCAGGGCGAGTAATATGAGAGGTTTGACCAACCTCCACATACGGATTACTCTTGGATTGGCTTGCCACTCCTTAACGACGTAAGATGAGTAGTCTTTTGACTGATCATCCAGTCGGGTGTGATGCAGGGCACACTTATATGCAGTAAACAAAGATACGTGTGACAATGTGTGAACTAATGCAGGATAGGCACATTTAGGATGATTATCCTAATTAATATGAAGTCGAAATGTAGTATATGTGGGAACGTGTGATGTGTGTTGTGCCTAATAAAACTTGTCTAATAATGAAGATTGTTTTAATTGGACAAATGCTTTTAATTAAGTGTTATCTTACTTAGCTATTCTTATAGCTAACACTTGCTTCTTTAATGTGGTTGTTCCCTCAGGTTTAGCTTGATGGAATTAGATGAAGGACGTGAGAGCTTGGGTAGATTCATTGAAGGGGCCTTAGTTATCCATAGACGATTCTTTGCTTAGACATTTATTTACATTTCGTACTTAATGTCGAATTTATGTTGTGACTTGTGAACGGTTGTTTTATGTTGGGCAACCGTTGGGTTTTCATTTGAACTATTGTTTGATATGGCATGTAACACCAAATAAATGTAGAAACCGAAATGTTTTTATCGGTTTTGACTTTTACAGTCTTTACTTCCGCAATTTAACACCGTTAGGTGAAAAGTTTTGAAAACCCATATTTTTAAACGACGGGTGTTACAAGTTGGTATCAGAGCAGTGGTTTAAGTGAACCAAGGCCTATTAACCATAGGATTTGGACTTAAACTTAAGATATGCATGCTTGACTTGTACGCCTAGTTCACTAGATTTGCTAGGTTACTATGTCACTTGCACGTTTAAGGATCCAAACGTAATGAAGTTAAAGTGTGTGAATGCATGCTAGGTATTTGTAGGATGCCTTAGTTTTAATGAAAGATGATATAGGATGGGTTGGGACGAGTGCGAGTGCGATAGGGCTTATGAGATGTTTACGTTACGATGATATGCTTTAGCCTTATCTTAACAAGCATTTTGCTTTAATTTGCGCTTATCGACTCTACCTTTTTATTAAAGGAAAATGGTTAACACTCGCAACCGTAACTTCCGACGTGATGGAGCTACTGCTAGCATTACCCCACCTGTCCATCCAGGTGCAGGCGCTGCAAATGCTACCAATGCTGCTGCTGCTGTTGCAGCCAATGCAAATAGAAATCGAGGAAATCCCCGCCAGGTCAATCAGCAAGGCTCATTGGGTCCTATGCCTCCACCTCCCGGCAATCCACCTAGGGTTAATGAGGAAGTGGTGGAACAAATCCCTAACACGGCTGAGTTGTATAATCTCGTACGGACTCTCCAGACCCAATTGGCCCAGACACAGGAGCAATTGAACAACGCGCTTGCTGAAAATGCTGAAGGAACTAATGGCAACTATTCAGTGCCTTCTCACCACTCTGAGCCACCGGTCGATGATGTTGTTGTTCCCCCTGCAAATGCCGTTGTGGTTACTCCTAATGTCGTTCAAGCCCCTCGGTTTAAGTTTGAAAGTTTCCAGAAGTGTGGAGGTCAGAAGTTTGATGGAACCCTTAATGCAGTGGGTTGCATGGAATGGCTCGATGATACGGAGATGATCTTTGAAGCCTGTGACTGTCCCGAGGATAAGAAGGTGTTGTGCGCTAGTCAAATGTTGAAGGAAGGTGCTCGGGATTGGTGGAAGAGCATTACTATTTCGATGACTCCAGCTATGGTATCTGCTATCTCGTGGGCTAACTTTAAGCAGAAATTCATTGAGGAATATATTGGGGTTCATGAGCAGCGTAAGATGGAAAAGGAGTTTCGTGCCTTAACGGCTGAAGTCGGAAAGGTCAACGAGTATGCTCGTTCCTTCATGGAGAAGATGAAGTTCGTGGGTCATTTATTCCGTACTGATGTAGATCAGGTTGCTTGCTATGTTGATGGTTTGCCTTCGAGTTATCGAGGTATCTGCAGGCAGCACAAGACTCTGACTGAAGCTATCAAGGAGTCTAAGAAGCTTGACGATGATTTCGCTTCGGACAAGAAGGTTGAGAAGAGTGATGATAAGAAGTCGGGTTTAAAAGAAGGTCAAATTGGTCTTCCAATAACAATAATAATAAGAAGTTCCGTGGAAGTGGTAGTTCGAGTGGTGACAAGAATAAAAAGAAGAATGGTTCATGGTGTACATTTTGCAAGACAAATCATGAAGGGCATTGTACCGACAAGACAAGAAGGTGCTCGGGATTGGTGGAAGAGCATTACTATTTCGATGACTCCAGCTATGGTATCTGCTATCTCGTGGGCTAACTTTAAGCAGAAATTCATTGAGGAATATATTGGGGTTCATGAGCAGCGTAAGATGGAAAAGGAGTTTCGTGCCTTAACGGCTGAAGTCGGAAAGGTCAACGAGTATGCTCGTTCCTTCATGGAGAAGATGAAGTTCGTGGGTCATTTATTCCGTACTGATGTAGATCAGGTTGCTTGCTATGTTGATGGTTTGCCTTCGAGTTATCGAGGTATCTGCAGGCAGCACAAGACTCTGACTGAAGCTATCAAGGAGTCTAAGAAGCTTGACGATGATTTCGCTTCGGACAAGAAGGTTGAGAAGAGTGATGATAAGAAGTCAGGGTTTAAAAGAAGGTCAAATTGGTCTTCCAATAACAATAATAATAAGAAGTTCCGTGGAAGTGGTAGTTCGAGTGGTGACAAGGATAAAAAGAAGATATAGGATGGGTTGGGACGAGTGCGAGTGCGATAGGGCTTATGAGATGTTTACGTTACGATGATATGCTTTAGCCTTATCTTAACAAGCATTTTGCTTTAATTTGCGCTTATCGACTCTACCTTTTTATTAAAGGAAAATGGTTAACACTCGCAACCGTAACTTCCGACATGATGGAGCTACTGCTAGCATTACCCCACCTGTCCATCCAGGTGCAGGCGCTGCAAATGCTACCAATGCTGCTGCTGCTGTTGCAGCCAATGCAAATAGAAATCGAGGAAATCCCCGCCAGGTCAATCAGCAAGGCTCATTGGGTCCTATGCCTCCACCTCCCGGCAATCCACCTAGGGTTAATGAGGAAGTGGTGGAACAAATCCCTAACACGGCTGAGTTGTATAATCTCGTACGGACTCTCCAGACCCAATTGGCCCAGACACAGGAGCAATTGAACAACGCGCTTGCTGAAAATGCTGAAGGAACTAATGGCAACTATTCAGTGCCTTCTCACCACTCTGAGCCACCGGTCGATGATGTTGTTGTTCCCCCTGCAAATGCCGTTGTGGTTACTCCTAATGTCGTTCAAGCCCCTCGGTTTAAGTTTGAAAGTTTCCAGAAGTGTGGAGGTCAGAAGTTTGATGGAACCCTTAATGCAGTGGGTTGCATGGAATGGCTCGATGATACGGAGATGATCTTTGAAGCCTGTGACTGTCCCGAGGATAAGAAGGTGTTGTGCGCTAGTCAAATGTTGAAAGAAGGTGCTCGGGATTGGTGGAAGAGCATTACTATTTCGATGACTCCAGCTATGGTATCTGCTATCTCGTGGGCTAACTTTAAGCAGAAATTCATTGAGGAATATATTGGGGTTCATGAGCAGCGTAAGATGGAAAAGGAGTTTCGTGCCTTAACGGCTGAAGTCGGAAAGGTCAACGAGTATGCTCGTTCCTTCATGGAGAAGATGAAGTTCGTGGGTCATTTATTCCGTACTGATGTAGATCAGGTTGCTTGCTATGTTGATGGTTTGCCTTCGAGTTATCGAGGTATCTGCAGGCAGCACAAGACTCTGACTGAAGCTATCAAGGAGTCTAAGAAGCTTGACGATGATTTCGCTTCGGACAAGAAGGTTGAGAAGAGTGATGATAAGAAGTCGGGGTTTAAAAGAAGGTCAAATTGGTCTTCCAATAACAATAATAATAAGAAGTTCCGTGGAAGTGGTAGTTCGAGTGGTGACAAGGATAAAAAGAAGAATGGTTCATGGTGTACATTTTGCAAGACAAATCATGAAGGGCATTGTACCGACAAGACAAGAAGGTGCCATAAGTGTGGGAAGTCGGGACATCTTGCCACTGAATGTAGGGACAAGACTCGTTGCTACAAGTGCCAAGAAATGGGTCATCTCATTGCCGATTGTCCACAGATGAAGAATGTTGGAAGGAAGACCGCCACGACAGCAACAAAAGTGAGAGCTCTTCAAATGACGATTGATGACGCAAGGAACAACGATGAAGTGGTATGTGGTACTTTCCTTGTTAACTCAAAGCCTGCCTCTGTTTTATTTGATTCAGGTGCAAATAGGTCGTTTGTGTCCACATTATTTGCTCCTAAGCTAGAGAGAGTCACTACTCCCTTAGATTGTTCGTTAGAGGTAGAAATCGCTAATGGTACAGTTAATAATATACGTGTGGGTTATGACGATTGTGAGATTGAGATTGAAGGTCATTCTTTTCCAGTCCAACTATTGTCTACTACCTTAGGTGGTTTTGATGTAGTGATTGGTATGGATTGGTTGGCTAGAAATGAGGCTAGTATTTTATGTTCCCAAAAGATAATTCGATTGCCTATATCCGAGGGTAAAGTGATAGCGGTGTATGGAGACAAGAAGAGAGGAGGAATAAAGATTATTAGTATGATGAAAGCTATTAAATGTATAAGGAAAAACAAGAGCCATTTCTTGGCTTATGTCATTGATGCAAGGAAAGAGAAGTCTCCAATCGCTAGTGTTGATGTAGTATCAAATTTCCCCGATGTGTTTCCCGATGATCTACCCGGTATTCCTCCCGATCGTGAAGTTACTTTTCAGATAAATCTTATTCCCGGTGCTACACCCGTTGCTAAAGCACCTTACCGATTAGCTCCTACAGAAATGAAGGAATTAATGACGCAACTTCAGGAGTTACTTGACAAGGGGTTCATACAACCTAGTTCCTCGCCTTGGGGAGCTCCGGTTCTCTTTGTTAAGAAGAAGGATGGATCGATGCGCATGTGTATTGACTATCGTGAGTTGAACAAACGAACGGTCAAGAACAAGTATCCTCTCCCGAGAATTGATGATCTTTTTGATCAACTACATGGTGCTTCGTATTTTTCAAAGATTGATTTGCGGTCCGGTTATCATCAGTTGAAGGTAAAGAAGGAAGATGTAGCAAAGACAGCTTTCCGGACTAGATATGGTCATTATGAGTTCTTGGTCATGCCATTTGGGTTGACCAATGCTCCAACCGCGTTTATGGACTTAATGAATCGGGTATGCCGCCCCTTTCTAGATCATTTTGTTATTGTGTTTATTGACGATATTTTGATCTATTCTAAGTCAGAGGATGAACACCGTGAGCATTTGAAAGCAGTTTTGGAGGTGTTGAGGGAGAAGAAGTTGTACGCAAAGTTTTCTAAATGTGAGTTTTGGCTCCGAGAAGTGCAGTTTCTTGGTCATGTTATTTCATCAGAAGGTATTAAAGTAGATCCTTCAAAGATTGAAGCTGTTTCAAAGTGGGAGCAGCCAAAGACTCCTACCGAGATTAAGAGTTTTCTTGGTTTGGCTGGGTATTATAGAAGGTTTATTCAGGATTTTTCCCGAATAGCCAAGCCTATGACGGAATTAACAAAGAAGGGTGTGAAGTACGAGTGGACTGAAAAGCAGGAAAATGCATTCCAAACGTTGAAAAAGAAGTTGTGTGAAGCTCCTATCCTTGCCTTGCCTGAAGGTACTGACGATTTAGTGGTATATAGCGATGCTTCTATTACGGGTTTGGGTTGTGTTTTAATGCAGAGAGACAAAGTGATTGCCTATGCTTCACGTCAGTTGAAGCCTCATGAGAAGAATTACCCTACCCATGATCTTGAGCTAGCGGCGGTTGTGTTTGCATTAAAATTATGGAGACATTACTTATATGGTACTAAATGCACACTTTTCACCGACCATAAGAGTTTACAATATATGTTTACTCAAAAGGAGATGAATGTGAGACAAAGAAGGTGGTTGGAATTACTTAAAGACTATGATTGTGAAATCAAATACCATCCGGGTAAAGCCAATGTAGTGGCGGATGCACTAAGTAGGAAAGTGCAAAGCTCTTCTTGTAAGTTGATGAGCATGCAAGTTCAAGCCAAGTCGGGTCTATTAGATCGAATTAAAGAAGCATAAGAGATGGCATTAATGAAGGATAATATTGATAAAGAGAGTATTGGGAAGAAGAAACGACTTGTGATGGAGACTAATAGCCGTGGGTTTAAAACATACAAGGGTCGTATTTGGGTGCCACTGCTTGGTGGTAACCGAGAGTTGATCCTTGAAGAAGTCCATAGAAGTAGGTATTCGATGCATCCCGGTGTCACCAAAATGTATGCAGATTTGAAGCCGATTTATTGGTGGCCGGATATTAAAGGTGAAGTAGCTCATTTTGTAGCAAAGTGTTTGACATGTGCACGTGTGAAAACGGACCATAAAAAGCCGTATGGTTTGTTGCATCAATTAGACATTCCCGAGTGGAAATGGGATCATATCACGATGGACTTTGTAACGAAGCTACCGAAAACGCCGAAAGGGAATGATATGATTTGGGTGATTGTAGATAGATTGACGAAGAGTGCTCATTTTCTAGCTACCCGACAAGATGTGCCTTTAAAGAAGATGGCAAAGATGTATATAGATGAAGTTGTCTCGAAACATGGAGTTCCATTGTCTATTGTCTCGGATAGGGACACTAGATTTGTGTCTAAATTTTGGAAGGGTCTTCAACGAGAATTGGGTACTAGAGTGAACTTGAGTACCGCCTATCATCCTCAAACCGATGGGCAAAGTGAGAGAACCATCCAAACCTTAGAGGATATGTTGAGAACGTGTGTACTAGACTATGGTGGAGCATGGGATGAACACTTGAAGTTGATTGAATTTGCTTATAATAATAGTCACCATGCAAGTATTGGAATGCCACCATTTGAAATGTTATATGGAAGGAGATGTAGGACTCCAAGTTGTTGGATGGAGCCCGGTGAAAAGCAGTTAACCGGTCCCGAAATTATTGAAATCTCCGCTGAGAAAGTTAATGTAGCTAAAGAAGCTTTACGTGTGGCCAGAGAAAGGCAGAAAACTTATGCAGATAAGAAAAGGAGACCAATGGAATTTAATGTAGGTGACTTAGTGATGCTGAAAGTGTCACCATGGAAAGGAGTAATCCGATTTGGAAAGAAGGGCAAGTTGAGTCCAAGATTTATTGGACCTTTTAAAATCTTGAAACGCATTAAGGATGTAGCATATCAGTTGGAATTACCTCCAGAATTGGATGGAATTCACAACACCTTTCATGTATCCTACCTAAGGAAGTGTCTAGCCGAGGAGTCAAGTGTGATTCCAATTCAAGATGTGAGCATTGACCCAATGAAGAAAATGGTTGAAGAACCGGTGGCAATACTTGGAAGGAAGCAAAAGAAGTTACGCAGGAAAGTGATAGATCTTGTCTTGATAAAGTGGAAGCATAATCATGGAGAAAGCTTGACTTGGGAAACTGAAGCAGTAATGAAGGAGAATTATCCCGAGTTGTTCCTTAATGATGAGATTCCGGGGACGGAATCCTCTTAAGGGGGAGGTAATTGTAACATCCCAAACGTTGAAAAAGAAGTTGTGTGAAGCTCCTATCCTTGCCTTGCCTGAAGGTACTGACGATTTAGTGGTATATAGCGATGCTTCTATTACGGGTTTGGGTTGTGTTTTAATGCAGAGAGACAAAGTGATTGCCTATGCTTCACGTCAGTTGAAGCCTCATGAGAAGAATTACCCTACCCATGATCTTGAGCTAGCGGCGGTTGTGTTTGCATTAAAATTATGGAGACATTACTTATATGGTACTAAATGCACACTTTTCACCGACCATAAGAGTTTACAATATATGTTTACTCAAAAGGAGATGAATGTGAGACAAAGAAGGTGGTTGGAATTACTTAAAGACTATGATTGTGAAATCAAATACCATCCGGGTAAAGCCAATGTAGTGGCGGATGCACTAAGTAGGAAAGTGCAAAGCTCTTCTTGTAAGTTGATGAGCATGCAAGTTCAAGCCAAGTCGGGTCTATTAGATCGAATTAAAGAAGCATAAGAGATGGCATTAATGAAGGATAATATTGATAAAGAGAGTATTGGGAAGAAGAAACGACTTGTGATGGAGACTAATGGAATTTAATGTAGGTGACTTAGTGATGCTGAAAGTGTCACCATGGAAAGGAGTAATCCGATTTGGAAAGAAGGGCAAGTTGAGTCCAAGATTTATTGGACCTTTTAAAATCTTGAAACGCATTAAGGATGTAGCATATCAGTTGGAATTACCTCCAGAATTGGATGGAATTCACAACACCTTTCATGTATCCTACCTAAGGAAGTGTCTAGCCGAGGAGTCAAGTGTGATTCCAATTCAAGATGTGAGCATTGACCCAATGAAGAAAATGGTTGAAGAACCGGTGGCAATACTTGGAAGGAAGCAAAAGAAGTTACGCAGGAAAGTGATAGATCTTGTCTTGATAAAGTGGAAGCATAATCATGGAGAAAGCTTGACTTGGGAAACTGAAGCAGTAATGAAGGAGAATTATCCCGAGTTGTTCCTTAATGATGAGATTCCGGGGACGGAATCCTCTTAAGGGGGAGGTAATTGTAACATCCCAAACGTTTCTTTAAGATTTGACTAACACCATTAAGTCAACTTTATGTGTGTCGTTAAGTTTAGTGTGAAGTTATGCATATATGTAGTTAACGTGTGTTATGTGTGAGGCTTGTTGCCTAAATGTTAATGTAGTATAAATGTGTGAAATACGAAGGTTTATGTCTATGAAGTGACATTTAATGAAGGGATAATGTTGTATATGGTCAATAATGTAGTTTGTGACCAATAATGAAGGATTTGGAAGTCTAGGGACTAGTCTTGACATATGGGTAAAGTCAAAAACGGGTTTAGGGTTTTGGAAGGTGTCATTAGGCTAATTTCCAGCAGCCATTACTTGTTGAAAACACACAAAGCCTATCAAAGCCTTTCTTGAATTCTAAAGCAATTAATCAAGTTTTTGGTCAAGCAATTGGGTGTTTTGGTGTTGGAATTGATCGATCATCTAGCCAAGCAGGTAATCACTGAATTATAGATTGTATTTTCAGATTTAGAAGTTGTTTAATAAGGAACCAGATCTGATTAAAAAGGAGTTTTGCAAAGAATTAGGGTTTATGTGGTGTTTTGGTGTTGGAATTGATCGATCATCTAGCCAAGCAGGTAATCACTGAATTATAGATTGTATTTTCAGATTTAGAAGTTGTTTAATAAGGAACCAGATCTGATTAAAAAGGAGTTTTGCAAAGAATTAGGGTTTATGTGGTGTTTTGGTCAATTAACATTCAAAACGGTGTTAAACGAGTCCATAATCGATCTTGATAATCAAAAGATGTTTATGTGTGTCAAAAACATGTTTGGGAAGAAGCCTTGATCGATCGAATTTTGGAAAAATTGAAGAAGTTAGTCGTTTTGGAATTCTGGACGAAATTAAGATTAAATTCGTAACTGGGTCTAAATTCGTTGGAACGAAGATAATCTTCGTAAGAACGAAGATAATCTTCGTAAGAACGAAGATAACCTTTATCTTCGTAAGAACGAAGATAATCTTCGTAAGAACGAAGATAACCTTTATCTTCGTAAGAACAAACTATCTTCGAACGAAGATAACCTTTATCTTCGTAAGAACGAAGATAATCTTCGTAAGAACAAACTATCTTCGAACGAAGATAACCTTTATCTTCGTAAGAACGAAGATAACCTTTATCTTCGTAAGAACGAAGATAATCTTCGTAAGAACGAAGATAATCTTCGTAAGAACGAAGATAACCTTTATCTTCGTAGAAATCTTCGTAAGAACAAACTATCTTCGAACGAAGATAACCTTTATCTTCGTAAGAACGAAGATAACCTTTATCTTCGTAAGAACGAAGATAACCTTTATCTTCGTAAGAACAAACTATCTTCGAACGAAGATAACCTTTATCTTCGTAAGAACGAAGATAACCTTTATCTTCGTAAGAACAAACTATCTTCGAACGAAGATAACCTTTATCTTCGTAAGAACGAAGATAACCTTTATCTTCGTAAGAACGAAGATAATCTTCGTAAGAACTGTAGCTAAGTTCGTTGGAACGAAGATAATCTTCGTAAGAACAAACTATCTTCGAACGAAGATAACCTTTATCTTCGTAAGAACGAAGATAACCTTTATCTTCGTAAGAACGAAGATAACCTTTATCTTCGTAAGAACGAAGATAATCTTCGTAAGAACGAAGATAACCTTTATCTTCGTAAGAACAAACTATCTTCGAACGAAGATAACCTTTATCTTCGTAAGAACGAAGATAATCTTCGTAAGACTTCTATCTTCGTACGCAGTCACTATCTTCGTAAGAACGAAGATAACCTTTATCTTCGTAAGAACAAACTATCTTCGAACGAAGATAACCTTTATCTTCGTAAGAACGAAGATAACCTTTATCTTCGTAAGAACGAAGATAATCTTCGTAAGAACTGTAGCTAAGTTCGTAAGAAGGATTTTCCAGACTAAGTTCGTGAGGTTTGTTAAGTTCGTTTGAGTCCCTAATGACTTATATTTCATATGTTAATGTACGATAGGTGTCGGGGATTACTGATAAGCATTATTAGCTATTTGTTTGCGCGCGTACACTACTACCAGGTAAGATACACTACTTTGACACGCTGGGGGATCAACTAAAAGCTGGTTTCAAATTGTAAACACTTCCATTCGGTATCTTTATATTGCATGTGGGCATATGGGTTACTTGGGAGGTATTATGGGTTATGCAGTTGACCATGAGACCTGAGATGCAGTCCCTATTGTAGTGTGATGTAGTATTGCTTAATGTAGTATGTAGCTATGCAGTTGATGTAGTTTAATGAAGTATCTTGATATGCATGATATATAGAAATGAAGTTGATGTGTGATATGCATGCTTGACTTGTACGCCTAGTTCACTAGATTTGCTAGGTTACTATGTCACTTGCACGTTTAAGGATCCAAACGTAATGAAGTTAAAGTGTGTGAATGTCTAGGAATGTGTGTTACCTAGACTATATGTGTGTGAATGTTTGGGAATGCAGAACCCAATCTATATGTGTGAAATTGAGCTCATAAAACTAATGCAGGGAAAGTGTTAAGCTTAACCCGTACTTGTCTCAGCCGGATGAGTGCGTTGATGCAGTTGTTGCTTGGGTGGCTCCTCGCAACATGGTCTTTATAACGCAGGGCGAGTAATACGAGAGGTTTGACCAACCTCCACATACGGATTACTCTTGGATTGGCTTGCCACTCCTTAACGACGTAAGATGAGTAGTCTTTTGACTGATCATCCAGTCGGGTGTGATGCAGGGCACACTTATATGCAGTAAACAAAGATACGTGTGACAATGTGTGAACTAATGCAGGATAGGCACATTTAGGATGATTATCCTAATTAATATGAAGTCGAAATGTAGTATATGTGGGAACGTGTGATGTGTGTTGTGCCTAATAAAACTTGTCTAATAATGAAGATTGTTTTAATTGGACAAATGCTTTTAATTAAGTGTTATCTTACTTAGCTATTCTTATAGCTAACACTTGCTTCTTTAATGTGGTTGTTCCCTCAGGTTTAGCTTGATGGAATTAGATGAAGGACGTGAGAGCTTGGGTAGATTCAATGAAGGGGCCTTAGTTATCCATAGACGATTCTTTGCTTAGACATTTATTTACATTTCGTACTTAATGTCGAATTTATGTTGTGACTTGTGAACGGTTGTTTTATGTTGGGCAACCGTTGGGTTTTCATTTGAACTATTGTTTGATATGGCATGTAACACCAAATAAATGCAGAAACCGAAATGTTTTTATCGGTTTTGACTTTTACAGTCTTTACTTCCGCAATTTAACACCGTTAGGTGAAAAGTTTTGAAAACCCATATTTTTAAACGACGGGTGTTACAATATGAATATCAAATGCAAGTACCAAAGGCATAAATAAGTCAACATGCCTATCTTATGCGTGAACGCCAGTCACCAATGCAACGATACCCTTCTGTCATCACAATGAACAAGGCTGTATCTCAAAATCATCGAGGTATATATGTCTATATACTCGGAGTCAGGCACTACATCCAAAATGGGTGCATACATCTATACACCAGGATGTCGGCAATCCCCTGCCGAGGGTCATCAACAATGTATGCAATGCTTACAATCAAATGTAAATGCATCAGTCATGAACCAACAATCAATAATCACCGATCATAAATCAATAATTTCAACTTAAACCAACTATACGTACATACACTTAAGAGGATTCTACTTCCTTCGAGCCCCAGATGCTTATATATAGGGTCACCCGCAGCCTTCCCACCACATCTAAAACCCAAAGAAGGTATAACCGACTATCATGTATGTACGTCAAATCCTAATATTAACGAAATACTTAACAAACATAAACCAAGTCATTCAAGCGTAAAACCGTCTCAACAATCCAACATTCAAACCAAATCAATCAATCAATCAACAACGTAAGTAAACACGCAAGTTTACACTTTCAGCCCGAATCTCAAGCGAGTAGGGAGATACGAAACTCACCTTGTCCGACAAAGAAGCTAGTATAAGATTACAAGCGAGTATTACGGTCCACACATCCACAACCTATAATTATACATCAATATACCATAATGTCAACTCTACAATCATAAACAAGTTGGTTTAGCACAATTAGGTCAAGTCACAACCCTAAACGCCTTTCCAACTTTAACGAGTAAGAACAAGACGCATTCGACTCGACCTTTTTAGAAAAGAGAGAAGATTCATACAAAAAGAGTGTTACTACCAGAAACTAGACTCTCTTACGATTCTAACGATAGGTCATATGACTTATTTGGAGTTACGGATCAAAAGTTATTAACATTTGAAAATCGACGCGCATAATTTCACAGAACCTAACCACTGCGCCGCAGTGAGCCATTGCCAAGCTCACTGCGCCGCAGTGAGCTAACCAAGAAACGACCAGGCCCTAGCCACTGCGCCGCAGTGGGCTAGCCTAAGCCACGCCTAAGCCACTGCGCCGCAGTGAGCTAACCAAGAAACGACCAGGCCCTAGCCACTGCGCCGCAGTGAGCTAACCAAGAAACGACCAGGCCCTAGCCACTGCGCCGCAGTGAGCTAACCAAGAAACGACCAGGCCCTAGCCACTGCGCCGCAGTGAGCTACCAGCCCAGGCCTAGCCACTGCGCCGCAGTGAGCTAACCAAGAAACGACCAGGCCCTAGCCACTGCGCCGCAGTGAGCTAACCAAGAAACGACCAGGCCCTAGCCACTGCGCCGCAGTGAGCTAACCAAGAAACGACCAGGCCCTAGCCACTGCGCCGCAGTGAGCTAACCAAGAAACGACCAGGCCCTAGCCACTGCGCCGCAGTGAGCTAACCAAGAAACACCAGGCCTAGCCACTGCGCCGCAGTGAGCTAACCAAGAAACGACCAGGCCCTAGCCACTGCGCCGCAGTGAGCTAACCAAGAAACGACCAGGCCCTAGCCACTGCGCCGCAGTGAGCTAACCTAAGAAACGACCAGCCCTAACCACTGCGCCGCAGTGAGCCATTGCCAAGCTCACTGCGCCGCAGTGAGCTAACCAAGAAACGACCAGGCCCTAGCCACTGCGCCGCAGTGGGCTAGCCTAAGCCACTGCGCCGCAGTGAGCTAACCAAGAAACGACCAGGCCCTAGCCACTGCGCCGCAGTGAGCTAACCAAGAAACGACCAGGCCCTAGCCACTGCGCCGCAGTGAGCTAACCAAGAAACGACCAGGCCCTAGCCACTGCGCCGCAGTGAGCTACCAAGAAACGACCAGGCCTAGCCACTGCGCCGCAGTGAGCTAACCAAGAAACGACCAGGCCCTAACCACTGCGCCGCAGTGAGCTAACCAAGAAACGACCAGGCCCTAGCCACTGCGCCGCAGTGAGCTAGCCTAACCACTGCGCCGCAGTGAGCCATTGCCAAGCTCACTGCGCCGCAGTGAGCTAACCAAGAAACGACCAGGCCCTAGCCACTGCGCCGCAGTGGGCTAGCCTAAGCCACTGCGCCGCAGTGAGCTAACCAAGAAACACCAGGCCTAGCCACTGCGCCGCAGTGAGCTAACCAAGAAACGACCAGGCCCTAGCCACTGCGCCGCAGTGAGCTAACCAAGAAACGACCAGGCCCTAGCCACTGCGCCGCAGTGAGCTAACCAAGAAACGACCAGGCCCTAGCCACTGCGCCGCAGTGAGCTAACCAAGAAACGACCAGGCCCTAGCCACTGCGCCGCAGTGAGCTAACCAAGAAACACCAGGCCTAGCCACTGCGCCGCAGTGAGCTAACCAAGAAACGACCAGGCCCTAGCCACTGCGCCGCAGTGAGCTAACCAAGAATTGCCCAACCCCAGCCACTGCGCCGCAGTGAGCTAACCAAGAAACGACCAGGCCCTAGCCACTGCGCCGCAGTGAGCTAACCAAGAACACCATTAACCATAAATAAACATAACCCAATCCACAAATTCGACCAAAACATCAAAATCACACCAAAACCTTCAAACCCTAATTTAAACCCTAATTTGACCCAAACGAGATTTAAGCCGATTTAGGACTTGTAAATGTTCAAGATGACTAGAAATGCAAACAAACATAAGTAGGTACAAATGAGATGAATTAGACTTACCAAAACTCCTCCTTGAGCTAGAACCCGAAATTAGGTCAAAATGGGTAAAATGCAAGAACTTGGCTTTTGATTCTCCAATAGGAAGCAAACGAGATGAAGATGGCTATGATCCTTGTATTGTGGTAGTTTCAAACACAATTTTGATGCAAGAAATGATGAAGAACAAAAAGGGGGTTCTTTTACTTGAGAGAGAATAGAAGAGATAGATAGATAGAAAAGAGAGAAATGAGAGGATAAGGGGAAATGGGTCACTAGTAGGCTCATGGGTCATGGATAACCCATGGGTCGACCCGTTTCCCTTTATGAGCCAAAATTACAATCGATTATACAATTAAACGCCAAACAAACATATTAACGACCCGACTAACATACCACATAGTCATATAATCACAAATGGGCCCAATTATTTCATTCAACAAGTTTGTTAGTCAAATTACTCAAAAAGTCAACGGGTCAAAATTCACGGATGTTACATTATCCCCCCGTTGAAGGAATTTAACAAAACACTAATTACTAAATAAATGCGGATACATAGTTTTCATGTGATCCTCTCGCTCCCAAGTGAACTCGGCTCCACGTCTAGCATTCCATCTAACCTTAACAATCGTGTAGCATTTTGTAACATCCCAAAACTTAATCGTTCATGTTGACTAACGTCGTTAGGTCAAATTATAAGTCCGTGATACGTTTGTGTGGAAATATGTGTTTATATGTTTATGTGCCCTATATGTGAGATTTAATTATCTTTAATGAGTGACAATAAAGTAGATTTAATGATGTGTAAAAGGCCTTTGTAGTGTGTGAAAGTGCTTTAGTGTGTTATATGTATCCCCAATAAGTGTTTTTAAGCGAAATAAAGTCGATATGAAGTCCAGGGACCAATTTTGCCAATGTTGGAAAGTTAAAAACGGGTTAAGTGATTAGGGAAACCTAATCTCTCATTAGTTGCAGCCATTAATCATAATTAAGTCAAGAAAACAAGTTCCTTCAATCCTTCTTGAATTTCTTAAGCAAATCTTCAAGTTTTGGGTCAATCGATCGGGTGTTTTGGCATTGGATTGGATCGGTCATTGTATTATCAGGTAACTAATGATTCATCGATGTATTTACAGATTTAAAGGTCATAAATTGATGTTTCAGATCTGATTTTAAAAGGGTTTTTGTTTAATTAGGGTTCATGTTGTGTCTTTGGCTAATTAATGATCTAAACGGTGTCAAACGAGTTTGTAATCGATATGAATGATCAAAATATGTTTAACAATGTCAAAATCATGTTTTGGGTGAAGCCCAAGTCGTTTGTTTCTGGAAAAATCGAAGAACAAAGTCGTTTTATGAATTCTGGTCGAAATTGAGTCTTAAATTCGTTTTTCTGAGCTTAAGTTCGTTCCTGATGATTCCAAACGAACTTCAAATTCGTTTTTAAGGTTCTAAATTCGTTTTAAGTTGAAGCCTAAGTCCGTTTGGTGTGACCTAAATTCGTTTGGAAACTAAGTGAAGTTTAACTGCATTTTGATGTCTAAATTCGTTTTGCCAATGATAAATTCGTTTCACCAAACGAAGTTAAACTTCGTTGGGCATGTCCTAAGTTCGTTTGAACATTCCTAAGTTCGTTTGAACATTTCTAAGTTCGTTTGGGCATTGCTAAGTTCGTTCAGTGAGTCTAAGTTCGTAAGAACAAACCTAAGTTCGTTTTAAAGTTCGTTTGGGTCCCAAATGACTTATATTTTGTATATTAATGTATCTTAGGTGTCGGGGATTATTGTTAAGCACTTTTAGCCTTTCATTACGCGCGCACACTCCCAACAGGTAAGATACACTACTTTTGTCACGCTGAGGGTGCAACGAAAATGGTTCGTAAACTATAACCTCCATAACAGTAATGTATAACTCATAGGTGGTTGGGTTGATATGGGAGGTACTCGGGGACTAATGATGACGATGTTTATGCCTAAAATGCTTCCCCGTACATGTGGTTACGATATGAAATGTTATGATGAACGGTGGTTAATGATATGTTTACGATATGATATGTTATGATGAACGGTGGTTAATGATATGTTGTAATGTTGTTATGTGCATGTATATGTGGCTTGTTCATCTAGAACACTAGACCTTTTTAGGTTGCCATGACACGTGCACGTTTTAAGGGCCCTAACGTGAAAAGATGATAGTATGGATTAGTTTAGGTTAAAGGTGGAAATCTAAACTAAATATGATAAATGCTCGAGCTAATTAGATGTTAAGTGTTATGCATAACATGTGCCTTACGGTGGTAATAGGTACATCGTGCCTTACGGTGGTAATAGGTACGTATAAATCGTGCCTGACGGTGGTAATAGGTACGTCATGCCTGACGGTGGTTATAGGTACGTATAAATCGTGCCTGACGGTGGTAATAGGTACGTATAAATCGTGCCTGACGGTGGTAATAGGTACATCGTGCCTTACGGTGGTAATAGGTACGTATAAATCGTGCCTGACGGTGGTAATAGGTACATCGTGCCTTACGGTGGTAATAGGTACGTATAAATCGTGCCTGACGGTGGTAATAGGTACGTATAAATCGTGCCTGACGGTGGTAATAGGTACATCATGCCTTACGGTGGTAATAGGTACGTATAAATCGTGCCCGACGGTGGTAATAGGTACGTATAAATCGTGCCTGACGGTGGTAATAGGTACGTATAAATCGTGCCTGACGGTGGTAATAGGTACGTATAAATCGTGCCTGACGGTGGTAATAGGTACATCGTGCCTTACGGTGGTAATAGGTACGTATAAATCGTGCCTGACGGTGGTAATAGGTACGTATAAATCGTGCCTGACGGTGGTAATAGGTACGTCATGCTTTAAAGTGACGATTTAAATGGATGAAATGTTTTGCTTAACCTGGTGTTATCTTACTTAGCTTTATAGCTAACACTTGTTTCTTTTAATGTGTTGACACCCCTCAGGTTAGGCAGTGAGATGACGTGTGAAGCTTTGGCGAGAGATGGGTAGATGATCAAGCTGGCTTTAGTTTACCCAATAGCTTCGCATAGACCTTATGTTATTGATTTCCTTTATGGAACTTATGTAATGACTATGTTATGATTGCTTTATGTTGGGCAATCTTATGGATTTCTTTTATTACGGATTTGATGCTATTAGTAACACCACCAATGTTTTCTCAACTGTTTTCCTTAGTTGAGTATTTTCCTAAATCGTTTCCGCATGATTTAACGCCGTTAGGCGAAATTTTTGGAAATCCATATTTTTACGAAACGGGTGTTACAATTTGGTATCAGAGAATCTTTTCTTGACGATCCAAGATCTCTACCGGCTCTTCAACAAAGTTCAAATTCGAATCAACCCTAATTTCGTCCATAGGCACATGATGTGTAGGATCCGCCAAACACTTACGCAAATTACAAATATGAAACACATCATGCACACCGTTAAGCTCTTGAGGCAATTCTAGCCGATAAGCAACTTTCCCAACCCGTTCAAGAATCTTGAAAGGACCAATATACCTTGGCGCAAGTTTTCCCCGCTTCACAAAACGTACAACACCTTTCCAAGGTGACACCTTCAAAAGTACATACTCACCAATTTCAAATTCCAACGGTCTTCGCCTCACATCGGCATACTTCTTTTGACGCTCACGGGCCAATTGCAACTTTTCCTTAATTTGAGATATTACCTTAGTCGTTTCAATTACAATTTCGGGTCCGATTAGTTGACTCTCCCCAATTTCTGCCCAAGCTAAGGGAGAACGACATATCCTACCATACAATGCCTTAAAGGGCGCCATTTGAATGGTAGCATGATAACTATTGTTGTATGAAAACTCGACTAGCGGCAAATGGTCTTCCCAACTTCCACCAAAATCAATTGCACATGCCCTCAACATGTCTTCAAGTGTTTGAATGGTTCTCTCGGTTTGCCCATCCGTTTGAGGGTGAAACGCCGTACTCATGTCAAGTCGAGTACCCATGGCTTTTTGAAAGGCTTCCCAAAATTTTGATTTGAAACGGGCATCCCTATCGGAAATGATAGAAATCGGCACTCCATGCTTAGATATTACTTCCTTGATGTACAAACGAGCCAAAGTGTCGAATTTATCGGTTTCACGAATGGCTAAAAAGTGAGCCGACTTCGTTAACCGATCTACTATCACCCAAATCGTGTCACGGCCGCTTCTCGTCTTCGGTAGTTTAGTAATGAAGTCCATTGAAATATGTTCCCACTTCCATTCGGGCATTACCGGTTGCACCAACAAACCGGGTGGCTTCTTGTGATCGGCCTTAACTTGTAAGCAAGTAAGACACTCACTCACATACTTAGCCACATCACGCTTCATGCCCGGCCACCAATACAAGTCTTTCAAATCAAAGTATATCTTATCCGACCCGGGATGGACCGAATAAGGCGATTGATGAGCTTCATTCAATATAAGCGTTCTTAAGTCGCCGAAAATAGGAACCCAAAGTCTTTCAACCATGTATAGTCCATTATCATTCTTTCGGTCGAATTGTTGTTCCATGCCATCTAGGTTTTCGTCTCCAAAGTTTCCGGTAGGGTGGCTTGAATTTGGGCTTCAATGATCCGATCACGAATATTCGGCCCTACCGTGAGGCTCATAGCTCTAGCCCGTCTTGGTTTCACTCTCTCCTTTCGGCTCAAGGCATCGGCTACTACATTTGCCTTGCCCGGGTGATAACGGATGTCACAATCATAATCACTAAATAGTTCTAACCAACGCCTTTGCCTCATATTCAATTCACTTTGGTTGAAGATGTGTTGGAGGCTTTTGTGATCGGTATAAATCACACATTTGGTGCCATAGAGATAATGCCTCCAACACTTCAAAGCAAACACAACCGCTCCCAATTCCAAATCATGTGTCGGGTAGTTCTTCTCATGCACCTTCAATTGACGAGAGGCATAAGCAATGACTTTACCCCTTTGCATAAGAACACAACCCAACCCGTGCCCCGAAGCATCACAATAAACAACAAAATCTTCGATTCCATCCGGTAGCGTCAAAACAGGAGCGTCACATAACATATCTTTAAGAGTGTGGAAGGCGTTTTCTTGTTTTTCACCCCATTCAAAGTTTCTATCTTTTTGAGTCAAGAGGGTGAGGGGTTGTGCAATACGGGAGAAGTTTTCAATGAATCTTCTATAGTAACCCGCCAATCCAAGGAATTGACGGATCTCGGATGGCGTTTCGGGTCTTCTCCAATTCTTGACCGCTTCAATCTTGCTTGGATCCACATGAATACCATCCTTGCTCACTACGTGACCAAGGAAGTGGACCTCTTCCAACCAAAACTCGCACTTGGAGAATTTGGCATACAACTTCTCTTTTCTTAGTAGTTCAAGCACCTCACGCAAGTGCTCAACATGCTCCTCCTTTGTCTTCGAGTATACAAGTATGTCATCAATGAACACAATGACAGACTTGTCTAAGTATGGTTGACACACCCGGTTCATCAAGTCCATGAACACCGCCGGTGCATAGTCAACCCAAAAGGCATCACGGTGAATTCAAAATGACCATACCTTGTGCGAAAAGCCGTCTTGGGGATATCATCTTCATGTACCCGGAGTTGATGATAACCCGAGCGAAGATCGATTTTTGAAAAGTGCTTAGCACCTTGAAGTTGATCAAATAAGTCATCAAACAAGATCGAAACAAGAAGTACAAAATTGTTAATCTGTCCGTTAACACCGTTAGATTTTATAACAATTTTGGTCCTAATCGTTAATAATATTTACAGTTTTAGTCCTTTTTGTTGATGCTGTCAAGTATCGTTAGTTTTCCTGACGGTTTCAGTGCTTTCTGTTAGTTTGTATGTTAAACTGACAGTATCGTTAGTTTTCCTGACGGTTTCAGTGCTTTCTGTTAGTTTGTATGTTAAACTGACAGTATCGTTAGTTTTCCTGACAGTGCCGTTAGTTTTTCTGACAGTTTTAGTCCTTTATTCGTCAGTTTCTTACTAAACTGATGACTCTTTTAAAGATAACTATAAAAATGGGTAAACTATAACACTATAACTATAATAAACATAGAATACAATCATAAAAGTGTTGGATTAATTTATAAGATTTTCTAAATTATTTTATTTAATTATTTAAATAAAATAAAACGATATTAACGATCATAAACTATGAAGAAGACGTCTTATAATTATCCAAGTAAAACCCTAGTGTAATTATTTATTAATTATACTTTATATGATTTAGGTTAACTCATCACGAGGATTATCTACTGCACTTAATCGCTACTGCAACTAATGTGAGTTTCGTAAACCCTCCCTACTCAATTGAGATTCGGGCTGAAAAGTGTACATGTATGTTTGATTGATTGTTTGATTTAACGTATTGACTTGTTGCTCGGTTAATTATGCTTTCGTTTATGAATACTTGTTGTTAAACGATTGTCGGTTGATTCACTTTGTTATGATATGGAACAAGATGTTAATTGCCTATTGGTTGATTGTTGATGTGATTACTTGTGGTATAATGGCGCATTGTTTATCATATAAGTCGTAACGGTTTAATGGCGCATTGTTTATCATATAAGTCGTAACGGTTTAATGGCGCATTGTTTATCATATAAGTCGTAACGGTTTAATGGCGCATTGTTTATCATATAAGTCGTAACGGTTTAATGGCGCATTGTTTATCATATAAGTCGTAACGGTTTAATGGCGCATTGTTTATCATATAAGTCGTAACGGTTTAATGGCGCATTGTTTATCATATAAGTCGTAACGGTTTAATGGCGCATTGTTTATCATATAAGTCGTAACGGTTTAATGGCGCATTGTTTATCATATAAGTCGTAACGGTTTAATGGCGCATTGTTTATCATATAAGTCGTAACGGTTTAATGGCGCATTGTTTATCATATAAGTCGTAACGGTTTAATGGCGCATTGTTTATCATATAAGTCGTAACGGTTTAATGGCGCATTGTTTATCATATAAGTCGTAACGGTTTAATGGCGCATTGTTTATCATATAAGTCGTAACGGTTTAATGGCGCATTGTTTATCATATAAGTCGTAACGGTTTAATGGCGCATTGTTTATCATATAAGTCGTAACGGTTTAATGGCGCATTGTTTATCATATAAGTCGTAACGGTTTAATGGCGCATTGTTTATCATATAAGTCGTAACGGTTTAATGGCGCATTGTTTATCATATAAGTCGTAACGGTTTAATGGCGCATTGTTTATCATATAAGTCGTAACGGTTTAATGGCGCATTGTTTATCATATAAGTCGTAACGGTTTAATGGCGCATTGTTTATCATATAAGTCGTAACGGTTTAATGGCGCATTGTTTATCATATAAGTCGTAACGGTTTAATGGCGCATTGTTTATCATATAAGTCGTAACGGTTTAATGGCGCATTGTTTATCATATAAGTCGTAACGGTTTAATGGCGCATTGTTTATCATATAAGTCGTAACGGTTTAATGGCGCATTGTTTATCATATAAGTCGTAACGGTTTAATGGCGCATTGTTTATCATATAAGTCGTAACGGTTTAATGGCGCATTGTTTATCATATAAGTCGTAACGGTTTAATGGCGCATTGTTTATCATATAAGTCGTAACGGTTTAATGGCGCATTGTTTATCATATAAGTCGTAACGGTTTAATGGCGCATTGTTTATCATATAAGTCGTAACGGTTTAATGGCGCATTGTTTATCATATAAGTCGTAACGGTTTAATGGCGCATTGTTTATCATATAAGTCGTAACGGTTTAATGGCGCATTGTTTATCATATAAGTCGTAACGGTTTAATGGCGCATTGTTTATCATATAAGTCGTAACGGTTTAATGGCGCATTGTTTATCATATAAGTCGTAACGGTTTAATGGCGCATTGTTTATCATATAAGTCGTAACGGTTTAATGGCGCATTGTTTATCATATAAGTCGTAACGGTTTAATGGCGCATTGTTTATCATATAAGTCGTAACGGTTTAATGGCGCATTGTTTATCATATAAGTCGTAACGGTTTAATGGCGCATTGTTTATCATATAAGTCGTAACGGTTTAATGGCGCATTGTTTATCATATAAGTCGTAACGGTTTAATGGCGCATTGTTTATCATATAAGTCGTAACGGTTTAATGGCGCATTGTTTATCATATAAGTCGTAACGGTTTAATGGCGCATTGTTTATCATATAAGTCGTAACGGTTTAATGGCGCATTGTTTATCATATAAGTCGTAACGGTTTAATGGCGCATTGTTTATCATATAAGTCGTAACGGTTTAATGGCGCATTGTTTATCATATAAGTCGTAACGGTTTAATGGCGCATTGTTTATCATATAAGTCGTAACGGTTTAATGGCGCATTGTTTATCATATAAGTCGTAACGGTTTAATGGCGCATTGTTTATCATATAAGTCGTAACGGTTTAATGGCGCATTGTTTATCATATAAGTCGTAACGGTTTAATGGCGCATTGTTTATCATATAAGTCGTAACGGTTTAATGGCGCATTGTTTATCATATAAGTCGTAACGGTTTAATGGCGCATTGTTTATCATATAAGTCGTAACGGTTTAATGGCGCATTGTTTATCATATAAGTCGTAACGGTTTAATGGCGCATTGTTTATCATATAAGTCGTAACGGTTTAATGGCGCATTGTTTATCATATAAGTCGTAACGGTTTAATGGCGCATTGTTTATCATATAAGTCGTAACGGTTTAATGGCGCATTGTTTATCATATAAGTCGTAACGGTTTAATGGCGCATTGTTTATCATATAAGTCGTAACGGTTTAATGGCGCATTGTTTATCATATAAGTCGTAACGGTTTAATGGCGCATTGTTTATCATATAAGTCGTAACGGTTTAATGGCGCATTGTTTATCATATAAGTCGTAACGGTTTAATGGCGCATTGTTTATCATATAAGTCGTAACGGTTTAATGGCGCATTGTTTATCATATAAGTCGTAACGGTTTAATGGCGCATTGTTTATCATATAAGTCGTAACGGTTTAATGGCGCATTGTTTATCATATAAGTCGTAACGGTTTAATGGCGCATTGTGGATAAAGTATAGTAGGTAACCCGGTATGCTTAATGAGTGTTGGTTAGGTGGAGGGTTAGCCGCTGGTACACCCTGTATACATACCTGACCAATACTTAGAAAGCATAACGGAACTGAATCCCGACATCCATTCAATATATTAACGGTGTGGAGGGTTAGCCGCTGGTACACCCTGTATACATACCTGACCAATACTTAGAAAGCATAACGGAACTGAATCCCGACATCCATTCAATATATTAACGGTGTGGAGGGTTAGCCGCTGGTACACCCTGTATACATACCTGACCAATACTTAGAAAGCATAACGGAACTGAATCCCGACATCCATTCAATATATTAACGGTGTGGAGGGTTAGCCGCTGGTACACCCTGTATACATACCTGACCAATACTTAGAAAGCATAACGGAACTGAATCCCGACATCCATTCAATATATTAACGGTGTGGAGGGTTAGCCGCTGGTACACCCTGTATACATACCTGACCAATACTTAGAAAGCATAACGGAACTGAATCCCGACATCCATTCAATATATTAACGGTGTGGAGGGTTAGCCGCTGGTACACCCTGTATACATACCTGACCAATACTTAGAAAGCATAACGGAACTGAATCCCGACATCCATTCAATATATTAACGGTGTGGAGGGTTAGCCGCTGGTACACCCTGTATACATACCTGACCAATACTTAGAAAGCATAACGGAACTGAATCCCGACATCCATTCAATATATTAACGGTGTGGAGGGTTAGCCGCTGGTACACCCTGTATACATACCTGACCAATACTTAGAAAGCATAACGGAACTGAATCCCGACATCCATTCAATATATTAACGGTGTGGAGGGTTAGCCGCTGGTACACCCTGTATACATACCTGACCAATACTTAGAAAGCATAACGGAACTGAATCCCGACATCCATTCAATATATTAACGGTGTGGAGGGTTAGCCGCTGGTACACCCTGTATACATACCTGACCAATACTTAGAAAGCATAACGGAACTGAATCCCGACATCCATTCAATATATTAACGGTGTGGAGGGTTAGCCGCTGGTACACCCTGTATACATACCTGACCAATACTTAGAAAGCATAACGGAACTGAATCCCGACATCCATTCAATATATTAACGGTGTGGAGGGTTAGCCGCTGGTACACCCTGTATACATACCTGACCAATACTTAGAAAGCATAACGGAACTGAATCCCGACATCCATTCAATATATTAACGGTGTGGAGGGTTAGCCGCTGGTACACCCTGTATACATACCTGACCAATACTTAGAAAGCATAACGGAACTGAATCCCGACATCCATTCAATATATTAACGGTGTGGAGGGTTAGCCGCTGGTACACCCTGTATACATACCTGACCAATACTTAGAAAGCATAACGGAACTGAATCCCGACATCCATTCAATATATTAACGGTGTGGAGGGTTAGCCGCTGGTACACCCTGTATACATACCTGACCAATACTTAGAAAGCATAACGGAACTGAATCCCGACATCCATTCAATATATTAACGGTGTGGAGGGTTAGCCGCTGGTACACCCTGTATACATACCTGACCAATACTTAGAAAGCATAACGGAACTGAATCCCGACATCCATTCAATATATTAACGGTGTGGAGGGTTAGCCGCTGGTACACCCTGTATACATACCTGACCAATACTTAGAAAGCATAACGGAACTGAATCCCGACATCCATTCAATATATTAACGGTGTGGAGGGTTAGCCGCTGGTACACCCTGTATACATACCTGACCAATACTTAGAAAGCATAACGGAACTGAATCCCGACATCCATTCAATATATTAACGGTGTGGAGGGTTAGCCGCTGGTACACCCTGTATACATACCTGACCAATACTTAGAAAGCATAACGGAACTGAATCCCGACATCCATTCAATATATTAACGGTGTGGAGGGTTAGCCGCTGGTACACCCTGTATACATACCTTACCAATACTTAGAGGACATAACGGAACTGAATCCCGCAGTCTAAATAATATTACTTATAATTGTCTGCAATTATCAGTCATTGTTGAAATAACAGTATGAGAATAAGATCTATAATACATATTATTAAGATCTTAGATACTTATAAACTATAATTTTAGACCAAGGATTTATTATGAACTACAGACTTAGTTCAAACTTATAGTTACAATTGACTGATAGAATGAGCCAAGATTTTTGAAGACTATAATGTTTAAGTAAAGTGAGATATTATGAAATATTAACAGATCTAGTGTGTTAAGAGGCATTTTTACGAACATGGAGCTTAAGTTAGTAATTTGATGAATGTGTTCAAGAAAATGGCTGGAAAAGAGCAAACAGGATAGTAGTAGAAGATTATGAACTTAAGTGATTATATGCAGGAATCAAGTCCCGTAGATTTCACCTTATATTGGCCTTGTACCTAGAATAAGAATACATGATTTTACTGAGAGGTACTATTCGCTCATATAACGTAAGCAATGACGACAAATGAAAATAATTTTAAAAATGGCCGACAACAAATAAGATATCTGGATCTTGATGGAACAAGATAAAGTAGGATGGCTTTATCAGACTATTTTGATATAAGCAATAATAAAAGTGTTAACTACAAACAAATTATATATAAATTTAGCAATAAAAAAAAGGGGAAATAGACATACGAAAATCACTAACTGTTTATGTAATCCTACTTTATAGTTTAAGTAGCCAAATTCCTGAATCTAAGAAGATCACACATTTATCTAATCACTGCATAATTGTTAGTCCCAAGTTTAACCCAATGATCCTTTAAGTCAATTGGATAATCGAGATCGTACCCTGCTAACAACAATTCCTCTATGACCTTTGTGAATGTATCACCACCCATTCTTCTCCCCGGCAACCTTACAATACGATTTTTCCCGACATATGTTGGCAACGGATACATGGAAAGAGAAGTTGTACAACAAATGGAGGTCCATCCCTCTATAGTCCACCCGCGACAGGTCCTAGGTTTCCCTATGCATGAGCATATCGGTGTTGGCATCTCTGATATGTCCATTTCTTCCCCAAATACTACCAAAGTAGTATTTTGTTTCACAAACTGGTAAGACCTTCTCGACCTTACATTTCTTTGGGCTTTAGTGGACGATACCTCTGCAGATTTCTTCTTTCGACTATAAAGCTTGCAAATATAAGCCCATGAGTCTTCTACGAGCTTCTCAAACTCTGGTCCGTGATTCATTATCGTATCAATCGGTCCTATCATGTTCGAGGTTGAGACCTCATAATATGTGTCACTAATTGGATTGGGGGATAGTGTGGGCAAGTCTGACATTGGTCGTTTTCCTGGTGCCCTGTTACTCTCCTCAGAAGGTTCTGGTTGGAATGTTGATTCCAACTGGAATATCGGTTCTGGTGTATCGAAAGACCAGCTTTGATGAAAAGGTTCTATTAGATTAGAAGATGAGGCCCTATGATGAATTGCATCAATAGGATTTGAGAACAATGCACTGACATTTTCTGTTGAGGGTTCTAACTGTGATGTTGGTACTATATTTTGGAGAAGCCAGTCTTGGCAAAAGTCATCAATTGATGTTCCCCATTCACTAGTACCAATCATCGGGTTTTGCCATGCGTCCATGACTCTCTTAAGATCTTCTTATCTACAATAAAAATTTGTCAGGCAACTGACATAATAAATACACAAGAAACATTCTCAACAATACTATCCTGGACAACTTAAGATTTTATTTATTAAATAACACATCATTTATAATAAATTCCACATATTTCTATAAAATCCCTCTTGACTTTAAGAATTAGGAGTTCTGTCAGAGCTCGACCCTGACATGTTGCTTCCACCAGCAACATCTCTTTTTCTTCTCCTTAGAGATTGAACATTAAGATCTTCCTTTTTATCATCTTCTTCTTCTTCAGATGACATAGCGAAGATGGACTTCTCCCTTAGTGAGAGATTGTCTTCTTCTTGTTGCGCTAAGGCTTTTGCAAACTCCTCATCTTCTTTTATTTGACGGTTCACAAGGATAGATTCCTCCTCTGTTAAAAATTGAGATAAAATTCTTGCTAGCTTTTCATCTTCAGAAGTTTGCTTCTCAAAAAGGTGGACATCTTCGTCTACCATCACCTTGTAGTCTTCATATGAGATACCTAACATCACGGCCTCCCGCTTAATTCTTTTGACCCTATTTGTTTCAAGATTTTCAGGATTATCTTGAGCCGTTGGCCTTTTGCCTTTTGGATCGCTAGAAGAGGCACCGGAGTTTTTCATTGTCTTATGATAAATCGGTGGAACAATATTGTTAATTAAGCGAACATGAATTAAAAGATAAAAGTTTATATAAACATATAAATAGATAGTATATTATCCAAGATGAGAAAAAGTACAAAAATGTAGCTTACCAAAGAGAAAGTCGGAGATCTGTTAGAACACAAGCTGGCTGTGAACGGAATAGCTAAAAACAAATTAGCAGATGAAGAACTAAGTAAATAAAAGAGATAGAGAAAGAAGATTTAGTGTGCATTCTTCCTTAAGAAAACGCGTTTCTATTATAGAGGATGAAAAGGAAAATGTTAAATTAATATGTATGGAGAGATCTGGCTTGTCGTATTATTTTATAGTCTAAGAAGGAGCCGTTTCTAACGGTCAAATATGGAAGATAAAGTGAATTTGAAGTTTTGTATAGTGTTTTAGTCAGACTTACCTGTGTACGGACAGATCATCTATACCATAGATGTGTAAGTAGTCTATACTATATGTGTACAAACTATTGATTTCTTCATAAGTACAAGTTGTAGGATGTTATACATGCTAATTATAAATGCTAATCGTGTTGAGGATTGTGTGCAAGTTCATCCTACTCTGTTGAGAGTAGAAGGCATCAATTAGGGATGCGCCTTGTATCTTTCTGTTAATTATGTGTGATTGTCTAATGTAGAATAGATACTTAGATGCCATGTCCTCTAATATCGATTTATTGTCATTGAGATAAAACGTAAATCAAGTTAAGTATAATTTTATTCGATACAATCTAGATTTCGAGGGCGAAATCCTTTTAACTGGGGAATTTCCCTAATCGACAACAATCCCCAAAAGAGATCGAAGAAAGTTGTATTTCATTATTCGTAGAATACAAGTAAAACTTGTTACATTATTTAAGCGGAAATACAACAAATGAACTTGGTATAAAAATCT
>CM067167.1:169870022-169875022 GCA_034093135.1 Erigeron breviscapus
GTTTGTATGTTAAACTGACAGTATCGTTAGTTTTCCTGACGGTTTCAGTGCTTTCTGTTAGTTTGTATGTTAAACTGACAGTATCGTTAGTTTTCCTGACGGTTTCAGTGCTTTCTGTTAGTTTGTATGTTAAACTGACAGTATCGTTAGTTTTCCTGACGGTTTCAGTGCTTTCTGTTAGTTTGTATGTTAAACTGACAGTATCGTTAGTTTTCCTGACAGTGCCGTTAGTTTTTCTGACAGTTTTAGTCCTTTTCGTTTGCTGTCAGTATCGTTAGTTTTTCTGACAGTTTTAGTCCTTTTTGTTATGCTGTCAGTATCGTTAGTTTTTCTGACAGTTTTAGTCCTTTTTGTTGATGCTGTCAAGAATCGTTAATAATATTTACAGTTTTAGTCCTTTTTGTTGATGCTGTCAAGTATCGTTAGTTTTCCTGACGGTTTCAGTGCTTTCTGTTAGTTTGTATGTTAAACTGACAGTATCGTTAGTTTTCCTGACAGTGCCGTTAGTTTTTCTGTTAAACTGACAGTATCGTTAGTTTTCTGACAGTTATAGTCCTTTTTGTTGATGCTGTCATGTATCGTTAGTTTTCCTGACGGTTTCAGTGCTTTCTGTTAGTTTGTATGTTAAACTGACAGTATCGTTAGTTTTCTGACAGTTTTAGTCCTTTTTGTTGATGCTGTCAAGTATCGTTAGTTTTCCTGACGGTTTCAGTGCTTTCTGTTAGTTTGTATGTTAAACTGACAGTATCGTTAGTTTTCCTGACAGCAGTGCCGTTAGTTTTTCTGTTAAACTGACAGTATCGTTAGTTTTCTGACAGTTATAGTCCTTTTTGTTGATGCTGTCATGTATCGTTAGTTTTCCTGACGGTTTCAGTGCTTTCTGTTAGTTTGTATGTTAAACTGACAGTATCGTTAGTTTTCCTGACGGTTTCAGTGCTTTCTGTTAGTTTGTATGTTAAACTGACAGTATCGTTAGTTTTCCTGACAGTGCCGTTAGTGCCGTTAGTTTTTCTGACAGTTTTAGTCCTTTTTAGTTGTATGCTGTCAGTATCGTTAGTTTTTCTGACAGTTTTAGTCCTTTTTAGTTATGCTGCAGTGCCGTTAGTTTTTCTGACAGTTTTAGTCCTTTGTTCGTCAGTTTCTTACTAAACTGATGACTCTTTTAAAGATAACTATAAAAATGGGTAAACTATAACACTATAACTATAATAAACATAGAATACAATCATAAAAGTGTTGGATTAATTTATAAGATTTTCTAAATTATTTTATTTAATTATTTAAATAAAATAAAACGATATTAACGATCATAAACTATGAAGAAGACGTCTTATAATTATCCAAGTAAAACCCTAGTGTAATTATTTATTAATTATACTTTATATGATTTAGGTTAACTCATCACGAGGATTATCTACTGCACTTAATCGCTACTGCAACTAATGTGAGTTTCGTAAACCCTCCCTACTCAATTGAGATTCGGGCTGAAAAGTGTACATGTATGTTTGATTGATTGTTTGATTTAACGTATTGACTTGTTGCTCGGTTAATTATGCTTTCGTTTATGAATACTTGTTGTTAAACGATTGTCGGTTGATTCACTTTGTTATGATATGGAACAAGATGTTAATTGCCTATTGGTTGATTGTTGATGTGATTACTTGTGGTATAATGGCACATTGTTTATCATATAAGTCGTAACGGTTTAATGGCGCATTGTTTATCATATAAGTCGTAACGGTTTAATGGCGCATTGTTTATCATATAAGTCGTAACGGTTTAATGGCGCATTGTTTATCATATAAGTCGTAACGGTTTAATGGCGCATTGTTTATCATATAAGTCGTAACGGTTTAATGGCGCATTGTTTATCATATAAGTCGTAACGGTTTAATGGCGCATTGTTTATCATATAAGTCGTAACGGTTTAATGGCGCATTGTTTATCATATAAGTCGTAACGGTTTAATGGCGCATTGTTTATCATATAAGTCGTAACGGTTTAATGGCGCATTGTTTATCATATAAGTCGTAACGGTTTAATGGCGCATTGTTTATCATATAAGTCGTAACGGTTTAATGGCGCATTGTTTATCATATAAGTCGTAACGGTTTAATGGCGCATTGTTTATCATATAAGTCGTAACGGTTTAATGGCGCATTGTTTATCATATAAGTCGTAACGGTTTAATGGCGCATTGTTTATCATATAAGTCGTAACGGTTTAATGGCGCATTGTTTATCATATAAGTCGTAACGGTTTAATGGCGCATTGTTTATCATATAAGTCGTAACGGTTTAATGGCGCATTGTTTATCATATAAGTCGTAACGGTTTAATGGCGCATTGTTTATCATATAAGTCGTAACGGTTTAATGGCGCATTGTTTATCATATAAGTCGTAACGGTTTAATGGCGCATTGTTTATCATATAAGTCGTAACGGTTTAATGGCGCATTGTTTATCATATAAGTCGTAACGGTTTAATGGCGCATTGTTTATCATATAAGTCGTAACGGTTTAATGGCGCATTGTTTATCATATAAGTCGTAACGGTTTAATGGCGCATTGTTTATCATATAAGTCGTAACGGTTTAATGGCGCATTGTTTATCATATAAGTCGTAACGGTTTAATGGCGCATTGTTTATCATATAAGTCGTAACGGTTTAATGGCGCATTGTTTATCATATAAGTCGTAACGGTTTAATGGCGCATTGTTTATCATATAAGTCGTAACGGTTTAATGGCGCATTGTTTATCATATAAGTCGTAACGGTTTAATGGCGCATTGTTTATCATATAAGTCGTAACGGTTTAATGGCGCATTGTTTATCATATAAGTCGTAACGGTTTAATGGCGCATTGTTTATCATATAAGTCGTAACGGTTTAATGGCGCATTGTTTATCATATAAGTCGTAACGGTTTAATGGCGCATTGTTTATCATATAAGTCGTAACGGTTTAATGGCGCATTGTTTATCATATAAGTCGTAACGGTTTAATGGCGCATTGTTTATCATATAAGTCGTAACGGTTTAATGGCGCATTGTTTATCATATAAGTCGTAACGGTTTAATGGCGCATTGTTTATCATATAAGTCGTAACGGTTTAATGGCGCATTGTTTATCATATAAGTCGTAACGGTTTAATGGCGCATTGTTTATCATATAAGTCGTAACGGTTTAATGGCGCATTGTTTATCATATAAGTCGTAACGGTTTAATGGCGCATTGTTGGGGTGTTACAAATAGATTATACAAAATTTCACTTTTTTTTGGTTATTTACACATATGTAAGACATGTAACTTACACATGTGAAAGTAAGATATCTATACAAAATTTCACTTTTTTTTGGTTATTTACACATATGTAAGACATGTAACTTACACATGTGAAAGTAAGATATCTATACAAAATTTCACTTTTTTTTGGTTATTTACACATATGTAAGACATGTAACTTACACATGTGAAAGTAAGATATCTATACAAAATTTATTCATTTACACATGTTTAAGTTAACCGGAAATTGTGATTTGAAGCGGGCTCCATCCTTAAGGGTATTAATAATGGGTAAGTGGTAGGGTGATATGTCATAGGAGGTGATAGATCATAAGAAGTGATCGGTGATGTGGTGATCTACCCTGACAGGCTCTGTCCTTAGCCGCTATATAGCTCCGCCATGGACTAACACGTTGCGCCATTAGCCACCATGGTTGCGCGATGTATTGACGGCTCCGCCTTTAATCGTCATTATCGTGTAGATATGATTATTTAGTAATTTACATGTGAAAACAAAGATTTACACATATGTAAGACATGTAACTTACACATGTGAAAGTAAGATATCTATACAAAATTTATTCATTTACACATGTTTAAGTTAACCGGAAATTGTGATTTGAAGCGGGCTCCATCCTTAAGGGTATTAATAATGGGTAAGTGGTAGGGTGATATGTCATAGGAGGTGATAGATCATAAGAAGTGATCGGTGATGTGGTGATCTACCCTGACAGGCTCTGTCCTTAGCCGCTATATAGCTCCGCCATGGACTAACACGTTGCGCCATTAGCCACCATGGTTGCGCGATGTATTGACGGCTCCGCCTTTAATCGTCATTATCGTGTAGATATGATTATTTAGTAATTTACATGTGAAAACAAAGATTTACACATATGTAAGACATGTAACTTACACATGTGAAAGTAAGATATCTATACAAAATTTATTCATTTACACATGTTTAAGTTAACCGGAAATTGTGATTTGAAGCGGGCTCCATCCTTAAGGGTATTAATAATGGGTAAGTGGTAGGGTGATATGTCATAGGAGGTGATAGATCATAAGAAGTGATCGGTGATGTGGTGATCTACCCTGACAGGCTCTGTCCTTAGCCGCTATATAGCTCCGCCATGGACTAACACGTTGCGCCATTAGCCACCATGGTTGCGCGATGTATTGACGGCTCCGCCTTTAATCGTCATTATCGTGTAGATATGATTATTTAGTAATTTACATGTGAAAACAAAGATTTACACATATGTAAGACATGTAACTTACACATGTGAAAGTAAGATATCTATACAAAATTTATTCATTTACACATGTTTAAGTTAACCGGAAATTGTGATTTGAAGCGGGCTCCATCCTTAAGGGTATTAATAATGGGTAAGTGGTAGGGTGATATGTCATAGGAGGTGATAGATCATAAGAAGTGATCGGTGATGTGGTGATCTACCCTGACAGGCTCTGTCCTTAGCCGCTATATAGCTCCGCCATGGACTAACACGTTGCGCCATTAGCCACCATGGTTGCGCGATGTATTGACGGCTCCGCCTTTAATCGTCATTATCGTGTAGATATGATTATTTAGTAATTTACATGTGAAAACAAAGATTTACACATATGTAAGACATGTAACTTACACATGTGAAAGTAAGATATCTATACAAAATTTATTCATTTACACATGTTTAAGTTAACCGGAAATTGTGATTT
>CM067167.1:169882522-169906924 GCA_034093135.1 Erigeron breviscapus
AACCAAAACTTGTATCAAAACAAAACTTGATTATCAATTATTATCTACAATTGTCAGAAACACAAAATCACAAGAAGACATAGAAGCTATGCCAGAAGAATTTGCTGGTGTTTTCACAAAACAAGAGAGAAGTTATTTTCTTAGAAATGGCATGAGTCCAGTGATAAGACAACAAGTTGAAAAACTCACAAATCAAAAACAGTATAGCTTATCCGGAATGGATACGAGTTATACACCACCAACACAAGCTACCACTGGCCCCGTCAATTATCCACCTGCAAATGTTTACCCTATTGCAAACAATCAGCCAAAGTTCAATACAGATGGCGTAAAAGCAAGATTGCCAAAAGTAAAGATGGAAGATATGTATGGCAGTAACATATGTGGACTCTACTGGTCAAGGAGTCATGTTAATCCTACCAGCTGATATAGGGCTTTACAGTGAAGTAATTGCAAGATGGGAATCAGTCACTCTGAATCTTGTAGATCATCCAAATATGATCTGGACAAGTAATGAGCAAAAGGTGATGTTTATTGAGAATCTACTGGGAGAAGTTGAAAAGAAGATATGGATTCAATGGAGAATGGCGTGCCCAGAAGACTATAAAATTGTCATAGAAACTGCGGATGAAACGCAGAATGTTCTTTCACAAATAAAAAGAATGTTCATGTTAGAAGATCCTTTTCAAGGAAATACAGAAGAGCAGAATAGAGCCTATAATGATCTGGAAAGATTAAACTGTGAAAATTCTAAAGATATTCTTGAATATCTTAGACAGTTTCAGATATTGGCTGCAAAGTCTGGAAGAATTTTCTTTCCAGAGACTACTGAGAAGTTATTCAGAAAGATGCCACCATTATTGGGAAATGCAGTTCGCGATGCCTGGTATGCTAAGAATCCAACTACAAATGTTGTTGTGGTACCTGTGATCTACTTTACTTACAATTACTTGAAAGAAATGTGCCAACAAGCAGCACTTCAAAGAAGCATCAAAGATTTATCTTTCTGCAACAAGATACCAATATCAGGACAGTACTCTTCTGGTAAAAGGTATGGTTTAAGGAAGGCAAAGAATTACAAAGGGAAGCCTCATGATTCGCATGTGAGGATTTTCAAGAAGAAATACTCTGGGCAAATGAGAAAATGCAAATGCTTTATATGTGGACATGAAGGTCATTTTGCCAGAGATTGCACTTCAAAGAAGCATCAAAGATTTATCTTTCTGCAACAAGATACCAATATCAGGACAGTACTCTTCTGGTAAAAGGTATGGTTTAAGGAAGGCAAAGAATTACAAAGGGAAGCCTCATGATTCGCATGTGAGGATTTTCAAGAAGAAATACTCTGGGCAAATGAGAAAATGCAAATGCTTTATATGTGGACATGAAGGTCATTTTGCCAGAGATTGCACTTCAAAGAAGCATCAAAGATTTATCTTTCTGCAACAAGATACCAATATCAGGACAGTACTCTTCTGGTAAAAGGTATGGTTTAAGGAAGGCAAAGAATTACAAAGGGAAGCCTCATGATTCGCATGTGAGGATTTTCAAGAAGAAATACTCTGGGCAAATGAGAAAATGCAAATGCTTTATATGTGGACATGAAGGTCATTTTGCCAGAGATTGCACTTCAAAGAATGGCAATATGGTTAGAGCAAACATTCTTAAAGAAGCAGAAATTCCATACGATTATGATATAGTGTCTGTGGATTTAGGAGATCAAGATTCAGACCATATTTGCAGTCTGTCAGAAGGAAAAGCTGGAAAAACTACAGAGTATGTTGTTAATACTCTAATCTCAGGATTACCAGAGGAATTTGGTTATGCAAATATTGAAGAAACATCAACACCGGTTGCTGTTACACCACAATGGCGAGCTTCACTTCCTTTAAAAAAGGAACAAATTGGGTGCAGTCCTCATGATCTAAGAATGAATGAAGAAATCTCATGGGAAATTGAATCAAGCGAGCCATGTTCATATTGTGGGCTTAGAACAATGAAAAGAATGCGTGTACATTGCCCTAAATGCACACTCATAGCATGTCCTATGTGTGCAAAGCATTACTTAAAGATTCAAGTAAAACCAGCCCCACCAGAAAAGAAAGTGTTTGGAAACAAGGATGAGTTGATCAAAGAACTAACACTATATTGCATGCATTTGCAATTAGAAAATGAAAGGCTAGAAAGGGCTCTTACAGAGAAAATGGAAGAAGATATTGAAGATCTCAAAGGAAAAGGTGTATACCAAGAAAAAGAGAAAGAGGACCCGGTGAAAGAATTTGAAGAAGAAATGGCCAAAAGAAAGAATCAGTCGCTCAAAATAGCTGAAACAAGTAGCTATTCTGATAAGGTATTCCTAGATCCTAAAGATGAACGAGATCGAAGAACAATGGTCAGAAGGGGTATTAAACCAGAAGATATACCCAAAGAGGAAAACTTATCACCAATGCCACCACAACCAGTGTATCAAGAAGAGGGAGCATATTCATTAATAGAAGGTGCTGAAAAATGTGCACAAGAAGTAACAGAAGCAGTAGGCCATCTTCAAGAAATAGAAGTTGTTAAACATGGTGTTGCAAGAAGAGTGGTGAATAAATTATACAACATGAAGGTAAAATTCATCATTCCCGGAATGGATGAATTTATTATTCAAGCAATATTGGACACAGGATGTACAACCTGTAGTGCCAATATGAGAATTGTTTCAGAAGAAGCATTAGAAGATTGCCCTTTACCTGTAAAATTTACGGGTATAAATTCTGTGCAAATTGCTGACAAAAAGATGAGGCAAGGGCAATTGGAGATTGGTGATAATAGATTCAGAATTCCTTTCACTTATATTTTCAAAATGGAAATAAGTGATGGAATTAAGATGCTGATTGGTTGTAACTTCATCAGAAACATGCAAGGAGGTGTTAGATTGGAAGACAATGTGGTTACTTTCTACAAAAATGTAACCATAATTGAAACAACACAACATACTGAAGTTACGGGATTCGCAATTGAAGAGCTGGAAATGAATGAAGACGAATACATATCGATCAAAGAATCTGTGTACTTTAACCTGGGGCATACAAGTCAAAACTTCCAACAAAGGTTTCAGCCCCTATTGCAAGGTTTAAAGGATCAAGGATACATTGGGGATGAACCACTTAAGCATTGGCAACAAAAAGGTTTCAGCCCCTATTGCAAGGTTTAAAGGATCAAGGATACATTGGGGATGAACCACTTAAGCATTGGCAACAAAACAAGGTTAAATGTAAACTCGAAATCATAAACCCAGACGTAACAGTACAAGACAAACCATTAAGCCACGTGACACCTTCAATGAAGGAGCAATTCCAGAAGCATGTTAAAGAATTACTCAGGCTAGGAGTAATTAGACCAAGTAAAAGTCGTCACAGAACTATGGCAATGATGGTAAACTCAGGAACGTCTGTTGATCCAAAAACAGGCAAAGAGAAGAAAGAAAAAGAGCGTATGGTATTTAACTACCGTACTCTGAATGATAACACCTACAAGGATCAATACTCTCTACCTAGTATTGATATGATCAAACAGAAAGTGGAAACTAGAATATTTATTCAAAGTTTGATCTCAAAAGTGGTTTCCACCAGGTAGCAATGGATGAAGAATCCATCCCATGGACAGCATTTATAACACCAGACGGTCTCTATGAATGGCTAGTTATGCCATTTGGCTTAAAGAATGCGCCGGCCATTTTTCAAAGAAAAATGGATAATTGTTTTCGTGGACACGAAGAATATATTGCTGTGTACATTGATGATATTCTTGTCTTTTCTAAAGATGAGAAAAGTCATGCTCAACACCTGGAAAGAATGCTTGAAGTATGTAGACAAAACGGTCTGGTTCTATCAGAAAACAAGATGAAGGTTGCTGTAAGGGAGATAGAGTTCTTGGGAGCGATCATTGGAAATGGTAAAATAAAGCTCCAACCACATGTAATCAAGAAGATTGTGGAATTTAAAGAAGAAACCTTGAAAGAAAAGAAGGGATTAAGGTCTTGGTTAGGCATATTAAATTATGCTAGATCATATATACCTGGGCTTGGAAAGTTGCTAGCCCCTTTGTATGAAAAGACCAATCCTCATGGAGATAAAAGAATGAAGCAGTCAGATTGGGAGATTGTACGACAAATTAAGGCTCAGGTTCAAAGGTTACCTGATATGGAAATCCCACCTGAAGATGCTTACATTGTTATTGAAACAGATGGTTGTATGGAAGGATGGGGTGCCATCTGCAAATGGAAGAAAAGAAAGAATGACCCCAGATCATCTGAAAAAGTTTGTGCATACGCTAGCGGGAAATTCAATCCAATAAAATCCACTATCGATGCAGAAATATATGCAGCTATGGAAGGACTTAAATCCTTCAAGCTGTATTATATTGGAAGGGAAGAAGCAATTCTTAGAACAGATTGTCAAGCTATCATTAGCTTTTACAACAAAACCACACAAAACAAACCATCAAGAGTTCGTTGGCTAAGCTTTGTAGACTTCTTAACAGGAACAGGAGTTAACATTAAGTTAGAACACATTGAAGGAAAACTTAATGTTTTAGCTGATAACTTATCAAGGTTAGTAACTGTTCTCTGTGCAGAAGGATGTCAAGAACAAGACCCAATTTCGATGACGGAACCCCTCAATCAGCTGGAATATATTTTCGCAGAGCTACAAACTGGGAAGAATATGGGTTACAATGTGTCCAAACAGGAAGAGCAAACAGAGGAAGTCATGAGTTCACTACTGATTCAATGGAAGAATTCAAAAGACTGGCCCAAGAAAGCATGTTACCAGGACCAAGAAATTTGGATACAAGCTTCAAAGAAAGACAAAGGATGCTTAACATCTTTCAAGCCCAAAAACAAAGAGTTACAAATGAATTCGCAACACTGCTGGCCCAAGCCTACATTACAGTGGGAATCAACAGAGCTCATGAAGGCCCAAGGAATGAAGAATCAGAAGAATACTATAACAACTTGGCCCAGCTCAGAAAAATGGAAGCCCAATACAAGGCCCTTGAAGAAACCCAGTTTATCTTCTAGAAAATGACGTAAGGCATGACGATTTTCAGTTCAATCATGGACATCAATCAGGGAAGCTAATGGTGGGCCCAGTCCACTACTCTTTGTTTGATTCCATTTACTTTAATAATGCGTCTACGTAAATTATTGTTCTACTTTTTCAATAATGCACATTATAAGTGCACTAAGAGTGAAACGTGTGCGGCCAATATGTAAAGTGATAAGGTTGAAAGAGATGTCTATGGGGCCCAGACAGCGCACCCGGTCTCTACCATTATTACTCTTAGGCCTATATATAGTATGTTTTACTTAGAGTTTCATCACGACGAGAAACACTCAATCTGATAATTCTCTAAAACATTTAATATAGTTTGCAGTTTGAATTTTCTAGCTTTAATTCTCTGCACTATCCTACACACTACACATTTACTGTACATTATGGTATCAGAGCTTTAATTAAAGCTGGCTATTGCTTTAATGCTTAGCGGAAGCGTGGTAGTTTAAAAAAAAAAAGTATTTTATGGCTGCTTAAAACCTTATCAAGATCTGTAACAAAGGTAAGTCTACCATTTTCCTGCATTCTTAGCTAAAATTGTTTAGTCATTTTGATAATAAATAATTTTTATAATTTATTTAAAAGACTGGAAAAAATATGGGCAAAGAGAAGTCCTAGAATCAGTACGGGTGAGGGTAAGTTATGAAAAAGACATTTGTAAAATTTATAAGTTATCTTAATGTCCGAACAATTTGAAAAATCTCTTCAGGAATGGTATGATAAATCCCGAGTTGCAGGTCTTGAATACTTAAACCTTGAATTACCAAAACCAAGTCCATCAGTGGTTAAAGAAAATATTTCCTTTTATTGTTTTCATAAAACAAAAACTCAGCATGTTATATCATCAGAAAATTCCCATTTAAATTTTATTACAGATAGTCTATGTTTTACTTAGAGTTTCATCACGACGAGAAACACTCAATCTGATAATTCTCTAAAACAATAATATAGTTTGCAGTTTGAATTTTCTAGCTTTAATTCTCTGCACTATCCTACACACTACACATTTACTGTACATTATGGTATCAGAGCTTTAATTAAAGCTGGCTATTGCTTTAATGCTTAGCGGAAGCGTGGTAGTTTAAAAAAAAAAAGTATTTTATGGCTGCTTAAAACCTTATCAAGATCTGTAACAAAGGTAAGTCTACCATTTTCCTGCATTCTTAGCTAAAATTGTTTAGTCATTTTGATAATAAATAATTTTTATAAAATTAATTTTTATAATTTATTTAAAAGACTGGAAAAAATATGGGCAAAGAGAAGTCCTAGAATCAGTACGGGTGAGGGTAAGTTATGAAAAAGACATTTGTAAAATTTATAAGTTATCTTAATGTCCGAACAATTTGAAAAATCTCTTCAGGAATGGTATGATAAATCCCGAGTTGCAGGTCTTGAATACTTAAACCTTGAATTACCAAAACCAAGTCCATCAGTGGTTAAAGAAAATATTTCCTTTTATTGTTTTCATAAAACAAAAACTCAGCATGTTATATCATCAGAAAATTCCCATTTAAATTTTATTACAGATAGTCTATTTTCTTTAGAAAATAATATTAGTAGAGTCTTTGATCAAGTTAATTGTGGTAATAAAGCGTGTCTTAAACATATTCATCAAATTCACCAAACCCTTGAAAACCACGAAGCTCAAATTGAAATCATCAAGATCCACAGAAAACCTGAACGAACAGGTTAGAGGAGTAACAGCGCAGCCATTGGATGTTAGTGTATCCATGGCTGAAAAAGCATGGGAACAGTTCCAGAATCGTGTAGCCACCCTCGAAAGCAAATTACAAGATCTGCAGTATAAGGTATACAGATAATCAAGCTTTTTGGTTTGAACTAACGATTGTTCAACAACATTTTAATGCTTCTAAAGTTTGCACAGCGTGCAAAACCTATCCAAAACAACGTAGGCTACTATATTTAATAACATATGGTCAAATTTGCACATTTATCATGCTCTTATCATGGAACTTTTCATGTTTGTCATTACGAAGGCTGTGGTTAATGAAGATGCCTCGGGAGATGTTATGGCTCAGATCCTACCTTTAAAGGTTTTTTTTGTGTAGTTTCCAGAAAGATTAAATCCATAACAATAAGCATGTACGTTATCTAGTTTCTTATGGTAAATTAATCATCTTCTTATGTTGATCAGGAGGAGGTTGCTCTCCTTAAGAGGCGGTCATTAAAATTTAGTCCAAAAGAAATCGAAAAGGCCATAGAAGTACACAAAAATGATTATGATAATATGCCTGGAGGCGAAAACAAAATCCCGAGGGTTTCCTCTAAACAGGTATAAAATCTCGTGTGTCGTTTATCTATTTTCTCGTTTTATTTTCTGGATTAATTGCTTCCGCTGTGCTAGGCTAAGGCTGTTCCTAACATGTCGCTATATTGACCCATTTGCTCATAATGAGTCCATCCAGGTTTGGTTGATCTTAAACGGGTGTAAACCAATACATTAGCTGAAAAACCCTTAACTGTTGTGATAATAGTGATTCTAAACATATAATATAGTTTGCAGTTTGAATTTTCTAGCTTTAATTCTCTGCACTATCCTACACACTACACATTTACTGTACATTATGGTATCAGAGCTTTAATTAAAGCTGGCTATTGCTTTAATGCTTAGCGGAAGCGTGGTAGTTTAAAAAAAAAAAGTATTTTATGGCTGCTTAAAACCTTATCAAGATCTGTAACAAAGGTAAGTCTACCATTTTCCTGCATTCTTAGCTAAAATTGTTTAGTCATTTTGATAATAAATAATTTTTATAATTTATTTAAAAGACTGGAAAAAATATGGGCAAAGAGAAGTCCTAGAATCAGTACGGGTGAGGGTAAGTTATGAAAAAGACATTTGTAAAATTTATAAGTTATCTTAATGTCCGAACAATTTGAAAAATCTCTTCAGGAATGGTATGATAAATCCCGAGTTGCAGGTCTTGAATACTTAAACCTTGAATTACCAAAACCAAGTCCATCAGTGGTTAAAGAAAATATTTCCTTTTATTGTTTTCATAAAACAAAAACTCAGCATGTTATATCATCAGAAAATTCCCATTTAAATTTTATTACATATAGTCTATTTAATAGTTCTATTTTTCACCCGGGCCGGAGGTCCCTTCCACTTCGGTGGATCTGGAAGCAGCCTCTCTACCTTTGAGTAGAGGTAAGGTCTGTCTACATCATACCTCCCCCCCCCCCCCCCCCCCCCCCCCCCCCCCCCCCCCCCCCCCCCCCCCCCCCCCCCCCCCCCCCCCCCCCCCCCCCCCCCCCCCCCCCCCCCCCCCCCCCCCCCCCCCCCCCCCCCCCCCCCCCCCCCCCCCCCCCCCCCCCCCCCCCCCCCCCCCCCCCCCCCCCCCCCCCCCCCCCCCCCCCCCCCCCCCCCCCCCCCCCCCCCCCCCCCCCCCCCCCCCCCCCCCCCCCCCCCCCCCCCCCCCCCCCCCCCCCCCCCCCCCCCCCCCCCCCCCCCCCCCCCCCCCCCCCCCCCCCCCCCCCCCCCCCCCCCCCCCCCCCCCCCCCCCCCCCCCCCCCCCCCCCCCCCCCCCCCCCCCCCCCCCCCCCCCCCCCCCCCCCCCCCCCCCCCCCCCCCCCCCCCCCCCCCCCCCCCCCCCCCCCCCCCCCCCCCCCCCCCCCCCCCCCCCCCCCCCCCCCCCCCCCCCCCCCCCCCCCCCCCCCCCCCCCCCCCCCCCCCCCCCCCCCCCCCCCCCCCCCCCCCCCCCCCCCCCCCCCCCCCCCCCCCCCCCCCCCCCCCCCCCCCCCCCCCCCCCCCCCCCCCCCCCCCCCCCCCCCCCCCCCCCCCCCCCCCCCCCCCCCCCCCCCCCCCCCCCCCCCCCCCCCCCCCCCCCCCCCCCCCCCCCCCCCCCCCCCCCCCCCCCCCCCCCCCCCCCCCCCCCCCCCCCCCCCCCCCCCCCCCCCCCCCCCCCCCCCCCCCCCCCCCCCCCCCCCCCCCCCCCCCCCCCCCCCCCCCCCCCCCCCCCCCCCCCCCCCCCCCCCCCCCCCCCCCCCCCCCCCCCCCCCCCCCCCCCCCCCCCCCCCCCCCCCCCCCCCCCCCCCCCCCCCCCCCCCCCCCCCCCCCCCCCCCCCCCCCCCCCCCCCCCCCCCCCCCCCCCCCCCCCCCCCCCCCCCCCCCCCCCCCCCCCCCCCCCCCCCCCCCCCCCCCCCCCCCCCCCCCCCCCCCCCCCCCCCCCCCCCCCCCCCCCCCCCCCCCCCCCCCCCCCCCCCCCCCCCCCCCCCCCCCCCCCCCCCCCCCCCCCCCCCCCCCCCCCCCCCCCCCCCCCCCCCCCCCCCCCCCCCCCCCCCCCCCCCCCCCCCCCCCCCCCCCCCCCCCCCCCCCCCCCCCCCCCCCCCCCCCCCCCCCCCCCCCCCCCCCCCCCCCCCCCCCCCCCCCCCCCCCCCCCCCCCCCCCCCCCCCCCCCCCCCCCCCCCCCCCCCCCCCCCCCCCCCCCCCCCCCCCCCCCCCCCCCCCCCCCCCCCCCCCCCCCCCCCCCCCCCCCCCCCCCCCCCCCCCCCCCCCCCCCCCCCCCCCCCCCCCCCCCCCCCCCCCCCCCCCCCCCCCCCCCCCCCCCCCCCCCCCCCCCCCCCCCCCCCCCCCCCCCCCCCCCCCCCCCCCCCCCCCCCCCCCCCCCCCCCCCCCCCCCCCCCCCCCCCCCCCCCCCCCCCCCCCCCCCCCCCCCCCCCCCCCCCCCCCCCCCCCCCCCCCCCCCCCCCCCCCCCCCCCCCCCCCCCCCCCCCCCCCCCCCCCCCCCCCCCCCCCCCCCCCCCCCCCCCCCCCCCCCCCCCCCCCCCCCCCCCCCCCCCCCCCCCCCCCCCCCCCCCCCCCCCCCCCCCCCCCCCCCCCCCCCCCCCCCCCCCCCCCCCCCCCCCCCCCCCCCCCCCCCCCCCCCCCCCCCCCCCCCCCCCCCCCCCCCCCCCCCCCCCCCCCCCCCCCCCCCCCCCCCCCCCCCCCCCCCCCCCCCCCCCCCCCCCCCCCCCCCCCCCCCCCCCCCCCCCCCCCCCCCCCCCCCCCCCCCCCCCCCCCCCCCCCCCCCCCCCCCCCCCCCCCCCCCCCCCCCCCCCCCCCCCCCCCCCCCCCCCCCCCCCCCCCCCCAAAACAAAATCCCGAGGGTTTCCTCTAAACAGGTATAAAATCTCGTGTGTCGTTTATCTATTTTCTCGTTTTATTTTCTGGATTAATTGCTTCCGCTGTGCTAGGCTAAGGCTGTTCCTAACATGTCGCTATATTGACCCATTTGCTCATAATGAGTCCATCCAGGTTTGGTTGATCTTAAACGGGTGTAAACCAATACATTAGCTGAAAAACCCTTAACTGTTGTGATAATAGTGATTCTAAACATAATTAGCACATTAGCTACTCACATTTACAAAGAATGGTTGTTCTACCTATACCTGAAATTCCGCACCTGTTGTATTCGCTAGTCAACCCACCCATCTTTTACTGTTTTGAATTTATTTAAGGTTTAGTCTTTGATGATTAGTGAAGTTTTGATTTGTTGTTATTAGCTTTACTGTTGTTAATTAGTTATTTACTTCCTGCCTGCATATATAATAATAGTGTATATGTATATGTCTTCTAATTTAATTATGATGTTATTTAGATGATATATTTTGAACATGAAATCGAAAAACTGATTATAAACGTTGTCTTACCTTGAAAATATTTGAAGATGATTGTAACTGAACAAAACAACTCAAGTGTCATTGGGAAGTTGATGGACTGGAAACCGGTGCCACTCCGGTTTATGGGCAGAAAAAAGTATTTTCTGAGAAGCATTTACAGAAATCTGCTTCTAGAGGCTCGTGTGAGAGGAAGTCATGGAAAAGTAGGCATACGAGTCAGCCGAATTTTCACAAGCAGATGATAGAATGGATAATGCGAGGCGGAATGGGAAAATAATCGTGGCGGAATGGGAGAAACTGATACGATTTTCTCAACTTAACCACACAAGTTATTCTGAGGTCAGCATCGTCATATATATACACTTATACAATTTTGATCATCTCAATCACTTTTCTGTTAGTACTAAGTTTATGTTAATTGATTATTATTAATAGTTAGCACTGAAGGCAAGTCAACTTTTAGAACAAACTAAACTAAGTGAACTTCGTTCAAGCATTGCGCGAAGTCTTTCTGAATTAGAGATGTTTACTGAAGAAGGTGAAAATATGGATACCCCTAAGAGGAAGAGTGCCATTAATGAAAGAATGGAGGATATTGTGAGTGCTCCATTGGCAGTTGAAGATGCCCTTGTTGGTCTTTTTGACCATGGCGATCACACCCTTCAAAGGCGTGTTGTTGAGACCTATGTTCGAAGATTATATCAGGTTTTTACCTTCCATTTCTGCATAAACAGAGTTGTCAATTTGTTGTCATAGAAAATTAAAGGTGTTTGATCAGATTGTTTGCAACTAAAATGTGGTTTAATTTATGCACACGTCTTTAAAAAAAAGAAACCACATGTATTTATTGGTAAAGAACGAAAACATTAAATCAAGTTTGAATTTTATACTGTTGTTTACAAAACTTTGTAAACTGATTATATCCTGTTGTTTACTTGAACAGATGAATGTTTTAAACTATTAAGAATATTTAAAAGATGGAATAAGAATAAATTTGAAGTCATTTCTGAGTTGGAATGTATGGCCCTTGAGAATAGCTGAGTAGACCTATTTGACTTTTTTTTTTTTAAATGTATACTACACTGTTTATTAATGCCTAAACAAAAGAATCTTGTTGTCTAAAATAAAACATCATTTATAGCAACAATAAAAGAAGCAAAGCAGTCATTTTAGTTTGCACTTTTGCAATTCTCTTGGTAGGAAGAAATCTACTATAATTTTTACTGACCATGCTTCTCATATCTGTATCAGCCATATCTCGTGAAGGGGAGTGTTAGAATGCAGTGGCACAGATCCGGACTTATCGCTACATGGCAATTTATAGAAGGACACATTGGAGAAGTTAATGTGCCTGACTATGAACAGACTGAAGCTCCCTTGGAAGACAAGAAATGGGGAGCTATGGTTATTATTAAATCTCTTCAATTCTTGCCTGATGTCATAAGTGCATTTCTTAAAGAAACGAGTCATAACCTTCCCAGAACAAGTCAGAATGAGTTTGCGGGTCATAGTAACCATGGTAATATGATGCACATTGCTTTGGCCGGCATAAATAACCAGATGAGTTTGCTTCAAGACAGGTATGTGATGATAATGTTACATGAAAAGATACAATCAAACCTGCTATATGATGTTTGTGTCATGCTAATGAAACAAAATAACTGGATAAATATAAAAAATGTGACCCATCATCATTCGATGATTCATGCCATGTTAACAGTCGGTAGGTTTGATGGCTTATTCTTTAGCTGGTGCCATATATTTGCCCTGTTGACGTTATGTTCACTTGTTATGTGATGAACTGCAGTGGTGATGAGGATCAGGCTCAAGAGAGAGTCAACAGGTTAGCAAAAATACTCAAAGATAAAGAAGTAAGCTCGAGTCTTAAAAACGCAGGGTATGGAGTTATCAGTTGTATAATACAAAGAGATGAAGGGAGAGGCCCAATGAGACACTCATTTCACTGGTCAGGAGAGAATCATTATTATATTGAAGAGCCGTTATTGCGTCACTTGGAGCCTCCATTATCGATATATCTTGAACTGGTTTGTGCTCAAAATACCCTTCATAATGTTTCAATTCATTAATAGTATTAAAATACTAATGAAGTTGTAAATGTATTGCTTATGCAGGACAAACTTAAGGGCTACGATAATATAAAGTACACTCCGTCGCGTGACCGTCAATGGCACATGTATACTGTTGATGCTAAACCACTTCCGGTACAAAGAATGTTTCTTAGAACTCTTATAAGGCATCCAACAAAGGAATGGTTCTCGCCCTCAGGTTACCAAGGTTCAGAAGATGAGGGCCCACGGTCTCAGTTAAATCTCCCTTTTACATCAAGGAGCATCTTGAGATCATTAGTGACGGCTATGGAGGAGTTGGAACTTCATGTTCATAATGCTACTGTCAAGTCTGACCATGCTCATATGTACCTATATGTATTGAAGGAGCAACAAATTGGTGATCTTGTTCCATACACAACGTAAGTATTCATGTCATCTTCATGAAAAATATTTTATCATATGCAATCATTTAATAAAGGTAATATGTTGTGAACAGGAGAGTGGATGTAGATTCCGGGACAGAAGAAGGCGTGGTTGAGACACTTTTGGTAAAGCTGGCTCGTGAAATCCATTCAATGTTTGGTGTAAAGATGCACCGGTTGGGTGTTTTTGAGTGGGAGGTGAAGCTTTGCATGGCATCATCGGGTCAAGCCAACGGTGCGTGGAGGGTTGTGGTCACAAATGTGACTGGTCATACCTGCGTTGTGCATGTAAGTCGTTAGATAGAATTATAGACATTTCAGCAATACCCCTCAAACATGCTTTTACCTAAAGTCAATTGCTGCAATTTTGATTTAGGTATATCGTGAACTGGAAGATACTGGTTTGCACAAGGTGTATCATGCTACCTCTACATTGGGTCCTTTGCATGGCGTACCTGTGAATACACCCTTTCAGCCTTTGGGATTACTCGATCAGAAGCGTCTTTTGGCAAGGAAAAGCAATACTACGTACTGCTACGACTTTGCACTGGTATAACTACCATTTTGCTCTTTCAATGCTTGATGGTCACCTAAATTTGATTGTGCAGAAACACTTACTTATTACCATAACTATATTTCCAGGCATTTGAAGCAGCCCTTGAGAATATCTGGGCGTCGAAAGTCGTAAGTGATAGCAGGTCCAAGGCTAAACTTGTGAATGTGACGGAGCTTATGTTTGCTGAGCCAAGTGGCTCATGGGGAACTCCGCTTGTTGCGGTAAATCGTGAGCCAGGGCAAAACAAGGTGGGCATGGTGGCGTGGACTATGGACCTCTGCACTGCTGAGTTTCCTGATGGAAGGACGATTTTGGTAGTAGCAAACGATGTTACGTTCAAAAGTGGATCTTTTGGTCCTCTTGAGGATGCCTTTTTTGAGGCAGTCACTGATCTTGCTTGTGCCAAGAAACTGCCACTCATATACTTGGCAGCAAACTCGGGGGCCCGTATCGGAGCGGCTGAGGAAGTCAGCTCTTGCTTTAGAATTGGGTGGTCTGATGAGTCGACTCCTGAATCGGGATTCCAGTATTTGTATCTGACTCCTGAAGATTATACCCGCATCAAATCATCTGTAATAGCTCATGAGGTTCATCTATCAAGTGGCGAAACAAGATATGTCATCGATACTATTGTGGGAAAAGAAGACGGACTAGGGGTTGAAAATTTGAGTGGTAGCGGGGCAATTGCTGGTGCCTATTCGAAAGCATACAAGGAAACGTTTACATTAATATATGTTACTGGAAGAACAGTTGGGATAGGCGCATATCTGGCACGTCTCGGGATGCGGTGCATACAACGGCTTGATCAACCGATTATATTAACGGGTTTTTCTGCACTGAACAAGCTTTTGGGCCGAGAGGTTTATAGCTCACAGATGCAACTAGGTGGGCCTAAAATTATGGCTACGAATGGTGTTGTCCATTTAACGGTGTCCGATGATCTCGAAGGTGTCTCAGCTATCTTGAATTGGTTGAGCTTTGTTCCACCTTATGTCGGTGGCCCACTTCCTGTTTTAGCACCTGTGGATCCACCAGAAAGGCCCGTTGAGTACCTGCCTGAAAACTCATGTGATCCTCGGGCAGCTATTTGTGGGGTCGTGGATAGCAACGGTGAATGGGCTGGTGGGATTTTCGATAGAGACAGTTTTGTGGAGACATTGGAAGGTTGGGCGAGGACAGTCGTAACGGGTCGTGCCAAACTTGGTGGGATCCCAGTCGGGATCGTTGCTGTTGAGACACAAACAGTGATGCAAGAAATACCTGCAGATCCCGGGCAGCTTGATTCACACGAACGTGTTGTTCCTCAAGCAGGGCAGGTCTGGTTCCCGGATTCCGCCAGCAAAACAGCTCAAGCATTGATGGATTTCAACCGAGAAGAGCTCCCACTTTTCATCATGGCTAACTGGCGAGGCTTTTCTGCAGGTCAGCGGGATCTTTTTGAAGGGATTTTACAAGCAGGGTCAACAATTGTTGAGAATCTCAGAACATATAACCAACCTGTTTTTGTATACATCCCAAAAACTGGAGAACTTCGTGGTGGTGCATGGGTGGTTGTCGACAGTCGAATCAACTCAGATCATATAGAAATGTATGCAGAAACCGCAGCAAAAGGAAATGTCCTTGAACCTGAAGGTATGATTGAGATTAAGTTCCGAAACAAAGAATTGATAGACTGTATGGGTCGTCTGGATCCACAAATTCGAAGCCTTAAAGAAAGACTTCGAGAAAAACAGTACGATCAAACTACCGTCCAACAGATAAAATCTCGTGAAAAACAGCTTTTACCAATTTACACTCAAATTGCTACCGGATTCGCTGAACTTCATGACACATCATTGCGAATGGCTGAAAAAGATGGCGCAAGCCCTTGCTAAAGAAAAAGAGGCACTTGCAATAAAATCCAAACAGGTAGATTAATTGTTATTGTTTTAGCTTTATTTGATGAAATCTAGAGGTGGCGCCTTCGACCCATTTACTTATGAAGTCTGGTGATAGATACATCCTTAAAATTTATTTGTCTTATGTAGGGTTGTGTCCCTCTGTACGTCTCCAGTTGATGACAGCTTCATGTCTGGCTCTCTAGATCATTCCGTAAGGATATGGGATCTTCGTGTGAATGCCTGCCAGGTTTGTATATAAGCTTTATGAATCAAAATGGAGTCGTGGAGGGTAGATGCACTCTAATTAAGTGACAGGTGCTAGATACCATATTTAAGAAAAAAACAGAATACAAAGAAACAAAAAATTGAGTCATAGCAGTTAAGTAAGGAAAAGACCACATGTAGATGATATGGTTCTGTTAATAACGTTTTTAGAAGTGTTCTCTTTTCTTGTTATTAGTGAGATGTTTACATGTGCTCTGGAGATCACTGAAACTTAACCAGACCATTTCTAGTAGATGGCCTTTATACTTGCTGGGTCTCTATCAGAAAGTCCTGCTAAAGAATTCGAGAGTGAAATTAAGTCATGTCAGCTTAACCCCTTTACATGTCCATTTTAAATCAACTTTAATAATTGGTCTTTCTATTCTTCTATAACGTATTCGAATTGTACAAGGTGTCGAAATATATATATTAGTTGGTATAGAAACAGTAAATTCATAATCTTGTTATTTTGATTTATTATCTTTTTGTATATCTATATAACTAGTATCTGGATTGGTTTACAGAACGCATATGGGTTTGTTTCAAGGTTTGTCAAAATTTTATGTTAACCATGAACAAAACTTATGAACATGACAGTTGGCAAATGGTGTTTGAACTGCAGAATATTAGGAAAACATACATTTTTGCCAGTGATTAATCATATGTCTTTCTGAAATGGAGTTATTTTATTTTATAATTGTTTTTGTATTACAATATAACCAAGTCTCTGGAGGTTATCACAAAATATAGGTTTGGGTTCACAGAACACACATGGTTTTGGTTCACGGTTCGTCAATATTTTATATTAACCATGAACACCCTTAACTTATGAACATGACAGTTGGCAAATAGTGTTTGAACTGAAAAATAATAGGAAAACATACACTTTACCAGTGATTAATCATGTCTTTCTGAAATGGAGTTATGATACTGATTTGTGCACACATTACTTTTCAGGACATCTTACGTCTGCGAGGTAGGCCTACAGTTGCTTATGACCAACAGGGCCTTGTCTTTGCGGTATCAATGGAAGGTGGTGCTATCAAATTATTTGATTCACGGTCATATGATAAGGTTCCGATCTATCATCTTGAAGGGAAATAACAGAAAGAAAATAAAATAACTCTTGTTCAATAAACAGATTGAAACATGCAAAAGTAATAATCATTCTTGCATCTGAATATGATCCTTATCATTCATTCAGGGCCCATTTGACACTTTCCTGGTGGGAGGAGATAAAAAAATGGCTGAGGTGTGGGATATAAAATTTAGCAATGATGGTAAATCGATGCTTCTGACCACCAAGAGTAACAACATATATGTCTTAGATGCATATAATGGCGAGAAGGTTAACAATTTGTTTACTCTGTTAATATGATTATTATTTATGTATATTTTTGTTTATCGAAGTATTTTATGCAGAGATGCGGATATAGTGTGGATGCTTCTCCAAACACAACAATTGAGGCCACATTTACCCCTGATGGCCAAATATGTGGTTTCAGGTATATTCACTTGCATTGGTTCTGTTCAATATGAATCTTATGCCTATAAGATATAGCCCGTGCTGATTAATTAATCTCGTATAACATTGTCGTGTATGCTTGATGAAATTAGACAATCATCTTGAAAGTGAAACGGAAATTTTAAGCATGTTTTCTAATGAACGAACTTAATCAATGTTTGCCCTTGGTTGGTTCTGACGTCTGATAGCATTGAAAATTTTAAAGGAAGGTTATACACAGAAGTAAAACTTCTTGGTAGTATTATTTTAGTATCAAGAATCATCTCCTAAAACAAATGATTATGTTCCAGGATCTGGAGATGGAACATTGAATGCTTGGAGCATCCCCGCCAGAAGCAAGGTATATAAATTTGTACTTAATATTTACTTCAGATTACGCCATCTATTACTTGATTATCAACTCATGCATCAATACTTTTATATTCATGGGAGCAAAAAGTATAAAAGCCACCATCTGCCTTACTACTTTACTAGTACATTTCTCAGTTTGCATATTTAAACCAGGTCCGTAGTACTTCCAATCTACCTTAGGTTGATATATATAGATCCGTAATATGCTCTAAATCTCACACAATCTATGAGACAATTTGTTACCAAATTGTGTACAACATTCTTCTGTCTCGGGCATTTAGAAATGAAGATTGATGAAAGCAGACAATATGCAGGAATGTCTCGCCTCTTCAGGGTTCAAGATATTCTCTTGTAAAAGGCCAGCTATTTTGGCATATTCTATCCATTTTCTTCCAAAATATGGTTCGGAAAGAACTGAACGTGAAGACACTATTGACTTCTTTTGATGACAAAACTTCCATTTCTCTCAGTGACAAAGCTATACTATGACATACTTATAATTTGGTTCGCTTTTCCTCCAATCTTTTCAACCCAAGAACACATGTTTCCCATAGAAAATTTCCAACTCAAGAACATACAATAATACATCTATTACACTTCTTTTCCTTCCTCTTGTATCCTGATTGTCACTTTCATGACTCTTCTCTCTCCAAATTCGAGAACATAGACTTCCATAAACATGATATTTATGTTATGCTGAACAGTTGGCATATGTACATCTAATTTTCTTACAATGAATTACAACGTTGTTGTGACAGGTCGCGAGTTGGGACAGCAAAATGGGCACCTCGTCGTGTCATGTTTGCTGCTGCTTCTAAGGGAGTCCTCACTTTCTGGATGCCCAAAGACACGAATTCAGCTGTTGCCAGTTTTGACTACTCCAAAGAGAAATTTTGACTACTCCAAATAGAAATTTTGAGCAACTACTATTTAGTTGTTGTTCCCCTGACCCACTTCACAATTTTAAACTGTGTTTCACTGCCTCGCCAGGATTGTTCATTTCGTCTTATGCGCTCTTGTGACGATCGCTGGCTCTAGTTGGTGCGTGGTTGGTCACTTGGTTGTGATGGTATAAGAAGAGAAGATAGATGATTATATTATGTTCAATTGTTTAAATATGTTGACTTTGAACTAACATTTTTAGTTAGTAACTAAAGTTTTAAATTTTGATTAACCTGATTTGATATATTAATAGTAAATCAAAATTTAACTATAATATTAGGAGTCTTATTTTTATTTTTATGTATATGGATGATCATTTCTTTTTCTTTTAATTCAAAGTGTTTAGTTTATAAATTTAAAAAATCTATTTTATCTAGCAACATAGAAGACATGTGATGCTTACATCAAATGATTTTTACCCCAAAATATGCAAGTTAAAAAACAAATAATGCAATAATTTTTAACTATGTATTTTGGTGTAGAAACTAAATTTTTTGATGTATTACTCGTAAATGAATACTAAAATGTAGATGATGATAAGAAGCTACCTCGTTCCGACTAGTCCCCAATTCACCCGCCATCGAGGGACGAGCGAACACCATTGGATTCGACTCGTGCTACAATCGTCCAAACGTGTTTCATTCCTCCACATACGTAGGTTGATGTTTTTAATTTCAAACGGCTAGTTGATGTAAAAAAAAAGTTTCAAACTTTTGAAAAATAGCAAAACAGGACCCTAACGTCTAATAAATTCAAATTTTAAGTTTTAGAAAGTTACAAAACAAGTCACTAACAGCTAGAAAGTGTCCCTCACTTATTTATACACTATCATTTCATTCACACATATCTTTCACATATTAATCCATACTTATACATAAACATTTCAAAATCAACCATGACAAACTACACCAACCAACAACGAACAAGTGGGTATTTAGTTTTCGTTAAATTTTGGGGGATTTAAAGCGTAAAGTTAGATAAAAGTATAGAATTAAATAAAAGGTGGATCCAAAACCAGTCCTTAGTATTGAGTTTGTTTAGAAGGATTAATCTCTTGAGAGTATTTTGTTGATATGACGCTGACTAAGACCAGTCTTTCTGGAGACGAATATGTAGTATTGGGCACCTTCTAATGATTTCATTATCTATACTGTAATATAAAGTAAATTTACTTTTGATTTTCAACATTGAACTTAAAATTTCAATATTGATTTTAAGTTTCAACAATGTACACATTCTAATGCATGATGTACCATACATCATAGCCACATTACATCAATAACTTCCACTACTTACCGGCGGCACCACCGCCACCACCACCAATCTCCGCCACCACCGCCGCTCGCCGCCACCACCCGTCACCGCCACCACCGCCGCCGCCATTACATCACCACCACCGCCGCCACCTCCATCACCGCCGCAACGCGCGGGTACCTTTCTCTCGTTATTCTAACATATATATAATAATAAAGTATCAAAGGTGGGCGTGAGTAGAGAGTGGTAGGTTGAGCCGTTGAGGGGTTTGGTCATCTAACTTGTGGTCAAGGGCAGTGCCATCTGTATAGTGCAGTCAGCCACATATTATACCAAACTCCTATATATGTTCTTACCCTAAGTACTTACTATAAATTGAATTTTCTTATATTTATTTTTCGTTATTTTTAGTTACACCTAGTTTGTCAGTCTGTGGGGTTTTCATGGTAAAATAGTTAAAATGGTTACTCAATTTTTATGTTTTTAAAGTATTGCTCAAATTAAAAAATCTAACATATTAAGTAACCTACTTAAGTAACCGGTTGATTCGGTTGTTGTAAATACAATTAACATTTGTGTATAGTTTGAAACACACAATGTACATTTATATATAAGTGTTTACATTCTGGAACACTAATTTTAAAGATTTAATTTGTCAAAGATCAATTGTTAGCCAATAAAACGTTACACAAATTGGCCAACAATACAAGTTATAAACTTACAATGAACACAATAAAATTTTTGTTACACATTTTATACATTTTTACATATATAGTTTCTTAGATAAATGGGAGTGGGACTCGGGTAAGGTTTAGGGTACCAACCATCACATAATAGTATCATCGTGCTGGTTTGGGAGGCCGTGGTCCACGATTCTCATATGCAATGATTGGAACATGAGGAATTTATATGATTGATTGCTTTTCTTTGTTTAATAAATTTTTAAAAAGAAAAAAAAAACAATAATAGGGAGTGTGCATTAGGACACCTTGTTCATTAGGATACTTCGGATATTTTACTGTGGTTTTGAATTGACATTAATCACTGGTAAGAAACACGAAGGTAAAAGAGTAGTGTGAATTACCACTCCTTCATCCTTTATATTTTGATGGAACAAACCCAAATTTATTTAAGAGTTTTCTTCTTCGGTAGAAAATAATCATTATTATTTGTTACACGAAATTTATTGTAACCAACTCCACTTAGGTGGATTGCCCAGGGATATCTTCTAAATTCACTATGTGGGTCCCGTAGGTGAGTTTTTCCCAAGGTCTCGGGTTTCTAATCTCAATGTATTTTCCATGAAGAGGGGGTTGGAGGTCCAGCAAATCGCTGGTTAAAATTGTCTCCAACACGTCCGAATCGAAACTAACTTTAAAAAGAAAACTCGAAATTTATTGTACACCGTGTTAGCTGGGTACAGTAGTATTAGTTAATTGGTCAAATATAACTAACTTACCGAGATTTAGGAGAGCTTTAATTGAAAAATATACTATTACAGTAATTAATTAACTTAAACACATACAAAACCCTATACATTATTTACATCGTCTACATTTCATCACTGTTGTTGGTTTCTGATCGAATGCCATGAATTTTCGGGCATTTGATCTGAAGATCAACCTTTTCCCGCATAATAAAAGAATTATATGCGATTCCAATCACCGTTTTGCTGTTACAACGAGTTTCGTTGCAACAGGTGACCACTATACGACTTCTGATAACACCAATCCGACCAGTCTTGCAAAGGTGAAGATGAGCGTCAATATTTAGTTTAATCTCATCGTCAGTGTTTTAAGCTTTTTTGAGGTCTAAACCTTTTTGGTCAGGATTCAGGAAAATTGGAATATTCTTTTCATATGTTAACTTCATTTGGAAGCTTTAAAGATTTTTCTATTCTTAATCCATAAAAATATTAAAAATAGTAACGTAATTGTAACATTTGCCATTTTAGCCGTTAATTGTTATATATGATAATGACAAACTTTATAAATATAAGAAAACTTTAGGTATTTTTGGTGCATATATATATATGTGTGTCGGACTAGTGAGATATTGTAATATCTGCTATCTGGATGATCTGTTTCATTAAGGAAACGAACCCGAAACACTCGTAACCTTACATCTAATCCAAGTTAAGACATAATTAACTAGGATTAGTTAACTAAGGTTAGTTAACTAAGGTTAGTTAACTAGCCCATGGTATTGTAAAACCATCAAACTAGCCCATGGTATTCCTTAACTTAACCATAGTTACCAACAAACTAAACTAGTAACCATGGTAAATTACTACCTATAAATACAAGCTAAGGTTTTCATTTCTAATTGCTAATTCACACTCTCAACACTTTTCTTCTTAAATCCCTATCATTCCGAGATCCATACTTGTTCAAGTTCAAGCATATCTTACACAACCTTTCATCATCCCAAGCTTTCGATTCAACCAAAGTTGTTTTGAATTCGTTGGTTTCGAAATTGTAAACACGACGTTGTTATTGCGAATTCTTTCAAGAACTTATCAAAGCCTAGTTATAATGGCCACATGGAGTTAGGATTATTCCATATTCATCAAGTTTACAAATCCAAGTTATAGTCGATTCTCTCAAGATCTTCTTTGGAGCTCATCCCTATATCGTTACTTTGATCTTAGAACTCATAATATCTCCATACTTGTAAGTGTTTCTATGAAACATTACTATACTTTGCTTTATGATTATATGACTATATGTTATGTATTGAAATGCTTGTCAACTTAATTTTATACTCAATTGATACATAATTGCATTTAAATACGGTAACTATCGCTTTTATATATGAATATTGAAATATTGTTACTATTGCGAAAAATGAACTATTAGCGAAAGTACGAGAAATCGTAAAACTTTTATTAAATCATTTTAAATACTTATTATGGTATATAAACAAGGGCATAGTTATATACCTAACTATCCTAATTCATATAATTACTATTCACCATCTGTGAATTATTTCGTATTTTCGAATTGTTTGATTTATGGATAGAATATATCCTTGATACGCTTTTAACCGCACAATGTTTCCGAAAGTGATTGCACCTTGGGCCTCTTTGGCTTATGCCGGAGGAATGGAAGGTAGTTCGCAAAAAGTTTGCATAAGCATTCACTAAGCAACTTAATTCGCCCCGGTATTCTTCACGACCCAAGGCCAACCCTAACACAACTTGGAAATAAAATGCTGGTTTTTCCTGCCATTTAAGGTATCTCTTCCATTGTAATCAATACATTTTGTGTTGATTATAATACATACTATTTAAAGTATCTCTTCGTTACTAAATTAATACATTCTTCGTATTAATCTTACTATTTAAAGTACATATATCCTACGGATACGTATTACATACGAAAAGTTACATTTTTACCCTACAGTTTCAAATGTATCATTTTTCGTCCTTATACTTTGGACATTTGACAATTTAGTCCCTCAAGTTTCAAGAATGACAATTTAGTCCCTCAAGTTTCAAGAATGACAATTTAGTCCCTCAAGTTTCAAAAATGACAAATTAGTCCCTTAAACTTTTATAATATAAATTACGTTGACAAGCGTATTAATAAGGTAACCTTATAGTTGTATATCTATATTTGGAATTTAGCACGAATATAAATCAATTCACATTGAAATTAGGGAATACGTAACGTGGCCAGTTGACTCGCTCGTCATCGTTAACTACATCAATCTCTTCTATTTTGCTGTTAAACTATCAAAAATAAGGTGAGTTTCGTAAACCCTCCCTACTCAATTGAGATTCGGGCTGAAAAGTGTACATGTTTGTTTAACTGTTGATTGTTGATTTGATTGATTGTATGATTGAATTGTTGTTATGGACATGTTAGCGCATTACTTATTATATAAGTCGCACCGTTAGCGCATTACTTATTATATAAGTCGCACCGTTAGCGCATTGTTAATTATTAACTATGTAAGCCGCATCGTTGTTGATCGTCATTGATTGTTATGGAACGTTGTTGAACGTTATATGGAATCGTTATTATTGAATGTTGACTTGTATTTAATTGTGATAATGTGAAACCTTATAGGTTATCCTTGGATGTGATTAGTTCTCCTAATCCTCACTTATTGTTAACGGTTGTTATCCGACACGGTTATTCCTTGTTACTTGTCCCTACGAACTCACCAACTTTATGTTGACGCTCTTTAGTACACTTTTCAGGTAATCAAGTTAATCAGAGACAGAATGGATGAATAGATGCTTGCATTGCTAGGGTTTGGACTATCTTTGGACTTTCTGGATCCGTGATCCTTATTTCCCTTTAACGGGTTATGCTTAGGATCAACTACTATCGTTTGAACATTTTTCTTTTAAGTATGGATTGAGTGTGTATTTTGATAAATTTTGATTATTGTAATGAGCTTGTGGATTGTTT
>CM067167.1:169907924-170036551 GCA_034093135.1 Erigeron breviscapus
ACCACGTTTTTAATTCACAAAGGCACAATTGGTAATTTGTCGATCAGCAAACTAATTGTTGGTAAGGTTGTCTAGGCATTGGTGGTACCGGCTTGGGTAATTAAACTAGCAATTTAGGTGTTTGGGTGATTTGTGAACGGTTGGTGGTACCACGCGAGCATTTTATCCTTTCACGATTATCGTGTCAACTCTCATTGAATTTGGTCTTAATTGAATGCAATCATGTTTGAAGTCTAGCGAAGTCAAGGTGGATGATCTTTACTATTATTGTTTGAAGCTTTACCTTTACTTTTACGCGTTTTTGTCATCAAAGTTATTTTACTTTAATTGCCGAAGAGAGATTTGGAGCAACACCCTATTTTCCAAACTACTTTATTAGACAATTGATTCAGACCAATCCCCGTGAACGAACCTGGACTTACTTTTTAACTATATTGCATACGATCGGGTCCACTGCCCGATAGTGTGTAGTAGTGAGTTTCGAGGTGGTTCTAGTTTTAATTTCTAAACTCGATTTGGCACATCAGTATAAGTACGGCGTTCCACCCACAAACTGATGGTCAAAGTGAAAGAACGATTCAAACATTGGAAGATATGTTAAGAGCTTGTGCTATTGATTTTGGTGGTAATTGGGATGTGCATCTTCCTTTGGTTGAATTCTCCTACAATAATAGCTATCATGCTAGCATTGGAATGGCCCCATTTAAAGCATTATATGGGAGAGATTGTAGGTCACCGCTAGTTTGGGCAGAAGTTGGTGAAAGCCAACTCGTTGGGCCTGAAATTGTTATTGAAACGACGAAAGTGATCTCACAAATCAAAGAAAAATTAAGAGTGGCCCGAGAACGACAATTGAAATATGCTAATGTTAGACGACGACCTCTCGAATTTGAAGTTGGCGATTATGTTTTGTTGAAAGTGTCCCCGTGGAAAGGTGTGGTTCATTTTGTGAAGCATGGCAAGTTGGGGCCACGGTACATTGGCCCGTTCAAGATCTTGGAGCGTATTGGTCCGGTTGCATATCGATTAGAACTTCCTCAAGAATTGAGTGGAGTTCATAATGTTTTTCATGTTTGTAATCTTCGAAAGTGTTTAGCAAATCCAACACTTCACGTGCCCCTCGAAGAAATCCGTGTTGATAAAGCGTTGAAGTTTGTGGAAGAACCAATAGAAATCCTAGATCAACAAACTAGAAAGCTAAAGAATACCAGATATACGATTGTCAAAGTGAGATGGCAATCTAGACGTGAACCCGAGTTTACTTGGGAACGTGAAGATTCTATGAAAGCCAAGTATCCTCATTTGTTTAACGAGTCTAGCTAGATTCAAATTTCGGGACGAAATTCCTTTAACGGGGGAATAATGTAACATTTGCCATTTTAGCCGTTAATTGTTATATATGATAATGGCAAACTTTATAAATATAAGAAAACTTTAGGTATTTTTGGTGCATATATATATATGTGTGTCGGACTAGTGAGATATTGTAATATCTGCTATCTGGATGATCTGTTTCATTAAGGAAACGAACCCGAAACACTCGTAACCTTACATCTAATCCAAGTTAAGACATAATTAACTAGGATTAGTTAACTAAGGTTAGTTAACCAAGGTTAGTTAACTAGCCCATGGTATTGCAAAACCATCAAACTAGCCCATGGTATTCCTTAACTTAACCATAGTTACAAACAAACTAAACTAGTAACCATGGTAAATTACTACCTATAAATACAAGCTAAGGTTTTCATTTCTAATTGCTAATTCACACTCTCAACACTTTTCTTCTTAAATCCCTATCATTCCGAGATCCATACTTGTTCAAGTTCAAGCATATCTTACACAACCTTTCATCATCCCAAGCTTTCGATTCAACCAAAGTTGTTTTGAATTCGTTGGTTTCGAAATTGTAAACACGACGTTGTTATTGCGAATTCTTTCAAGAACTTATCAAAGCCTAGTTATAATGGCCACATGGAGTTAGGATTATTCCATATTCATCAAGTTTACAAATCCAAGTTATAGTCGATTCTCTCAAGATCTTCTTTGGAGCTCATCCCTATATCGTTACTTTGATCTTAGAACTCATAATATCTCCATACTTGTAAGTGTTTCTATGAAACATTACTATACTTTGCTTTATGATTATATGACTATATGTTATGTATTGAAATGCTTGTCAACTTAATTTTATACTCAATTGATACATAATTGCATTTAAATACGGTAACTATCGCTTTTATATATGAATATTGAAATATTGTTACTATTGCGAAAAATGAATTATTAGCGAAAGTACGAGAAATCGTAAAACTTTTATTAAATCATTTTAAATACTTATTATGGTATATAAACAAGGGCATAGTTATATACCTAACTATCCTAATTCATATAATTACTATTCACCATCTGTGAATTATTTCGTATTTTCGAATTGTTTGATTTATGGATAGAATATATCCTTGATACGCTTTTAACCGCACAATGTTTCCGAAAGTGATTGCACCTTGGGCCTCTTTGGCTTATGCCGGAGGAATGGAAGGTAGTTCGCAAAAAGTTTGCATAAGCATTCACTAAGCAACTTAATTCGCCCCGGTATTCTTCACGACCCAAGGCCAACCCTAACACAACTTGGAAATAAAATGCTGGTTTTTCCTGCCATTTAAGGTATCTCTTCCATTGTAATCAATACATTTTGTGTTGATTATAATACATACTATTTAAAGTATCTCTTCGTTACTAAATTAATACATTCTTCGTATTAATCTTACTATTTAAAGTACATATATCCTACGGATACGTATTACATACGAAAAGTTACATTTTTACCCTACAGTTTCAAATGTATCATTTTTCGTCCTTATACTTTGGACATTTGACAATTTAGTCCCTCAAGTTTCAAGAATGACAATTTAGTCCCTCAAGTTTCAAGAATGACAATTTAGTCCCTCAAGTTTCAAAAATGACAAATTAGTCCCTTAAACTTTTATAACATAAATTATGTTGACAAGCGTATTAATAAGGTAACCTTATAGTTGTATATCTATATTTGGAATTTAGCACGAATATAAATCAATTCACATTGAAATTAGGGAATACGTAACGTGGCCAGTTGACTCGCTCGTCATCGTTAACTACATCAATCTCTTCTATTTTGCTGTTAAACTATCAACAATAAGGTGAGTTTCGTAAACCCTCCCTACTCAATTGAGATTCGGGCTGAAAAGTGTACATGTTTGTTTAACTGTTGATTGTTGATTTGATTGATTGTATGATTGAATTGTTGTTATGGACATGTTAGCGCATTACTTATTATATAAGTCGCACCGTTAGCGCATTACTTATTATATAAGTCGCACCGTTAGCGCATTGTTAATTATTAACTATGTAAGCCGCATCGTTGTTGATCGTCATTGATTGTTATGGAACGTTGTTGAACGTTATATGGAATCGTTATTATTGAATGTTGACTTGTATTGAATTGTGATAATGTGAAACCTTATAGGTTATCCTTGGATGTGATTAGTTCTCCTAATCCTCACTTATTGTTAACGGTTGTTATCCGACACGGTTATTCCTTGTTACTTGTCCCTACGAACTCACCAACTTTATGTTGACGCTCTTTAGTACACTTTTCAGGTAATCAAGTTAATCAGAGACAGAATGGATGAATAGATGCTTGCATTGCTAGGGTTTGGACTATCTTTGGACTTTCTGGATCCGTGATCCTTATTTCCCTTTAACGGGTTATGCTTAGGATCAACTACTATCGTTTGAACATTTTTCTTTTAAGTATGGATTGAGTGTGTATTTTGATAAATTTTGATTATTGTAATGAGCTTGTGGATTGTTTCAATCTATTGAATGCATATAGTTTGACTCTACATAATTCCCATGTCATGCTGTGCTTTTCTAAGTGATACCCCATGATTCCGCCATGTTAGGGTGTTACAGTAATAAACTTAAAGTTTATGTAAAATTTATATATTTCATTATTTTGTTATGATTTTGTACTGATGATCAATAGTTGAGCTAAAGTCATTCACTTAGAGTGTAAGTCGAACGGGTTCAAATTACACTAACTTTGCCTATGGTAGTCAAATTCTTAATCTTTTGGTATCGATCGTTTTGTAGTGTTGCACACCTCACTTAATATTAGTTTTATGTGATTATATATGGTTAATTTTATTAATCTGTGATTTTTGATTATGGTCTTAAATATTACGAGTATTAAAAGTGAATAAACATGTGAAGAGGGATAAATTTGGAGAAAGAATGGCATCACTGAAACAAATAGCGTCACCCTATGGCAAGGTTAGTTTCTTCTTCTCTAAGTTTATTTTTATTATTTTTTTTTGAACGGTCCATTTCTGGGAGCATTATGCTCACACCAGGATTTAAACCTAAGACCTCACAGTCTCAGGCTCCACCATATACCAATGCATCTATTGATGATTGGTTAAGTTTATTTTATTAGTTATATGTAATTTGTTTCATTAGGCATATCATATATGTATTCTAGTTGTTTTGATTTCCCATAAGTAGGATTTTGCAAAACATAGTTGTAAGGGTTATATATAGTTACAACACAATAAAATGGTGTATATAAAGATAATTGTTTATTAAAAATAATCTTTAACCGTCATGTAAAACAATTTACTTGCTTTATCCATAGCCGATAGTATAACCCTAAAGTCTATGAATAGCAAAGTCGATATAATTGAATGGTTGCTTAGACTGTGTTAATGTTGATCTTCCAGGAGTGTAGACTTGGACCATTGTGTTTTAGAGAAGAAGGGAATCGAGTGCAAAGGTAAAATTGTCTTTATTTTAAAAGCATCGCTATTTCATCATTTAAAATTAGCCAACAAATCTTATTACATACATGTAACATAATTAATACGCTTAGAAATAGGCTTACTTACTCATACCTATAGAGATGAGTGACATGTGTGTATGAAAGATTTATATTTTGAATTGTAGGAAGATGTAACATTTTCCCATTTTATAATGTACAAGTTAATGATTATTAAATGGTTTGCGTATTTTTCTTTGTTGCAAGTCCATTACAAAGTTAAAGTTGGTATATGTTCTTGATCCATTCAGATGATATAATATAGTTAATTTTACCAAACATTACATCATTGGTAGAGAAAAATTAGAACATGGATAAATGGTTTGTAAGTTTCAAAAGAGACATAATATATTGATATTACATAAAATGTTGTCTTTTGCAATTTGCAGAGTTGACACAATATTCTATTACTTGTTAATCCAACCATCAACCACTGATAAAACAGTACAAACATCTTGATTTGTATGATATGTCATGACTTAGGGAATAAACAACGCCACCACTCCACCAATACATTATCTCCTTTTAGGAAAGCTGTAATAAAATTCATTATTATATGCTTTTTGTCTCCATATTGACCAATAAAATCAAACAACAAATATTTTATTCTTATTCTAACTTATAAAAGGTTCAAAAATGCAAATCCAAACTTTCTCTCTTCTTTCAAATCATAGCTTTTCAAATAAAAAGCATACACGTAAAGAAACATATGGATGTAGATTGATATGTATGTGGGGTGGTAGTGGTGGTTAGTTGGTTAACCATGTCACGTGCTCTGCATCACCTCCCATCCTTGGACCCCAATTTGATTTTTGTACCTACTACATATTTAAGTAACTTTATGGCACCTCACCAAAAACCAACCAAACAAACCAAACTCCCAACTATACACCACTTAATTCCACACACACATATATATACCTCAACAATTACTTACATCTCTCCCAGATTTCTGTCATTCCAATTTTCTTGTTTTTGTTGTTGTTGTTGTTGTTGTCAATGCCTGTCACTCTTCAAAGCAGCTAAAAAAAAAGAAGCAAATTCTTGATTTTATTCAGCTGTTGTTCTACTTGTTTATGGTTAGTCTTTTCTCATTCTTTCACCTCCCCAAAGTTTAAATCTTTGACTTAATTTCTTCAAATTCTTATGCTTTTTGAATCAGTTTTGTTGATTTTAGTAAAAAAAGTAGAGTAGGTATGTAAAGCTTGAATCTTTTTACTGGGTTTATGTGATTTCTTGAAATTTATAAGTTTCTTGAAATGGGCATCTAAATTTATTGATTGAAGTAAAGATTGAATCTTTTCGAGTTATAAATTTATGCCAAGCCTTTTCTTGCCCTTTAAAATAAATTTGTCAAAGCTTTAGTTTTGTGATTTGACTTTGGTATGCTATGAGGTTCAATGAATATTTTCATGGTGTTTGTAATATATATTTGATAAATTCAGTTTGGTTATATTGTTTCCTGATAAAATTTTATATGGATTACTTCTATTTGATGAGCTCAATAATAATAATAATATAAAATAATAGAAATCAAAGAAATTTGGGACTTTGACCCTCATATTTCTAACTCGAGGTTTCCTAGCTCTTTGTATGCCTATTCTCCATTAGTAACTTTTATGTGTTACGTTATTTAGACATTTTAATATTTGGCTCAATTATAACATAGGTTCAGCTGAATTTTAATTTCTTTGTTAGTTAATTGTTGTGACTTGTGATAGTCAGGAGACAGAAAGGGCAATTTGTTTCTGTTCTTTTTGAAAGGGCAAAAGTTAGATTTTTTTTTAAAGTTAGATAGGTGACCATTTCGGTAGATAGTGCAAAGATATAGTGTTTTTTTTGTAAGTGCCAAGTACTTTATGAACTAGAATATATAGATGATAGACATAGAAATAGAATACAATAATCATAACTAGAATGTAAACAATTTGATTAAAGGTTTAAACAATACAAGAATCAATACCCAAAAGTGGTATGAACTAGAATAGTTAAAATAAATTACAAAAAATAGATATATGAATATAAGAGAGGTGTGTGTAGTTGAAGAGAACCACTTTATGAACTTACCCAATGAGAACCACTTTTGATGGTATCAGCCTTCTCCTTGTCCCTAGACTAATTAGTCCAATCTATCTCTCAGTATATATTTTTTAGGTATTGACACTTGGGAATTTTATGATATTGGTAAGTTGGCAGTTTACTTTCAACTTTTAAGCTATATATGGAAATATCCACATATATCAGTTCCATATTAGTATGTATCCTATTCTCGGTTAGTATGCTACAAAAAAGGGTTTAAATATTAAATACAGAATTATTCAAAGAAAACGGGTTGTTAGACCGAATAAGTCAAAGTAATGCTTACTCTAAATTTTGCTTACTGTTTGGCAGTGGCACCATGTCAGAAGCTCAAAGAATGCTTCTAAGTGGAAGTTTCAATTATTATGGTAATGGCATTGTAAATGGGGCGATTTCACTGAGGTCTTCTGCTAGTAGATCTGCGATTGATGAATTTTGTAATGCACTTGGAGGCACCAGGCCAATCCAAAGTATTTTAATTGCAAATAATGGAATGGCGGCTGTAAAGTTTATAAGAAGTGTGAGGACATGGAGTTATGAAACATTTGGCTCAGATAAAGCTATTTTGCTGGTAGCCATGGCTACACCGGAAGATATGAGGATAAATGCCGAGCATATTAGAATCGCTGATCAGTTTGTTGAAGTCCCTGGTGGTACAAATAATAATAATTATGCTAATGTGCAACTCATTGTAGAGGTATGTAGCTTATATACGTGGATCCTACATCATGATTTATAAGCTTTAAAATGATCTTTTTTATGAACCATTGTGCATTTGATGATGCCTGAAAAGATTATGTTTCCAAGACTTATTTTGCTTAACTTGTTGGATCAAAATGTTGATCTGCTTCCATGAATATAGTAATTCAAATATGTTGGTTAGTTAATCTTCACTTTTTTTTAAAAAAATACTTTCAATTTTTCAAGAACCCCCTTTGTTCTAGTTAGCATTGAGTTTGAATCTCAAGAGAACTAATTTCACTTTCGAAATCGATATGGATGTGTTGAACTTGTAATTGATAATCAGCAACATTTTAAAAATTATTAGAAAACGACGAGGGATGCCTCTTCAGGCTACGCGGCGAGAGTGGAGCCTTTGGCTCTGATGTAAGCGGCCTAACTGGTATACCCGGGTCTCTTCTGAGATCTTCGGGTTGCCTTACCACTAGACCACCTTGGAGAAGGTTTTAAAAAGTATTAGAAAGTATATTAATATAAAATAGAAACGATTATGTAAATTTAAAAAATATGTTTCATTGAGTTATCTTATACGTGACCTATTTGATATTGAGCATTAATACGAGTTTGATGGAAAAATATATAATAATTAATATTTAGCTATCATCATCAATTCCTTTAAAATGGTTCATTTATGATTGATGACTCCAGACTGCTGAGATAACACATGTTGATGCTGTTTGGCCTGGTTGGGGCCATGCATCCGAAATCCCTGAGCTACCTGATGCATTGGAAGCAAAAGGTATTGTATTTCTTGGGCCACCAGCTTCCTCCATGGCGGCTTTAGGTGATAAAATTGGTTCTTCTTTGATTGCACAAGCTGCTGATGTACCGACACTTCCTTGGAGCGGTTCTCATGTAAGATTTTTTTTACTATTGTAGTCTTTGTCACATTAACAATGATCCTTATACTTTTAACTCCATAAAGATTGCATTGTTTTATCTCATATTCTCTATAATCCAAATCTATATGCCTCTTATTAGTGAAAAGTCTGATCTTCATAACCCCAAAATCACATCTTGAACCTCTTGTTTTTTAAACTGCATCTTTATGCCTCTAATTTATTGGAAACAAGATCTTTAAATCCTTTAAAGGTTGCATCTTTATACCTCTTATTCTGTAGAAATTACATTTCATACCACTTGTTCTTTGAAATTTCGCATAGATATTAATGCCTCTTACTCTTTGAAAGATACATTTTCTACTTCTTTACCTCCATAATCAAATCTTTGTACCTTTATATTTTCAAATATCACCTCTGCAGTCTTCTTACACATTTTTAGGTAAAAATTCCTGTGGATAGCTGTTTGGACACACTCCCGGATGATGTATATAGAAAAGCGTGTGTGCATACAACAGAAGAAGCAATTGCTAGTTGTCAAGTTGTTGGTTATCCAGCAATGATTAAGGCATCATGGGGTGGAGGTGGCAAAGGCATAAGAAAGGTTTGATTCTTTACATTTGGAAATTATTTCCCCTCCTCAAAGTATACGGCGAACTTTTAAAACCAATTACCTATTGAAACTTTAGGTGCATAATGACGAAGAAGTCAAGGCACTTTTTAAGCAAGTTCAGGGTGAAGTGCCTGGTTCCCCTATTTTCATTATGAAAGTTGCTTCTCAGGTAGGACAATGTTGTAATTGTTATTATTTCCCAATTTCAACTCAAAACTCATTATCATTATAATATGTTGATTTCTTGTAAATATAGAGCCGACATCTAGAAGTGCAGCTACTATGCGATCAACATGGGAATGTAGCAGCTTTACATAGTCGTGATTGCAGTGTTCAAAGGCGACATCAAAAGGTAAGTTCATGTTTGTCCTTTTTACTTTCTTTTTATCCTGTTTTGTAACCCTATTTTTATTTAATACTTGATATGTCAAGATTATTGAAGAGGGGCCAATAACCATAGCTCCACATGACACAATAAAGAAGCTTGAGCAAGCGGCGAGAAGATTAGCAAAGTCGGTTAATTATGTTGGAGCAGCCACTGTAGAGTATTTGTATAGCATGGAAACTGGAGACTCTTACTTTTTGGAGCTCAATCCCCGGTTACAGGTGCTTGCAATTTCTGTTTTGTGGGTCCTAGTTATGTGTCCGAAGAAGTAAGATGTAATGGTGGGCTCCAAGATGGTTATGATTTTTTTTGAAGCTATGTATGTGGAACCTTTCTTTAGGTTGAGCATCCAGTCACAGAGTGGATAGCGGAAATCAATCTACCTGCAGCACAAGTTGCGGTTGGAATGGGCATTCCTCTATGGCAAATACCAGGTTAGATATCAAAAGTTTGTTTTTTGTTGACTATCATAGTTTGTCTTTTGCTATAATGCAACCATCATGTCAACCATTTTCTTAATTGTTCTACATGTCTTGTTGGCTTAGAAATAAGACGATTTTATGGAATGGACAATAGTGGAGGATACGATACTTGGAGGAGAACATCTGCTCTTGCAACTCCATTTGACTTTGACAAGGCAGAGTCTATCAGCCCAAAAGGTCATTGTATTGCTGTACGTGTAACAAGTGAGGACCCGGATGATGGATTTAAGCCCACTAGTGGAAAAGTTCAGGTTTTAAAGCAGACTAACATACCCCTACAAAAATGATAAATATCCTTCTTCTTTTTACCATATTGATCGAATTCCACTTTTAGGAACTAAGTTTTAAAAGCAAGCCAAATGTCTGGGCATACTTTTCTGTCAAGGTACGCTGGGTTCAAAGTTTTTTTTTTTGTTGTTGAACTTCCAATTGCCATTTTCTAAAATGTTTGAACATTGCAGTCCGGAGGAGGCATTCATGAATTCTCAGATTCTCAATTTGGTAAGAGGACTGGATCTTGTTTGGTTGAAATATCTTGAATACTCACTTATTGGTGTAGTTCAAGTTTACATTCTTGGTCAAAACGTTCATGTTCTCATTTTAATTCTGTATCTACCTTAGGTCACGTTTTTGCATTTGGCGAGTCAAGACCTTTGGCTATTGCAAATATGGTTCTTGGGCTGAAGGAAATTCAAATTCGTGGCGAGATCCGTACAAATGTTGATTATACAATTGATCTGTTACATGTGAGCATTTTGGGGTTTCACAGCCAACAAATTTCTTATTTTTTTTACCCTAATCAATTACTTTAAGGCGATATAAGGGGTGAGCCATGGAGCAAGTGCCATGTATCTTAACAGATAAATTGTTTATGTTCATGTTTAGCGAGTACTTACACATTTGAGAATGTAGAGAATTTGATTATATTTCACCAAACGTTCTTATTGCTTCACCTATAAATGTGAACGTTTTCTTACATGCTTAGCTTTTATTCCTTTTTCTATACTTGTAGGCTCCTGATTATAGAGAAAATAAAATACATACGGGTTGGTTAGATAGCCGAATTGCTATGAGGGTTAGAGCAGAAAGGCCCCCTTGGTATCTTTCAGTAGTTGGGGGAGCACTTTACGTAAGTACAAAATACCTCTTTCTTTCCATATTCATCATTTTTTTTATTTTTTAAGTACTTTTACTTACCATTGATGTTTGTTAACCTCAGAAAGCTGCTGCTAGAAGTGCAGCCATGGTCTCGGACTATGTTGGTTACCTTGAAAAGGGCCAAATCCCTCCTAAGGTTTGTCAGACATTTTAGTATTCTTTTTTAATTTTCAAAGAATTGGTTATCGTAATCTTTACATTGATGATCAGTATTTGTCTGTTTTCTTACTTTCAGCATATATCATTGGTCAACTCTCAAGTTTCTTTGAATATTGAGGGCAGCAAATACACGGTAAATAACAAGATAACTGCCTATTGTTATTCGTTCATAAAAATGGCCGTTGTTCTTGAAGTTTTATTTTGTGTGTTTTTTTCTTCTGATTTTTTTCTTTTTATTTGTTAGATTGATATGGTAAAAAGAGGGCCAGGAAGTTATAGATTGAGAATGAATCAATCAGAGGTTGAAGCAGAGATACATACACTACGTGACGGAGGCTTATTGATGCAGGTACTTAATCCATTCGCTCTATTTTTCTTTTTATTTGGTTTATTTTGTCAAATTTTCTTTTTATTTGGTTTATTCTGTAGTTAGTTTGTGATTAACTGATTACTATAATAAGTCATTGGTTGGTATGTATACATATAAAACTCGAATATAAGCATTTTAATGATGCCAAACCTATATGTAGTTTTACTCTTTAGGATTTCATGATATACCTAGGAAATCCCTCGTGTCCTTGTGGCAGCTAATGAGTTAAAGATTAATAATATCAATTAAGAAATTCAGAAAAGTTAATGCAGCATGTTCTAAGGGAGTGTTCGGGCATGCATTCTGAAAATAATTATGTGATATTGAATAGTAAAATTGCAATTAAACGTGGTGCAAGAAATAGTGTTTGGATATGCTTCTGCTATAAAGTTCTGGTAATCGCTGTATTGAGTGTTGACGGATTATGACTATTTAAGAAGGTAGTAGATAAAATAAAAGTATAGGTGGTTAGTGGTGCTGTAAGCATTTGCCATCAAAAAGTAGGTAGATAAAGTAAGGGTGTTATAAGTAGTTCTATGCTACTTTTTGGTTATCGAGTTCGTTGCAGCTAGTATCGTAGCTGTAATAGGTCACCCTGAACATTTCAATTTATTGCAACCTTAAGTTACATCATTAGATAATCATGTTCAAGACACATTCTTATTTTATACTCTGATATCATATGATTTGTGGTTGGTTGATTCAATGATGTAGTTGGATGGGAATAGTCATATATTATATGCCGAGGAAGAAGCTGCCGGTACTCGCTTGCTTATTGATGGACGGACTTGCTTGCTTCAGGTGCGAACAACTAGTTCTTTTCTTGAACTTTATTTAGAGGTTGCCATTTCAACCCATTTATCTACGAATGGGACAATTTAAACAATGTTTTACCCTTAATGGTGTATTCAAATGGGTCAACAGTGACCCAAAGTACATTCTCACTGGAGCAAACTTCCTATATCATTTTTATTATTAGGGTTAATTTTTTTTTGGAGTAATATTGTGTTAAATTTAATATTTAGTAGACTAAAGTAATTATGTAAGTTGTTGTGAACCCGTTCGATCTGTTCGGGTTATACTCGACCGGTTACAATCCTCCTAATTTGCCACCTTTACTATATTACTTACTATTTGGGTTACCTGTTTATAGAATGATCATGATCCTTCCAAGTTGATGGCTGAAACACCATGCAAACTTCTAAGGTACTTGGTCTCAGATGATAGCCATGTTAATGCCGACACACCGTATGCTGAGGTTGAAGTTATGAAGATGTGTATGCCACTCCTTTCACCGGCTGCTGGAGTTATACAATTTAAGATGTCAGAAGGTCAAGCCATGCAGGTTAGCATGTCATCCTTTTTCCCCATTTTTTAGAAGTATTTACATTGTTCAATTTATCCGAATATCCAAATATAAAGCTCTCGGTTCTTAATGTTTTTGCCAACTACTTACAGCAGTTTATATTTACATGTTAATAAAATGTTCTACCGATTGACTTCTCGAGTCATTGTGCTTATTGCAACTCAATCTTCGTTATTGTACAGTGATTTTTCAAATGTAATACCGCCAACTTTTTGAATAAATCATATCAAATGTAATCTTTAAGCTATATAGCGAACATATGAATTTCGATTTCCAAATAATATCTTCATTTCACAAACAAATGCTTGTTTCCTGTTTGTTAATACCATTTTTGTCTTCTCTAAATCATACATAACAAAACCAAAATTGTTGATCAATTCTGATGAATATAAATCTTTGTATATGTAGGCTGGTGAGCTTATAGCAAGGCTAGATCTTGACGATCCGTCAGCTGTAAGAAAAGCAGAGCCTTTCAATGGAAACTTTCCTCTTCTTGGGCCTCCAACTGCCATGTCAGACAAAGTTCATCAGAAGTGTGCTGCAACTTTAAATGCTGCTCGAATGATTCTCGCAGGCTATGATCATAACATTGATGAAGTAACTTGTTTGCCATTTACTGATTTTAAATTTTCTGAAAGATTGTTCTGTTAACAGTTCTGATCTTTGATCGTAGGTTGTGCAAAACTTGCTTCGTTGTCTTGATAGTCCCGAGCTTCCTTTCCTTCAGTGGCAAGAATGCTTTGCAGTTCTAGCAAATCGTCTCCCTAAAGATCTAAGAAACAAGGCAAATTGATATCTTACCGGGGTTTTTTTTTTTCTTTCTTTTTTTCAAACAGTTAACATTGGGATTATCTTTCTAAATTCAATATGTTTTGTATATTCAGTTGGAATCCAAGTTTAAGGAGTACGAAGGAATTTCCAACCAACAAGCTATGATTTCCTGCTAGAGTTCTACGGGTCATTCTTGAAGTTAGTTGTGATCAGTAGTTTTCTTTATGAATCCTTTCTTTTATTTAAGACATAATTTAGTTATATGTTACTTTTGTAATGTTTTTGTTCAGACCCATCTTGGATCTTGCTCAGAAAAAGAAAAGGGAGCCCAAGAAAGGCTCGTTGAGCCATTAATGGGTCTTGTAAAGTCATATGAAGGCGGAAGAGAAAGTCATGCACGTGGGATCGTTCATGCTCTATTTGATGAATATTTATCTGTTGAAGAGTTGTTCAGCGACAACATTCAGGTGCGTTTGTTATCTGCGATCCAGTATTTTGGATTTTTGATAGGGCATGCACTTGCATTACCATAGTCAGTTTATATTTTATTTCATCTTGTTACACTACAATAAAGTACCTTTTTTCAAAGTATAAAACTGCACAGGTTATTGTTGATTGTTAAACCAAAGCTTTGGTTTAGATATGTTAAGTTAGAAAGTCTAGTATGTATTATGTAAATATATAGAAGGGTCGTGACTGTGACAAGCGACACAAGGAAAGAGCACACTGATTTGTCAAGGGGTGTCGGTTGGCAGTTAAGAGTCGGTTACTAGAGAAAGGCACACTTTCGTGAAACAACACACTGTTTCATAGTGTCTTTTCAATATGTATATATATAGGGTCGATGTATGTAATTCCGTGTGAACAAATATTGCAAGTCTGTATCTAATAAGAAAGTATATTCATATATTACCTGTGATTTTGTTCATCATAGTAAGATTAAACCCAACAATTGGTATCAGAGCACGTTAATCGATTCAGGGAAGAACGAGTGTGAATACCGATCGATTGTTACACAATCCTTGTATAGCGACCAGAAGAAGCAGTTACAACACCACCACAAAACCGTCACCTAATTAGAAAGAGAGAAAATTAATAGGCGGATTTGGGTAGTTTTGATCGATTGAAGACAACAGAAAGAAGAAAGCTTTGTGTTTTTTCTCTTAATTACGTATAGAAGGAAGATCAAAATCTGTGCTTTGGTATTCTTGGGTGTTGATAATAACCAGAGAAGGAAAAAGGAGGCTGTGTGATTTTGCCCTAATTTTGTGATTGAAAGAACAAAAAGAAACCGTAATTTTGGGTATCGGGTTTTTCATCCGAATCAGAAAGAAGGATTACAGAATTGGGGACACGTCTTCTCATTGCCACCAGACACAACATTATTTCAATAAGTCTTCCTTTACTTCACTTTTAATCTTTTATTCTTATAAATTTTAACTTTAAAGGATTATAGTGATAAAAAGGGGAGTCTTGACTAAAGTTTGAGGACTGGTTATTATTAAATCTACAATTGATTGGGATTACAAAAACTAATTACGAAACATTAAGTTTTGTATATTTTTCTGATTTTTAAAGAAACAAAAATCATTTCTTTAAATTAGTAAAATACAAGATTGTTAGTAAGATTCGAACCCGTGTGGTTCATAAAGTAAGAAGTAAGAATCGAACTGTCGTGGTTCAAAAAGTAAGAAGTAAGATCGAACCCTTGTGGTTCACATTAAGAAGAAACCTATCGTTTTTAGGAACCTATTGTTTGACGAAACCTTCGCGTTTCAAAGTAAGTAAGAAAACTCTAGTGTTTCCGAAGTAAGTAAGTAAGAAAAACGTTAGTGTTTCAAAGTAAGTAAGTAAGCGCAAACTCTAGCATTTTCAAAGTAAGTAAGTAAGAAAAACGCTAGTGTTGCAAAGTAAGTAAGAAAGATCAATTTTTGGTCAAAGAGGCACTTTAGTGTTTCATAGTAAGTAAGTAAGAGAGACCAATCTTGATCAAAGTAAGAGAAACTTTCGAGTTTCAAAGCAAGTAAGAACCGATCGTACGACCACAAGTAAGAAAGAAAGCAAGTAAGAAGGCAACAAGCATGACAACAGGAGAATCATCTGCACCAACTCGAGAGCAAAACATAACACTTCAATGTCCGAAACTGACTGAAACAAACTACACAACATGGGCAATCATGATGGAAACAATCTTGAAGGCTCATGGTTTGTGGGAAATAATCAGTACCGAAGATAATGTGGATGAGAAGAAAGAAAATACAACAAAGGCAATGATCTTTCAAACATTGCCACAAGATGTCTTAATGCAAGTTGTGCAATACGAAAGTGCAAAGGAAGTATGGGATTCGATCAAAGTCAAATATTTGGGTGTGGATCTAGTTCAGAAGGCACGACTACAAACTTTGAGGAGCGAACTAGAGACGCTAAGGATGAAGGCAAACGAAAAAGTAAGCGACTATGGAGGAAAGTTAAGTAGTATAAAGGCCAAGTTTAAAGGCCTCGGTGAAACTTTGAAAGATAAGGTGCTCGTAAGGAAACTACTTAACTCTGTTCCAAAAAAGTTTCTACCTATCGTGGCGTCTATTGAACAATGTCAAGATTTAGACAAAATGTTGTTTGAAGAAGCCGTTGGAAGACTAATTGCTTTTGAAGAACGACTCAAAAGTCAAGACGAACATGAAGAAAATTATCAATACAAACTTTTGATGGCTAGTTCAAGCAATCAAAGTCGTGATAAAGGAAGAGGAAGAAACTTTAATAAAGTAGGAAAAGGACGAGGAAAAGATACAAGTCAACAAGAACAAGGCAAGAATAAAATGAGATGCTATGATTGTGGTGAATTCGGCCACTTTGCATACGAATGTACCAAATGGAAGGAGCGAGACAAGAATGAAGTATCACACCTCGTTTATTGCTCCGATGAAGATCCTACCTTGCTGTGAAAAGCAAGACGCAAGCAAGTTGAAGACCTACCTTAAACCAAAGTTTAGTTTAAGGGGGAGTGTTGATTGTTAAACCAAAACTTTGGTTTAGATATGTTAAGTTAGAAAGTCTAGTATGTATTATGTAATATATAGAAGGGTCGTGACTGTGACAAGCGACACAAGGAAAGAACACACTGATTTGTCAAGGGGTGTTAAGAGTCGGTTACTAGAGAAAGGCACACTTTCGTGAAACAACACACTGTTTCATAGTGTCTTTTCAATATGTATATATATAGGGTCGATGTATGTAATTCCGTGTGAACAAATATTGCAAGTCTGTATCTAATAAGAAAGTATATTCATATATTACCTGTGATTTTGTTCATCATAGTAAGATTAAACCCAATAGTTATGTGCTCCCAAAGTGTTTTTTAATACTTTGATCTATATGGAAATAGTAGAAGAGTTTTAATCATTTTGACATTAATGTCTGGATAAATTTGTTATGGGTTAAACCAATCAATCTAACCCAAACCAAAAGTTACCTGCAAAAGCTATTACCTAACCCACCCATTTTGCCACCTCTATTGGTTTTCTTTAGGTCTACTAATGGTTATCGAGTAAATTATATTATAACATAAGTAGTAAACCAAAATCCTGTACATTTTAGGCTGATGTAATCGAACGTCTTCGACAACTATACAAGAAAGATCTCTTGAGGATTGTTGACATTGTCCTTTCCCGTCAGGTACATACGTTTTTTGGTTTTTGTTCTCCCCTTTAATGTGTATTTTATACCGACCATTAATATATGTCCATGCAGGGTGTTAGGAGTAAAAACAAATTGATACTACGGCTGATGGAGCATTTGGTTTACCCCAATCCGGCTGCGTATAGGGAGAAACTGATACGATTTTCTCAACTTAACCACACAAGTTATTCTGAGGTCAGCATGGTCATATATATACACTAATACAATTTTGATCATCTCAATCACTTTTCTGGTAGTACTAGGTTTATGTTAATTGATTATTATTAATAGTTAGCACTGAAGGCAAGTCAACTTTTAGAACAAACTAAACTAAGTGAACTTCGTTCAAGCATTGCGCGAAGTCTTTCTGAATTAGAGATGTTTACTGAAGAAGGTGAAAATATGGATACCCCTAAGAGGAAGAGTGCCATTAATGAAAGAATGGAGGATATTGTGAGTGCTCCATTGGCAGTTGAAGATGCCCTTGTTGGTCTTTTTGACCATAGCGATCACACCCTTCAAAGGCGTGTTGTTGAGACCTATGTTCGAAGATTATATCAGGTTTTTACCTTCCATTTCTGCATAAACAGAGTTGTCAATTTGTTGTCATAGAAAATTAAAGGTGTTTGATCAGATTGTTTCTAAATAAAATGTGGTTTAATATATGCATCCGTCTTTAAAAAAAAGAAACGACATGTATTTACTGGTAAAGAATGAAAACATTAAATTAAGTTTGAATTTTATACTGTTGTTTACAAAACTTTGTAAACTGATTATATCCTGTTGTTTACTTGAACAGATGAATGTTTTAAACTATTAAGAATATTTAAAAGATGGAATAAGAATAAATTTGAAGTCATTTTTGAGTTGGAATGTATGGCCCTTGAGAATAGTTGTTCATGTAGTTAGTAGACCTATTTGACTTTTTTTTTTTAAATGTATACTACACTGTTCATTAATGCCTAAACAAAAGAATCTTGTCTACTAAAATAAAACATCATTTATAGCAACAATAAAAGAAGCAAAGCAGTCATTTTAGTTTGCACTTTTGCAATTCTCTTGGTAGGAAGAAATCTACTATGATTTTTACTGACCATGCTTCTCATATCTGTATCAGCCATATCTCGTGAAGGGGAGTGTTAGAATGCAGTGGCACAGATCCGGACTTATCGCTACATGGCAATTTATAGAAGGACACATTGGAGAAGTTAATGTGCCTGACTATGAACAGACTGAAGCTCCCTTGGAAGACAAGAAATGGGGAGCTATGGTTATTATTAAATCTCTTCAATTTTTGCCTGATGTCATAAGTGCATCTCTTAAAGAAACGAGTTATAACCTTCCCAGAACAAGTCAGAATGCGTTTGCGGGTCATAGTAACCATGGTAATATGATGCACATTGCTTTGGCCGGCATAAATAACCAGATGAGTTTGCTTCAAGACAGGTATGTGATGATAATGTTACATGAAAAGATACCATCAAACCTGCTATATGATGTTTGTGTCATGCTAATGAAACAAAATAACTGGATAAATATAAAAAATGAGACCCATCATCATTCGATGATGCATGCCATGTTAACAGTCGGTAGGTTTGATGGCTTATTCATTAGCTGGTGCCATATATTTGCCCTGTTGACGTTATGTTCACTTGTTATGTGATGAACTGCAGTGGTGATGAGGATCAGGCTCAAGAGAGAGTCAACAGGTTAGCAAAAATACTCAAAGATAAAGAAGTAAGCTCGAGTCTTAAAAACGCAGGGTATGGAGTTATCAGTTGTATAATACAAAGAGATGAAGGGAGAGGCCCAATGAGACACTCATTTCACTGGTCAGAAGAGAATCATTATTATATTGAAGAGCCGTTATTGCGTCACTTGGAGCCTCCATTATCGATATATCTTGAACTGGTTTGTGCTCAAAATACCCTTCATAATGTTTCAATTCATTAATAGTATTAAAATACTAATGAAGTTGTAAATGTATTGCTTATGCAGGACAAACTTAAGGGCTATGATAATATAAAGTACACTCCGTCGCGTGACCGTCAATGGCACATGTATACTGTTGATGCTAAACCACTTCCGGTACAAAGAATGTTTCTTAGAACTCTTATAAGGCATCCAACAAAGGAATGGTTCTCGCCCTCAGGTTACCAAGGTTCAGAAGATGAGGGCCCACGGTCTCAGTTAAATCTCCCTTTTACATCAAGGAGCATCTTGAGATCATTAGTGACGGCTATGGAGGAGTTGGAACTTCATGTTCATAATGCTACTGTCAAGTCTGACCATGCTCATATGTACCTATATGTATTGAAGGAGCAACAAATTGGTGATCTTGTTCCATACACAACGTAAGTATTCATCATCTTCATGAAAAATATTTTATCATATGCAATCATTTAATAAAGGTAATATGTTGTGAACAGGAGAGTGGATGTAGATTCCGGGACAGAAGAAGGCGTGGTTGAGACACTTTTGGTAAAGCTGGCTCGTGAAATCCATTCAATGGTTGGTGTAAAGATGCACCGGTTGGGTGTTTTTGTGTGGGAGGTGAAGCTTTGCATGGCATCATCGGGTCAAGCCAAAGGTGCGTGGAGGGTTGTGGTCACAAATGTGACTGGTCATACCTGCGTTGTGCATGTAAGTCGTTAGATAGGATTATAGACATTTCAGCAATACCCCCAAACATGCTTTTACCTAAAGTCAATTGCTGCAATTTTGATTTAGGTATATCGTGAACTGGAAGATACTGGTTTGCACAAGGTGTATCATGCTACCTCTACATTGGGTCCTTTGCATGGCGTACCTGTGAATACACCCTTTCAGCCTTTGGGATTACTCGATCAGAAGCGTCTTTTGGCAAGGAAAAGCAATACTACATACTGCTACGACTTTGCACTGGTATAACTACCATTTTGCTCTTTCAATGCTTAATGGTCACCTAAATTTGATTGTACAGAAACACTTACTTATTACCATACCTATATTTCCAGGCATTTGAAGCAGCCCTTGAGAATATCTGGGCGTCGAAAGTCGTAAGTGATAGCAGGTCCAAGGCTAAACTTGTGAATGTGACGGAGCTTATGTTTGCTGAGCCAAGTGGCTCATGGGGAACTCCGCTTGTTGCGGTAAATCGTGAGCCAGGGCAAAACAAGGTGGGCATGGTGGCATGGACTATGGACCTCTGCACTCCTGAGTTTCCTGATGGAAGGACGATTTTGGTAGTAGCAAACGATGTTACGTTCAAAAATGGATCTTTTGGTCCTCTTGAGGATGCCTTTTTCGAGGCAGTCACTGATCTCGCTTGTGCCAAGAAACTGCCACTCATATACTTGGCAGCAAACTCGGGGGCCCGTATCGGAGCGGCTGAGGAAGTCAGATCTTGCTTTAGAATTGGGTGGTCTGATGAGTCGACTCCTGAATCGGGATTCCAGTATTTGTATCTGACTCCTGAAGATTATACCCGCATCAAATCATCTGTAATAGCTCATGAGGTTCATCTATCAAGTGGCGAAACAAGATATGTCATCGATACTATTGTGGGAAAAGAAGACGGACTAGGGGTTGAAAATTTGAGTGGTAGCGGGGCAATTGCCGGTGCCTATTCGAAAGCATACAAGGAAACGTTTACATTAACATATGTTACTGGAAGAACAGTTGGGATAGGCGCATATCTGGCACGTCTCGGGATGCGGTGCATACAGCGGCTTGATCAACCGATTATATTAACGGGTTTTTCTGCACTGAACAAGCTTTTGGGCCGAGAGGTTTATAGCTCACAGATGCAACTAGGTGGGCCTAAAATTATGGCTACGAATGGTGTTGTCCATTTAACGGTGTCCGATGATCTCGAAGGTGTCTCAGCTATCTTGAATTGGTTGAGCTTTGTTCCACCTTATGTCGGTGGCCCACTTCCTGTTTTAGCACCTGTGGATCCACCAGAAAGGCCCGTTGAGTACCTGCCTGAAAACTCATGTGATCCTCGGGCAGCTATTTGTGGGGTCGTGGATAGCAACGGTGAATGGGCTGGTGGGATTTTCGATAGAGACAGTTTTGTGGAGACATTGGAAGGTTGGGCGAGGACAGTCGTAACGGGTCGTGCCAAACTTGGTGGGATCCCAGTCGGGATCGTTGCTGTTGAGACACAAACAGTGATGCAAGAAATACCTGCAGATCCCGGGCAGCTTGATTCACACGAACGTGTTGTTCCTCAAGCAGGGCAGGTCTGGTTCCCGGATTCCGCCAGCAAAACAGCTCAAGCATTGATGGATTTCAACCGAGAAGAGCTCCCACTTTTCATCATGGCTAACTGGCGAGGCTTTTCTGCAGGTCAGCGGGATCTTTTTGAAGGGATTTTACAAGCTGGGTCAACAATTGTTGAGAATCTCAGAACATATAACCAACCTGTTTTTGTATACATCCCGAAAACTGGAGAACTTCGTGGTGGTGCATGGGTGGTTGTCGACAGTCGAATCAACTCAGATCATATAGAAATGTATGCAGAAACCACAGCAAAAGGAAATGTCCTTGAACCTGAAGGTATGATTGAGATTAAGTTCCGAAACAAAGAATTGATAGACTGTATGGGTCGTCTGGATCCACAAATTCGAAGCCTTAAAGAAAGACTTCGAGAAACACAGTACGATCAAACTACCGTCCAACAGATAAAATCTCGTGAAAAACAGCTTTTACCAATTTACACTCAAATTGCTACCAAATTCGCTGAACTTCATGACACATCATTGCGAATGGCTGAAAAAGGTGTGGTCAAACAAGTCGTTGACTGGAAAGTATCTCGGTTTTTCTTTTACAAAAGGCTTCGTCGTAGGCTCGCAGAGGCTTCCTTAGTTAGTAGTGCTCGTGAAGCTGCTGGTGATACTCTTTCCTACAAGTCTGCTCATGAGTTGATCAAGAAATGGTTTTTGGAATCGAAAACTGAAGATTTATGGCTCAGTGATGATGCTTTTTTCACTTGGAAAGACAATCCGATGAACTATAATGACAAGTTAGCCAAGCTACGTACTCAGAAGCTCTTGGATCAGTTATTAAAGATTGGTAATTCACCATCGGATCTACAAGCTTTACCACAAGGCCTCGCCGCACTTTTGCAAGAGGTGAACAAACTGTCTTTTTTCCCTCAAAACTCTATTTAATTTAACTATCTATGAATGCACAAAAACACCAGTTTTATTTAAAATATTTTTCTTTCACTATGCTGCAGGTGGATCCAGTGACCAAAAATAAACTAGTCGAAGAACTCTTGCGCGTAATTAAGTAGGTAATTATACACAAAGCTCATCAGATTCTTTCTTTGTTTGTCAAAGTGAGAAGCCTTTTGAGCAGTGTACATTTTAAGTAGGTGTCATATTCAAAATAGTTTAAAGTATATGAGGTTTACCATGTTCAGATTGTTTATTTTTTCTTCATAAATTGTATAATACCATCACATTTCTATCGCATTTTTTATATATCTATATATAAATGGTCATTTTTTATATTTTAATAAAAGGTTCTCTTTGACCATCTGTGTGTTTCCTTTTCTGTTCCTTCCTGTTTGGCTCTTCTTGTCCATCTGCAGTTCTTCTCCTTCGCTTTCTTTTCGTCTCTTGAGTTGTTATCTTTTCTTTATCTTCTCATCCTGTTTCACAGTGATCTTTTTTACAACTGTGAATCAACACGGATTACGTTGATATGAACACATATGGCAAAGTTGATTCAGATAACTCCACAACAAATGTTCACTTGATTTTTGAATGTTTATAAGCTTACAATACATCCATACACTCATGTTCATCTGCTAAATATAATAATATATAATCAAGTTAAACACTTCAACCCAAGAACACTATTCCACTAGAAATTTCGGCATAATCTCCTCGTAAAATCTACAATCCATGCTTATGGTCAACCGTCAAAGACCTGTAGAATACATATTCCAAAGTTGAAAGAACATTTCTGACATGCACTTAAACGACCACTAGCCACTTTTGTCAAACATGTCTAAACCCAAATGCAACAAGCATCAAACTTTTAGTTTTGAAAGATTAAAAAGTCATGTCAGATGCTAAATGCCACGTCGGAGTCACGTCGACCGGTAAAAGCGGCCATCAGGTTATCAATTGCTACAAAAGAAACAACTTTTGAAAGTAGGATGGTTTACTCCACATGCAAAACAAGAATATTTTAAAAGAAACGAATGAAAAAGTATGTTATCAATTTAAGATCATTCTAGAGTGACAAAATGGTAAGGAAACTAATGCTAATCATTCGTTATCTGATAAAGATTAAAAATGAATCATTCGTCGTTCGCTCTAAAATTGATCTGCTTTCCACAATGTTTCTTCAGATTTTATATGCATAACCACCTGAGCTGAAACTTATGATCAAATATAAGTTGCCAAAGATTGTTTTGTCCCAAAAGGAGCTTTATACTTGGAAGTTCAGTCGAACAAAACGCACGACGAATGATTGTTTGGTTGTGGAAAACAACCAAATGCACCCTAAGTTTTTAGAAACTTCAGTTTCTTTTGTATACTTGATCAGTTTTATGAGCAATACTCATGTGTGTGTACACGGTTTGCCCCTTGTTGCTGTTGAATGAATATTTTGACCAACACTGAAACATTATAAAAACAAGTTCCATTTTTTAATTTTTGTCTAATATAGGGAAGTGAGAGTCGGCCAGTCAGATAGACCTCAATGTTTTAAACACCAGAGCTACTTGTTCTGGCTGTGGGGTAGTATAAACACATGTTTTCAATTTTTTTTAATGGGTTATGTTTAGTGCAGGCATTAGACACTTTTTCATACTATATGTTTACGCGCAGATATATGTATTTGTGACTAGTTAAACCGTTGTGCTTCTCTTTTCTGTGTAATGAGCTCTGTTATGCAGTTTTGGGTTTGAGTCGCTTTGTGATAATTTTGTATGTGTTACTGGCCCGGCCAGATGAATGATTGGTTCTAGTCACACTAAACGCTGATTAGTGGTTAGGCTTTGATTTATAAATCAAAGTTATAGCTACATTCAAATCATATTAGAATTATTTTTATTTCATTCAGAGGAAGATTATATCATACATAAATATGACACAGAATATGAAGTTCATAAACTTCAATTCTCTTTTCCACAACAGCTTAATAATTTATCTAGTTGCGCGGTTTCCCATTCTTCTTCCCGTTGCCGCCACCAGGCCTTCTACTCCACCACGGCCACCCCCTCCTTCCCCAACCACCAAATGGATATCCACCCCAAATACCTGGCCATCCACCACCTGGCCAAAATCCGCCACCAGGAAAATATCCACCACCTGGCCAATAACCCCCATAATACGGATATGATGGGTAGTCATAGCCTCCTCCATATCCTTTACCTCTTCCTGGTCCACCGTACCCTCCATATCCATCACCCGAATCATAACCTCCCCCTCCACCATATCTGCCACCATGATCTTTTCCGCGTCCTTCATCGTCGTCCCCTTTGCCTTCATGATCACCATCTTCACCACCATGATCTTCTCTAGGTTCATCATCATCATGGTCATCGCCTTTTCCCCCTTCATCACCATGATCTCTTCCTGGTCCATCTTGTCAGCCACCTTCATGATCACCGCCTTCATCACCATGATCTTGTCCAGGTCCATCATCATCATGGTCACCGCCTTTTCCCCCTTCGCCACCATGATCTTTTCCTGGTCCATCTTGTCCGCCACCTTCATGATCACCGCCAGGTCCTTTTCCAGGGCCACCTTCGTCTCCTCCACCTTGATCATGACCACCACCATATCCACCATCTTGTAATCCTATTGCCACAACTCCCCCTTGTTCATCATCTTTAACTGCTACCCGTTGTCCCTCATCACGAACCTTTTTCTTTTTCACAACGTCTCTTGCACCATGTGTTACACTTGCACACTCAAACACGATCAAAAAGATCGCTACTAGTACTAAAAGAAAATGCTTACTGACTATCGCCATTTTGTGTTAACTACTAGCTAGCTCTAAATTGCATGATCTAAACATGTAGCGACACCATTTATATACTACAAGAAGACTCATCAAACCATTACTCTCTTCACATCTATTTTAATGTACACATTAATCTAAAGGGCAACTTACTTTACTTCAATTGGAAATACATCTAATACTCTATCTTAACAATACGAATTTAATTACCCCTATTTGTTTAACAATTACTAATGCATTAATCTTTTATGTTTCGTATACAAACACTAGCTTAAAATTCTTAAAGTATATAAAGATATTGCTTAAGAATGTACTTAATAACACAACATAAAAAGTAAAAGTTGTAGTGTAACGCAACTCATTTTTCATGAATTTAATTAGCAGCATTCTACTTCAAGTAACTCTGCTAATGAAGGATTCTGCTTTGGGCATGAACAAAGAAAAAAGAGTATGTATTTGTATTTAGGGCTAATTGGTTTTAAAGGTCCTGAAGTTGTCACTTTTTCTTATTTAAGGGGTCAACGTAAATTTTCATATAACGTTGGGAACATCGTGACAATTCGCATATAACATAGGGGCCAAAACTGCTATATGGTATTTGTAAAATGGTTTTGTGCGTGTGTTGACTAAGTTGACTGCCATGTAGGCAAAAATGGGCAGGAGAAGCGTGAGGGGGCATGTGTCACTGCCGACAACTCTTTTATTTATAAATATATATACATATACTTTATTATACATAAACAATCGATATATCACTTTCAACAAAAACCCTTTCTTCCAAACACTTGGTCCCCCCATCCATTATCAGTTTCCAAGTACGAATCAATTCGGATCATACGAAACCCTAAATTTCAGACAGCAAGGAAAACGTTGTTTCAGTTGTGCCATGTCGTAATCTTGATCGTCTTCTTTAAAGGTACCTTTTTTTTCTCATATAAAGTTTAAGTTTCTGGGTATGTGGGTTGTTAACAATATATGTATCTTTTTACACTAAAATAAGTTTTTGATGATGAAAACTTTCAAATTGGAACTGTTTAAAAACTCAGATCCATGAAATGGTTACTGGGAAAAAAAAATTAGGGTTTCAAAAAAAAATTTTTAGTGTAAAAAGATAATATTGCATGGGATATTGTCTTGAAGTACGTGAAAACTGGGTGGTATCATCCAAATAATTATTTATTTATTTATTTATTGTTTTGTAAACAGATGGCTGGTGGTGACTTTGAGTTTGACATACACAATGATGGTGTTTTTTACTATGATCCATTGAGGTATTTAGATAGTAATGTTTTGAATGTTGTACTTAAAAAATATCAATCATATGATGAATTCCTTGCAAGACTTGAAAAGGACACTATGTCCATTGTTAGTGGGATCTACTACTTAATACCAGAGAATGATTTTACAACTGGGTTTTTAAAGGTTGAAGATGATAATGATCTTGCTTGCTTGTATGACTTAGCTTACTGTTATGGTAAAATAGACATATACTTGAACCACCTTCAGACTCATGAGGAGTCATTAAGTGACCATTTAGCTGTTACACAAAACAGAAACCCAGGTGAGGTTGATCATTTAGATGGTGGTAGGAATGTTTAGGTGGTCCTAGGAGGGGGTTGGTTCCTAATGGTGGTGCCAATGCTCCAGTTGATAATGAAGATGTTGTTCTAGATCCAATTGTTGTAGATGATGAGTATGATGCAAATAATGATGGAGAGGGGACAATTGGTTTGGATGATATTGAAAGACCAGGTGTTGGATTAGATGATATTGGTGGGGATGGTCCAGCACCTAGTCTTGTAAGAAGGTTATTTGATGACAATGGGAAAGGCAAAGGGAAACAGGTTGTTGAAGAACAGATTGTGGATGACACTGAGTCAGATAGTGATTATGTAGGTGAGCCAGAATGTTCTAGTGACAGTGAGAGTGAAGCCAACTCTGTGGACTACTTGTCAGAAGGAGAAGATGAGCTTAGAGAGCTCAGACTTAGGAAGATTGCAGCCAAAAATATGCCTAAAAAAACCAAACAGCCTGATTTGGCTGGACCACCAAAGCCTACAGGCCAAACACCAGAAGTTGAAATGGCAGCTGAACATGATGAGTTCATTTCAGGGTTGTTGAGAAAGCTTAAGAGTAATGACAGTGATGATTTGCAGGACCCATTTGAAGTTGCAGAGACTGTTGACAAGTGGCCAATCCATAACAATAGCACACCTTGGAGATTAAAGAAACCTGTTCTTGGTGAAATGTATGAAAATCATTACCAATTCAAGGAGTGCTTAACCTACTATGGGTTGGCCAATGGATTCAATATTTGGTATGAGAAGAGTACCCAAAAGAAGGTTATTGCCAGATGTGGTCAAAAGCCTCCTACATTGAAAGACCCATCAGTTGGTAAACAAAGGAAGGTGCTGATGTATCCTGCTGTTGTCAAGGGTGAGGAACCCAAGTGCCCTTGGAGGTGTTATGGTAAAAGATTGAAAGATGAGCATTCTTTCCAGATTGTGTCATTGTTGGATGATCATACTTGTAGCAGAAACTTTAGGTTTGGATCACTAGTGAGTTATAAGTGGATAGGTACTCAGTTTGGCAACAAGATCAGGGCCAATCCAGCAATTAAACTTGTTGAAATTGCAGATTTGGTAATGAAAAAATACAAGTGCATTGTAACTCACAACCAGTGTAGATCTGCCAAGACTTATGCATTGGAAGAGTATGCAAGGTCTATTAGGGAACATTATGGTATGCTGTGGTCTTATGGTGATGAGTTGATTGCATCCAATCCTGGTTCCACCATCAATCTTCAAGTTACTAGGAACCCAGATGGGAATGCATACTTTGATAGAATGTATGTGTGTTTGAAAGGACTGAAACAAGGTTGGAAGCTTGGTTGCAGAAAGGTTATTGCACTTGATGGTTGCTTTATGAAGAGGCCTAGTACTGGTGAGCTACTAACAGCCATTGGAAGAGATGGAAACAATCACATCTATCCTATTGCATGGGCTATGGTTAATGTAGAGAACAAGGATAACTGGTCATGGTTCTTAGAGTTGCTTTCAGGAGACCTTGACATTGAGTGTGGTGTTGGAATCACAGTTATATCTGACCAGCACAAGGTAACTTATTATGTACTTCTTGATTAATTTATATTGTCATACTAGTTAATGATATACCTTAATTGATTTCTTATTACTTAAATTGAACTTGTTGTAGGGATTAATTGAGGCAGTGAAAGATGTTTTGCCTTATGCTGAGCACAGGCAATGTGCCAGACACATATATGAAGGTTTCAGGAAGTGGTTCAGTGGTGTGCACTACAGGTCCATGTTCTGGGCTGCTTCAAAGGCTAGCTATCCCCAGCTGTTTGAGAGGGTAATGAGGGATATAAAAGGTGAAGATCCTAGAGCATACCAATATCTAATGGATAAAAACCCTAAGTGTTAGGTCGAGAATCGACCATGTATAATTTGTTCAGAAATAGCTTGAAGTTTAGTGAAGACGTTTTATCAGAATTCTGAGATGCCTCAGAATTCCTTCACTGAAGCTTCACTTCAGTTCAGATCGAGACAAATCTGAAGCATTCATTCTGAAGTCAAAGACTGAAGTATGAAGAAGAGAATCACCTCAGAAGCGAGCAATCAGAGTGATTCTACCAGATCAAAGACTGAAGCATCTCAGTGTTAAAGTATTTACAACACTTTACACTGATTACGAGGAAGACTTTATCCTTACACATTTACCAAGTTGATAGATTTATCTATTAATAAAAGGTACAATGTATAGGTATGGAACGTAGTACTATAAGTCACATCAAGTGACTTACATACTCTTCCTAGTGCAGCATATAAGGAATTATGATCTAATTCCTTAAATGCTCACAACCACATTTGTACGACATTGTCCATGTCATCATAGACTTTGTCTATAAATACTAAGTCTTCTCATAACTTGCAAAATGCTGGAAACTATTGCATTGCAACTTGTGAGATATACTCTAAGTAAACTTACGAGTATTTCCAAGTCATCTTGATCACTTGTATTTCGGGATTGTTTAGATATTTACACTTGGGTGTTTATCTTTGTTCCGCAACAATCCTTGTATTTGTTTATACATCAATAAATCAATACATTAGAAAACAACGTATCTCAATGCTATTTACTTGATTATATTTATATATATATCTTTATATAGTTTCTGCCATTTGTTCTTGCATTAATTTATATTGTCAATTGTTTCTTGTTATCCACATCTGGATCGTAAACTGAACTTGTCCATTCAAGATCAGTTGTACTTGCCAGTCGGGTTTATTATTCATCTATACATAGTTCGGGACTCACAATTGGTATCAGAGCCTCAAGGTTGAATTTGATAAAATCATTAACCTTTTGATCTGCATAGATGGCTGAATTTGAACAAGAACGACCTGACCCTAATAATGCTACCCACCCCCTATCATCAACAACAATATACCCTCACACAATGTTCACGTACACTTTCCAACTAATCCTGTTCCCAAGTTTGATGGGAACAGTGAAAACTTTCAAACGTGGAAAGCGTGCTTACTTAAGTATATTGCTGGTGTTGAGAGACATTTACCAGACATTTTAAAAGATGGACCCTTTGTCCCTATGAATGCGTCAACTGTCGTCAGAAATGCCGATGGGACTCCTAGGCAGTCACCTAAGGAGAAGGATCATTGGTCAGAGGAAGATCATAGACTTGTTGACTTGGATACCAAGTTACAAAATATGATTTTATACGCAGTTCCAGAAACCCTTATGCCCACTCTTGTTTTACTCGAAAATTCTAAATTAATGTGGGCGGAACTACTGACACAGTTTGAAGACACTAATGAGACAATTGTCACAAGAAAAGTTGCCTTAAACAAAAGATATGAGTCTTTCTTTGCTATTCCTGGGGAGTCCTTAACCAAACTTATATCAGATTCACAAATCTGGTAAACCAACTGAAAGCCCTGGGAGTAACTAAAGACAAAGAAATTTTGTTAGAAAATTTTTGTGACATTTTACCTTCAAAATGGGAAAATCTAATCTTGGTCTTGAGACAAGGCAAAACATTACACAGTCATACTCTTGCTTCCCTTTATGGAGCATTTAGGTATACTGAAGAGAACAAAGCTGAAAGAGCTTTGGCTGAGCAGGATGCCAAGAACCATGTTTCGACAAGTTCTGGTACGGTTCAGTATTCTGAACCACAAAGCACTGCTCTACTATCTTCTGAGAGTGATATTTTTGACTCAATGAAGAAGATGGTTTCTCAAATGTTAAAAACTGGTGTCTCTGCTAATGTCACTCATGATTGTGATGAGGATGACAATGATGATCTGGTTGCCATGCTGGCTAAAACGTTCAATCGTTTTAAGGCCAAATCAAATCGATCTGGCAAACCCTTTGCTTCCAGCGCTTCTATTGATAAGTCCAATCTTGAATGCTTTAAATGCGGCAAGAAAGGACATTTCATGAAGGAATGCAGATCTAGTCAACCTTCATCATCACAATCTGCTCCTAACCATTCTATTTTCAGAAGTCTGATGACAGCTATAAGGCCAAATACAAGAAGTTGAAGGCTCATATGGCTCTTTTGGCACAAGACAACCCGAGCAACAGTTGCATGATTGCCAAGACTGAAAAGTGGGAAGACTCCGATGAATCATCTGATGATGAGGAGGAAGTTAGGGATATGTGTTTCATGGCACAAGAAGACCAAGGTCATTTGGTCAAAACTGATGTTGAATCTGGCCGCTGGGTGGATATAGTGATGAAAAAGGTCAGTAATTTTGGCTATGAAGAAGATGAGGAACACAAACTGGACCTTTTGGTTCTTTTAGAGGCTGACATCTCTTTTGTTGAGACAGTGCGTTCAGAAAGCCTAAAAATGTTTGAAAATAATACTTCTGAACTAAACGCCAGTCAGGCCAGATTAAAGGAACTGAAAGATGTTCATCTGGCCCTAAAAAGTTATCAATCAATGGTTGCCACTTTAGAGTTGGAAAAAGAAGAACTAAAAACCATCCTTGAAAAAGAACAAAAAATAATCAAATCTTGGATGAGTGCACCAAAACCAGATGCTGCAATTAAAAACACTTTTGCAAATCAAAGAACAGCATATGAATCTGGTGATCTTCACATGGCATCCATAATCACTGATTTAGATGCACTTCCAAAAGAAATGAAACCGGAAATTACTTTTCCTAAAGTTGGCAAACAAAAAATTGTGACTAATAAGGTCAAGGAACAATCTGAGGGAAATTCTGAAACAGCTCAGACAACTGGTTCAGAAAAGAAGGCTAAAACCAAAAAGCCATCTCCTCAGACTTCATCTAAGGTTCCAAAAGGACTAAAGAAGAAGAAAACTTTCTCCCCCACTGAGCCTTCTACCTCAGATTCTGGTAAGGCTCAGGTGTCTAATGATGAATCTATTTTGTTAAGGTTAGAAAGTCAATTTCAACTATTGGCTAGACAAGTGCAGAGTTGTAATGCACGTTTAAAAAATGTTGAAACCACTCCTCTTTAACCTAAACAAAATGCAAAACCTTTTTCTAAGCAAATCAAGCAAAAATCTGAGAAGAAAAAGGTTGAGCACTCCATCAAACCAACAACTTTTGTGTCAACTGAGATAATGACTGAAATCCTATTTGACCCATCTGTTCCTCATATACCAAAGAAATCTGAGACTGCTAAGGGAGAGTCTAGTGAACCCATCCATAGATGGGTTCCCAAAAAGAACTAATCTTTGTTTATGTGCAGGGAGACCGAAAGAAGAACATATGGTTTCTGGACAGTGCTGCTGGCCGAACCATGACTGGTTATCAAACCCTGTTGGAGGAATATAGGGTGCAAGAGGGGCCCTCAATCGTTTTTGGAAATGATGGAAATGGAAAAACTGAGGGATATGGTGTTGTGAATAATGGTCAAGTCAAATTCACACGTGTTGCATATGTGAATGGTTTGAAATATAACCTGATCAGTGTCAGTCAACTATGTGATGATGGCTTCAAGGTTTTATTTGATATTTCACAAGGCACCATATTCAACAGAGATGGGAAGGTAGTTCTGGTTGCACCAAGGAAGGGAAACATTTATGTCATTGATATGAATCCATCTATCTCTGAACAATGTTTCTACACAAAGGCTGATGTAGACACAAACTGGTTGTGGCACAAGAGGTTATCTCATCTGAACTTCAAAAACATTAATAAGTTATCAAGAAAACAACTTGTTGATGGGATACCCTCTATGTCTTTCAATAAAGACAAGCCATGTCCAGGTTGTGAAATGGGTAAGCAGAAAAGAGCTTCATTCAAAACAAAGCAAAGCTTTAGTATAACTGAACCTCTTCACTTGCTTCACATGGACCTTTTTGGACCAGTGAACGTTCAGACCAGAGCAGGAAAGAAGTACACCCTTGTCATCGTAGATGAATATTCAAGATATTGCTGGGTGATTTTCCTCAAGTCCAAAAGTGAAGCTGCTGCTGAAATCATTGCTCTCATCAAACAAATTGAGCTCAAGTACAAGCGAAAAGTTTGTCAGCTCAGAAGTGACAATGGCACTGAATTCAGAAATGCCATTCTGGAGTCCTTCTGCACTGAAACTGGCATATCTCAGAACTTCTCCTCAGCACACACACCAGAGCAGAATGGTGTGTAGAAAGAAAGAATCGTACGCTGATTGAAGCTGCTAGAAGTATGCTAAATGAATCTGGTCTTCCCAAGAATTTCTGGGCTGAAGCTGTTGCAACTGCTTGCTACACTCAGAACAGATCTATCTATGTCAAGAGACATAAGAAGACCTCCTATGAAGTACTCAGAAACAGAAAGCCTAATATTGGATACTTCCATGTATTTGGGTGTCCAGTATACATTCTGAATAACTCTAATCAGCTTGGAAAATTCGATGCTAAAGCTGATGAAGGGTACTTCCTAGGATATTCATCAATTCGCAAAGCCTTTAGAGTCTTTAACAAGAGACTTGAAAAGGTTGATGAGTCAATTCATGTTACCTTTGATGAATCCAATTCTGCAATCTTTAAAGATTCCATTCCTGTACCACCCTCAGAAAGTCCAATCAGTTTTGGTGACTCTGATCCCACTGCAGAATCTGATCAGTCACCTGAACATGTTTCTGAACATCTCCGTTCAGAACCAGAATTAAACAAGTCAAGCAACATTCCTTTTTATCCTCCAGTTAGTTTCAAACTACCTTCTGAACTAACCATTGGATCAGATGTATATGCTGCTACTCCAATGATATCAGACTCCACTGAGCAACCTCAATCTGAAGAATTTCATGATGCAAGTCATGATATGCAGGAAGAAGAAGAAGCTGAAGATATATTTTCTGAAGCTCCTCCTGAAGTTACTCAGAGAAGTTCTTGCACTGATATCATTTCTCACCCTGGTCAATACTCTAAATGGACAAAAGCACATCCAATCGAGCAAATTCTTGGAGAGTCCAGTAGAGGGGTTCAGACCAGAAGAGCCACAAGCGATCAATGCTTATACGTCAGCTTCTTATCTCTAATAGAACCCAAGAAGATTGACGAGGCTATGAATGACCCAAGCTGGGTTGAAGCCATGCAAGATGAGCTCAACCAGTTCAGAAGAAACGATGTATGGGAACTCGTTCCTTGTCCAGTAACCTGAAGAAGGAACCAATTGGGACAAGATGGGTCTTCAGAAACAAGATGGACGAAGATGGTCACGTCATTAGAAACAAAGCAAGACTTGTTGCAAAGGGATATGCACAAGAAGAGGGAATCGATTTTGATGAAACTTTTGCACCAGTTGCTAGACTTGAAGCTATTAGAATTTTCTTAGCTTTTGCAGCTCATCATCAATTTAAAGTCTATCAAATGGATGTCAAAAGTGCATTTCTGAATGGCGATCTAGAAGAAGTTGTGTATGTGCATCAACCACCAGGGTTCATCAATGAAGAAAGACCACATTGGGTGTACAGACTGAACAAAGCCTTATATGGTCTGAGACAAGCACCCAGAGCCTGGTATGATACACTTACTAAACATCTTCTTAAAAATGGTTTTAAACGTGGTGCAATTGATAAAACTTTGTTCATATTGCATGATAAAAGTGATATCCTTTTAGTACAAATTTATGTTGATGATATTGTGTTTGGTTCTACTAATGAGAAGATGTGTAAAAACTTTTCAAAAATCATGTCTTCTGAGTATGAAATGAGTATGATGGAGAACTGACATATTTTCTAGGACTTCAAGTAAAACAAAATGAAGATGGTATTTTCATTAACCAAGAAAAATATGTCAGAGATTTACTAAAGAAATATCAATTTGATTCAGTCTCATCAAAAGATACTCCAATTTCTGCTCCATTAACTTTGGATTCTGATCCACATGGAAAACCAGTGGACCATACAAAATATCGTGGTATGGTTGGTTCACTGATGTATTTAACTGCAAGTAGACCAGACATAATGTTTGCAACATGCCTTGTGCTAGATTTCAGTCTGATCCCAGAGAAGCACATGCAAATGCTGTTAAAAGGATCTTCAGATACCTTAAGGGTGTCCCCAGATTGGGTCTTTGGTATCCCAAAGGCTCCAGTCTAGATCTAATGGGTTATTCAGATTCTGATCATGCAGGTTGCAAGATAGACAGGAAAAGTACCACTGGTGGGTGTCATTTCCTTGGTGGCAAATTAGTAAGCTGGACTAGTAAGAAGCAGACTGCAGTATCACTATCCACTGCAGAAGCTGAGTACATCTCTGCAGCGAGTTGTTGTGCTCAGATTCTATGGATGAAGAACCAGCTGACTGATTATGGTGTTACTTACACAAAGACCCCAATCTTTTGTGATAACACCAGTGCCATTGCCATATCTCACAATCCTGTAATGCACTCGAAAACCAAGCACATCGATCTCAGGTATCATTTCATTCGTGATCATATTCTGAAAGGAGATATTGAATTGCACTTTATTCCCACTGATAAGCAACTCGCTGACGTTTTTACAAAACCTTTAGATGTCAAAACCTTTAAACATCTAGTCAGTGAGTTGGGTATGTTAAATCCTTAGACTGGTAATCTTGTTATGAACGCCTATGTGACACTGATCTGGTTCACCAGTCTGAGCGATCCATGTAATTTTTGCTCGCCTAGCTATCGAACGCCTTAGTGATACTATCTTGGCACTTATTAATTCATGGATCATCACTTCAGGGGGAATGTTAAACATTTTTCAAACTATAAAATAAACCTTCTTCTGAGGGGGAACCTTTTGCTCAGAAAAATGTATTTAACTGAAGCACTTCAGAATATCAAAATAATTCAGTTGAATTTTAATGACTGAGATGGTTCAGATTTTCTGAAACTGACCATGCTCAGAATTTGTTTTGTCATCACTGAAATACAAAAATCTTTTCAAGATATTTTTGATACTTGGCCAATTGTGTGTACACGTGGCATACTGCATACTAGGTTTTTAACTTAGCATTGGTCATGCTTATGTATCACACAAGTGGCGCCGTAAAAAGAGAAGAAAATGAGTACTTTTTATGAAAAAGTGTACAGAGTGGGGTCCCTCAAACGTCTCTGCATTAAATGCGGACGTGACCCCAGAAATTGTTTTAAATTGGAAAAATCCTTTTTGTTCCACCTTAAATACAAATTCCTTATTCATTCTTTCATTTACTTCGTTTCATTTACTCTCTAATCATCAATCTCTCTCTTCTTTACTCTCAAAATTCATAACTCTTCATATTCCTTTTCATTTTCATTTTTCACTTTCACTTTCAAATCTCAAAATGGCTAAATCATCTTCTTCCTCACATAAATCACTCATTAACTTTGAATATATTCCTTCGAGTGATGTGAAAACATCTGCCACATGGCCAAAGGATTTCACTCCATCACAAATTCGTTTTAACATGAGCAACTTTTTGGCTCAATTAAACGTGAAATCCGAAACGCTAATGGGAAGGATCAATAAGTTCTGGGAGGAATCCCCCTTCCATTATGCGTTGACCGCAAATCCTCAAGCAATGTATCATTTATACTTGCTTGAATTCTGGTACTCTGCTGTGGTGAGTAAGGATGAAAAATCCATCTCCTTCACTCTCAATGAAGGCACCAAGAAGTGTGTCATCACTCTTGAGGGGTTCAGAACTTCCCTTCATCTGAACTACCTCGAACCTCCCCAGATGTTTGTGAAAAGACTCAAAGGAGTAAATTTTAGGGAGGTTCTTGTCGCCACCGGTCATGGTGATATGGAGGATGATAATGGAAATTTGAAGACCTCTGGGCATATTTTCATGTCTGGTTTTGGTACTTGCTGGAGGTTCTTCTGGACACAAATTGTTGAAAGTCTTGGTGGCAACCATGGAGGGTTGGACCAACTTTCTTTACCTCAAGTAGAGATGGGGTACTATATATGGAATGGGATGCAAGTGGACTTTGCTGAGATTCTCTTCGCTCAGTTGATCACAAAGTTAAAGGGGAAGAGAAGTCTACACGTTGCATTCCCAAGATTTCTGAGCTTATGCTTTAAAGATATACTTGGAGAAGCTTATGATGAAGCTGGACCAGAAGCTTCTGTACCAGAATATAGCAGAGACTTTTCTAAGGCAACAATTACTGAAGATGAACCTGAACTCTCCTCTGCTATGATTCAGGTATTTGTTAAAACTGTCTCAGCCACACTAGCTGGTTCAGAAAGGTTACTAAGTGGGCCACAAAAGAATGTGGGACCCGTTAGTGTACCTATAATTGAAATTTTTGAATCTGGTGACGATGCACCTGCTTCTGCAGATGTTGAACCAGAATCTGGTGCAGGTACTAGTGACCCAAACCAGGGCATATCTGACCAGATCGCAAAAGTGAATGCTTTCTGGGATGACGATGAGCCACTTCAGGAGAATCTCGATTCTCTTGCTGAATTTGAGTTTGACGAGGGCTTATTGGAGGCGAATCAATCTGATTCTGAGCCAGCCCCCATCCTCGCAAACGCCCCTCCTTCCCCAGAAATCCAACCAGATAACGAGCCATATGTTCCACCACCACCATCTCACCAAAATCCTATCTTTCCACCTGGCACCACACCCGCATATGTAACCGATCCTTCTTTCAAACCTTCACTTCAATTTTTACACCCACAAATTCACCATGTACCACCACCAATAAATTATGATGCCCCTTCAGAAAAGGATCTAGATTCTGAGACTGAATCTGAGAGTCCTACAGATGTTCAAATGAACAAAGTTTTACAAGGGCTGGGTAGTTTACCCTTGTGGCTCCTGCTTCTGCACAACCCCCACCTCCTTTCAATATAGAAGCACAGTTAGAGAGAAACCAAACCGAAGTCCAAGGCCTTATTCGTAGGGTGGAGGACTTAACCAATTCTCTAACTGCCAACACTAGCTCCTTGGCGGATATGAAAGGTGCTCAGATGTTTCTTGGCACTGAGTTGACCAAAGTTGCAGGAAATGAAGGACTAGTGGTTGGGAAATTGAATGAGTTGGTGATGACATGCAATAAAGTGAGCTCTGCAATCAGAGAAGCCTTCAGATTGACTAAGAGAGATGTTCAAGCTTCAGTTGTTGCGAACTTGACATCTGGAGTTGAGCTGTTGAAGCAAGAGGTTATGGCTGTAGGAAGTGAAGTACATGAGCTGGTACAGAAGCCAAGCATTAATGAAAAAGAACTTGGGGCTTCTGTGAGTACTAGTATTGTTGAAGATCTGAAGTCTGAGCTATCTCAGAATCTTGTTGCTCAGATTTCAGAGTCTATATCTCAGAAAGTTGGACAAGAGGTCAGATTGATGATTGCTGAACTGACCAAGGATACAAATGACAAGGTGGAAAAGGCTGTAAATGAAGTTAAAAATTCAGTTTCCACGCTTGAAAGTTCAGTTCAGAATCAGTCAAAGCAATTGGAGGAAATCTTAACTCTTCTAAAGAAAGAACCTGTCACTGCTCCTCCTCCCCCTGCATCCTTCACTGCTGAAGATCGAAAGATGCTTAAAGACTTGAAAGATCAAGAAGCACTGAACCTTAGTTCATCATTCAGACTAAAGTCTCAGTTTGCTACAATGGCTAAAGGCATTTGTGAGTGTCTAGAACAACAAAGTTGGGAACCACTGAAGGCACTCAAAACTACTATTGATCTATATGCAAGAATGCCTTCAGAGATTCCCAAAGGGGGAAGTGGTGTGCCTATTGGTTTGCTGGCAAGTACTCAAGAGATGATTCAAGCAACCAAGAAGCAAACTGAGGTGCCATCTGAAAGTGCCTCAGTTCAGGGGGAACAAGTTCAGATTTCTGAAGCTGGTAGAAAAGATAAGGGAAAAGCCTTGGTGATGGCAGAGGAACCAAAGAAAGTTGTTAAAGGTTCTGGTCTGGTTGTTGGAGAGAATGTTGATGAACAAGGCTATCCACTCCACGATCCTAATGCTGATAGCAAGAAGTTAGAGACTCTGCAGAAGCAAGTCTCTAACCAATTTATTATGTGGAGTGAAAACAAGAAAAGGGAAAGGGTTCAACACCAGAGTATGGGAACCCTTGACCATATTGATGCTGCATCTCTTGGACTTTCACTGGAAAGGTTTCAGAAAGTCAAGCATGATCCAAGAGTGCAGAAGGCTGTGAAAGATATGCTGGATTACGAGTATGGGGTAAACTACTCTCCTCTGGAACAAAAGCTGGACCATCTCACTTTCAAGATGTCCATCCAAGACTTGGTGAAAAATAGAGAGATGGAAATGGCCAGAAAGAAAAAGGAGATTCTGGCTGGAGTTCAGAATGTGGAGAAAGAGTTGTTCAGACCACCAACAAAGCCCAGAACTGGAACAAGGACTGGAAAGAAAGATTCTCGTGATGTTGTCCATACTTCAAACAAACCAATTTCTGATGATGCTGTTGAGATCCAAAGAAAACATGAAAAGGATCAGTATGATCATTATATGAATCATCGATCGCATCCAGCCAAAATTGTTGATATGGTAGTTGCTAAGGCTGATGGATTGAAGTTGTTCGATTTGGTTGTGAAAAGAGAAGGAAGGGCTACTGAAGAATATACTCAGGTTTCAGTTCATGAGTTTGGCATATCTGAGCACAGGGAGATGATCCAGGTTCTAAAAGGAAAGCCTAAATCTGCCTTGACTGGTGCATGGCTAGCAAGAATTCAGCAAAAGATGCAAGCCAAGGTAGAAATTGAAGCAAGGCTATTTGGTAAAAGGGATCAGTCTCCACTGAAGAGAAAACCTACTGAGGCACCTTCTGGTTCAAGGCCTGCCAAGAAGTAGTTTTCTATTCAGAATTATCATGTACTTGTAAATATTTACATTTGTAACTTTCATTTCAGTGTAATATATAAGTTGCAAATTGTGACAAATAAGTAGATGATAAGTTTAAGTTAGAAAAACACAAGTAAAATTCTGAGACATCAATGATCTATAAGATGTACTTAAGAAATTTTTACAACTTAAACAAAAAACTTGCATTTCAGACTTACAAACATGTATAGATAGAAGTCTGAGATGCATGCACTATTTCAGAACAAATAGGGGGAATTTGTTAGGTCGAGAATCGACCATGTATAATTTGTTCAGAAATAGCTTGAAGTTTAGTGAAGACGTTTTATCAGAATTCTGAGATGCCTCAGAATTCCTTCACTGAAGCTTCACTTCAGTTCAGATCGAGACAAATCTGAAGCATTCATTCTGAAGTCAAAGACTGAAGTATGAAGAAGAGAATCACCTCAGAAGCGAGCAATCAGAGTGATTCTACCAGATCAAAGACTGAAGCATCTCAGTGTTAAAGTATTTACAACACTTTACACTGATTACGAGGAAGACTTTATCCTTACACATTTACCAAGTTGATAGATTTATCTATTAATAAAAGGTACAATGTATAGGTATGGAACGTAGTACTATAAGTCACATCAAGTGACTTACATACTCTTCCTAGTGCAGCATATAAGGAATTATGATCTAATTCCTTAAATGCTCACAACCACATTTGTACGACATTGTCCATGTCATCATAGACTTTGTCTATAAATACTAAGTCTTCTCATAACTTGCAAAATGCTTGAAACTATTGCATTGCAACTTGTGAGATATACTCTAAGTAAACTTACGAGTATTTCCAAGTCATCTTGATCACTTGTATTTCGGGATTGTTTAGATATTTACACTTGGGTGTTTATCTTTGTTCCGCAACAATCCTTGTATTTGTTTATACATCAATAAATCAAATACATTAGAAAACAACGTATCTCAATGCTATTTACTTGATTATATTTATATATATATCTTTATATAGTTTCTGCCATTTGTTCTTGCATTAATTTATATTGTCAATTGTTTCTTGTTATCCACATCTGGATCGTAAACTGAACTTGTCCATTCAAGATCAGTTGTACTTGCCAGTCGGGTTTATTATTCATCTATACATAGTTCGGGACTCACACTAACACATGGTCTAGAGCCTTCTTCAAGTTGCACAGAGGTTGTGAGAGTGTAGAAAATGGCTTCAGTGAATGCTTCAACTTTGTCATACTTAGTGTCAGGAATAAGCCTATCATAACAATGTTTGAAGCTATTAGAACCATAATCATGGAAAGACAATCTGTAATGAGGCAGATTTGTGCCAAGTGGAAAGACAATCTGTAACAAAGGTTTGTATTTTATTAAACATAATTTCATTTTTTAACTTACAATAATATATCCCTAGTTAATTTTGCAATATTAGTTTTCTATATGTATAATTACACAAAAAGTTTGTTACAATTTGAAGATTTTGGAAGCCTTATCATGCTGGTGGTGCACATTGGGAAGTTAGGCAGTTGCATGAGGCATTCAAAGTGAATGTGGAAGAGAAAAAATGTAGTTGCAGGATGTGGGAACTGTCTGGCATTCCATGTCCACATGCTTGTGCAGTCATATTTAAGATTAACAGATCACCAGAGGACTTTGTACCAGGATGGTTTAGAAAAAATATGTACATGGAGACATACTCAACCCACATAATGCCTGTTGGTGGGATGAGTACATGGACACCAAACAACAGGGAGAAACCTCTACCACCACAGCCTAGGAGGATGCCAGGCAGACCAAAGAAAAAGAGGAGGAGGGCATACCATGAGGGTCCTAGTCACAAGTCAAAGGTAGGGTCAAGTATAAGGCAGAGGATTTCAAGGCAAGGATTGGTGATGACTTGTGGTAACTGTGGTCAACCAGGACATAACAAGTCTAAATGTCCAAATGTTCCTGTAGAACAACCAAACAAGGTTCCAAACAAGGGTGGAAGACCAAACAAAGGACAATCAAGTGGTTCAAGAGGTGAAGCAAGTGCTCCAAGATCTGCTGGTTCAAGAGGTGAAGCAAGTGTTCCAATTTCTGGTGGTTCAAGAGGTGAAGCAACTCTTTCAAAGAATGGTCAACCAGTGGCACAAGCTACTGTGGAAGTGGGTGGTAACTCAAGAGGGAAGGCAAGAGTGAATGTTGATGCTGAGGGTGGGTATGCAGCATGTGTAAACTTGAGTGGTGGAGTGATGAAGGGTAAGAAAGCATCAGATACTTCAAACCCAAATGAAACAGAATTTGACCAGACAACTCCAATCACAACCCAAGAAAGTCAAACCTCTCCAGTCAGGATTACACCTGTAGCTAAACCTAAGTGGACAAGATACAGAATCCTCCAAGACAAGAGTCCAATGAAGGCAACTAGTGCTGGTCCTTCAAATAGGTATGAAGATAATGTTGTAATTGGTTCACATAGTGTGTTAACCAAAGCTAGTGCATCTTTGGGGGTCACAAGTGTGGGGTTTCAGAAGATGAAAACACAAGGTATGGTTCCTTACTTGGTTAATTTATGTAGTAATATAAGAAAAGTGTAACTAATGTGCAACATATAAATAGGCCCTTACAGATATCCAAAATGGTGGGGTGCAGGGCTTTGTGTTGACCCTGTGACTAATGAAACATTTATAGGTGGTCGAGACTCAATTCCTGTCCCTATTTGGCCTAAGGATGTGCCACCTCCAAGTGCTAGTGAGGAGTTGGCAAAGAAACAGCAGGCACTGGAAGCAATGAGGAAAAGGGCAGCAGTTGATGGAAAGAAAAGAGCAGTGGATGCAGTCAAGAGGATGCTAGAAAAGAATGCAAGCAAGCAGACATATGGGGGTCCAAGTACATGTGTCAACATTGAAGGTTCAAGTGTTGTTGCCAGTCAGCCATTGATGAGAAAGGTAGGGGTGCAAATAAACAAGTGAAGAGCCAACCACTGCCAGTTAGGGTCAGGGCACCAAGTGAAAGAATAATGAGGAAGAGACTAGCCAAAAGAATTGAAGGCCTAGGAACCACAGAGGACAATGCAATGATTGTTGAGTGATCTACTTAATTTGTGTATCTAAACTCTATGCTTTTGATATCCCTAGTAATGTGTATGATCTATGAACAATATAAGTGTCAAAAACTGATCATAATTTAGGGATATATGTATGGTATGTAATATGTATGCTCTAACTAGGTATGTAGAATGGTTATAAACCATTCAGTGATGTGTACAACAAACAGGAAAGGCTGTAATGCCTAATTTTGGTATGAAATTGATGTATCCTGTTGTATGATATTTGCTATGAATGTATGCTCTAAATTTGGTATGCAATATGTAATTTGATAAAATTTGGTATGAATGTAACTTGAGCAGCAACAATAACAATTTATAATGAAAACCAACACATTCGTTTTTCATTTCATTTAAGAATTTTTACAAGGCAAACACTCCAATGCAAATACATAAAATCATTATAACTAGTAACAAACAACAACATATTTTCTCATAGACTTTTAGGTTGGACTTTGTAATCTTAAACTCTTGCATTGCTTGTTGGACATCCAATCTTGATTCACCAGCTTCACCTTCTCCGAACACCTCCAAATCTTCATTCACTTTACTTGATTCGACTTTTTTATGTAAATCGTATAACAAATCCTTGTAGTAGTCACTTGGTAGTTCGTCATCCAAGAACCTATATACACCACACTTTTGTCTCGAATCCTTGAATAACACAAGAAAAAGTTAATTTTTGTTTTCCTGATTCATAGTTATATTCATAGTTATACTTTATATATATATATATATATATATATATACATACATACACTTAATTAAAATTAAATTAATTTACTATTTTTGGGCAAGAAATAAATCTTCTCCCTGGATTTTTGCTTGTCCATGACGTACGAGGATACAGCTTGCAACCACAATCACAAAAACCGTAGTTGGTCTTATCTCTCGAACGAACAGACCTGATCGAAGAAGAAGACGACATGGAGAGGTGCAAAATCGATATTTGTTTTAGGGTGGGAGAAATTAGGGTTTGTTTATTAAAAAAGAGGGGAAATGAAAAAGAGGGCCGATATTCACGTTTATATAAGGGGAGCCAAGACTACGTGGAAGGTCAACTTCAGTCAAAACCACCCTTACGTGGCAAAAACAACCGTCCGGTATTTTTAGAACCCATTTTAGATGGTGTGAGTCACGATGTTCCCCACGTTATATGAAAATTTATGTTGACCCCTTAAATAAGAAAAAAGTGCAACTTCAGGACCTTTAAAACCATTTAGCCCTTGTATTTATTGTATGTCAGATTGTCAGGATATTCATTAAGGACTAACTAAATATCTAAATTTGGTATTAAAATTTAAAAATTACTGTACGAAATTATCAGATGTTTTATATAAATTCCAACTACACCTGTATTCAACAAGCAACAATGCTATTTTTATGTGACATAATACAGTAATAAAGAGTGAATGGGCTAGTTTTCTTGTGATACATGAAGTTTTATTGTACTTAAGATATGTGTATATACTAAGTTTGTTTCAAACCATGTGTACGTAGTAACATTTTGGAAAACAAATTCGAACCAAGTTTGTTTCACTGGACATAGTTCTCATATGTGTTTTTGAAGTTCCAAATTGAACATGTTTTTATCATCTTAAACTTATATACTCACCAAGTTATAATTCGCATCAGTTTCTTCACAACCTTACTGTAACCATTCAAAATTGGGGCATAAAAAAGCACATAAGGAACCAATTGGTTTCTTAAAAATAAGACTCAAAGGGGCATGCATCCCCTTAATGGCCATCTTGTTTTCATAGGGTCCAAAAGCATGGCACAAAACAAACAACAGTCTCATTTGAGTGCAATACTCCAACTTCACACCAAATGGTAAAATTTTGTCAGTTTAGCTTCAGATATTCTCACATTTTTCAACCCATTTACTTACTAAAAGGTTCATAGATTAAATGTAATCTGTATCGAATCAGAAAAACAAACAGTTCATTTTTAATGCATTAAATCTCTTAAACTATTTTATTAAATTAAAAACTTGGATGTTATTGATCATATTTAACAACAAGGGCATCTCTAATATTTGTTTCATGGAAAAGGTTTAAGAATAATAAAAAGGTATATAACTTTATAAACCATAGTACAGATATATTTAAAGCTTATGTGGTATCAAAAGATGCAAGATTATTAAGAGATCTTCAATTAAAAGCATATAAACAATGCCCTAATATCTTAATTTTCGTTAAACATCTTATAATCTACTAAAAGTTTTATAGAAAAAAGAGGCGCGTTAGTAAAGACTAAAGAGAAAACAGGAAATGATTAATCCTCCTAACAAAATAGCCTAAAAATCCTCCTAACTATTGGATGATGACATGTGGAAAAATCAGGGGGCAAGATTAGGAAAGAGAATTAGTTAATAACACATGTCACCTTCTTAAAGTTTTAGGAGGATTTTTAGGCTAATCTTTAGGAGGATTTATCATTTTCCTTGTATAATACCATCACATTTCTATCGCATTTTTTATATATCTATATATAAATGGTCATTTTTTATATTTTAATAAAAGGTTCTCTTTGACCATCTGTGTGTTTCCTTTTCTGTTCCTTCCTGTTTGGCTCTTCTTGTCCATCTGCAGTTCTTCTCCTTCGCTTTCTTTTCGTCTCTTGAGTTGTTATCTTTTCTTTATCTTCTCATCCTGTTTCACAGTGATCTTTTTTACAACTGTGAATCAACTCGGATTACGTTGATATGAACACATATGGCAAAGTTGATTCAGATAACTCCACAACAAATGTTCACTTGATTTTTGAATGTTTATAAGCTTACAATATACCATGCACTCAAGTTCATCTGCTAAATATAATAATATATAATCAAGTTAAACACTTCAACCCAAGAACACTATTCCACTAGAAATTTCGGCATAATCTCCTCGTAAAATCTACAATCCATGCTTATGGTCAACCGTCAAAGACCTGTAGAATACATATTCCAAAGTTGAAAGAACATTTCTGACATGCACTTAAACGACCACTAGCCACTTTTAGTTTGTCAAACATGTCTAAACCCAAATGCAACAAGCATCAAACTTTTAGTTTTGAAAGATTAAAAAGTCATTGTGAGTCCCTCGATAGCTACAGATCGTTCTCGAGATCGTCTATTGTTATGTCGTGAGTGCGGAATCCTCACGAGATAACTAGTTTGATTAGTTATCGAATATATTGCTAATTATAAGTATATAATCAGCCGTATGTAACCTATCTTCGTTTTCTAAACGTTAGAAACGAACTTAGTCGCTGGAGATGTATGTGAGTTGAACCGATTCCCTTCATTTTAGGGTTTCCATTCATATATATATGTTTCTGATTGATATTGGGCCTGCTGGGCTTTGTTCTTACGACTTAGCAGCCCAGCCCATATAACGAAGATTATCTTCGTTTGTTCCTAACGAAGATCATCTTCGTTAGTACAATTTCCATCAGCATCAATGCCTAGTTATTTTCCAAGTATTTCATGTACAAGGAACCTAACGTATATTATGTTTGTACTTGTATAACTGATAAACGCCTAAAAGACATGATCTTAATGGATAAAATCGGATTGTCTTGTGCATGTTAATAGACGATTAGGGCGTTTTTATGTTTGTTTAAGTGTTTCAGGTTCTAAGTGCTTAGTTGGACTAATTGGGTCGAAAAGGAAGTCGAATGAAACTCAAAGTCAAAGAAAGTCAAATTCTGGAATTCTGGAAAACTGAAGTTATAAAGGGCGTAGGTTACGCCAGTCTTGGCCGTACCTTACGCCAGGCAAAATTGAAGTAGGCGTAGCTTACGCTGGAATCAAGCGTAGCTTACGCCAGGTGAAGATCAAAGATACAACAAGCGTACCTTACGCCCAGGATTGGCGTAGGTTACGCTGGGCAGATTTACAAGGGGCGTACCTTACGCCCAGATTGGGCGTAGGTTACGCCAGCCACTGATCAGAAGTCGAATTTTAAGGGTGTTAATTGTAACTTGGGGGTAACTAATCATATACGAATTAACACACACACAAGCCCTAATCTCTGAGTTTTAGAGCAGCAATACACTATTCCCAAGCCCCAAAATCATCATCAATTCATATTTCAAAGGAGATGACAATCCAAATTGAAGATTCATTGATGAACATGGAAGGCTAATTCTCTCTAGATCATTCTTATGTGAACAATTATGTAAGACAATTGTATTCAACCTTTCTTATGTTTATGTTGGATTAGATGTTTAATTCTTAATTGTGTTTTGCATCTAATGTTGTTTGGATTTGAATGAATGATTACATGTTTTTAACCTTGAATGATTTCCATCTATCTTTTGGTTTCAATTTATTGTTAATCATTAATTATTGGAATAATCTCTTATTAATTGTAATCTGATTTTTGAATAGAGAATTTAGTTGTGTCAATTACTTGGTTTCATTATCATTAATCATCACAACCTAATTAATCGGTTCCTGAAATTCATTCATTCCAAATTATAACGAATCATGTCTATGTGATTTCCAACGGATATAAGTTAGGTTATACTTTTGAAAACATAATTGGGATCATAAGAATGGTCTTACCTGTTTATTATTAAATTCTTGTGTTAAGTTTATGATCATTTCTAGTTTAATCAAATCAATCCAAAACTCAATTCTAAGTTTATGCCTAGTTTAAATACATTTTGTAACTTATTTGACACTTTCCCATGATTCCCTGAGGATACGATACTCTACTTACCCGTACTAAATATTGGTATTTAGTTTTATTTTTGATCGGCTCAACGACAACGATCAAATTTTGGCGCCGTTGCGCTGTCAAGATACCATATATTCTTCGTTCGGTCTCCCTGCACAAACACAAAGATTAGTTCTTTTTAGGAACCCATCTAGTGATGGGTTCGCTAGACTCTCCCTTAGCAGTCTCAGATTTCTTTGGTTTATAAGGAACTAAAGGATCAAAGGGGATCTCAGTCATAATCTCAGATGACACAAAAACAGTTGGTTTGATGGGGAGCTCAACCTTTTTCTTCTCAGATTTTTGCTTGATTTGTTTGAAAAAAGATTTTGCATTTTGTTTAGGTTGAAGAGGAGTGGTTTCAACATTTTTTAAACGTGCATTACAACTCTGCACTTGTCTAGCCAATAACTGAAATTGACTCTCTAACCTTAACAAAAATGATTCTTCATTAGACACCTGAGCCTTACCTGAATCTGAGGTAGAAGGCTCAGTGGGGGAGATATTTTTCTTCTTCTTTTGGCCTTTTGGAACCTTAGATGAAGTCTGAGGGGATGGCTTTTTGGTTTTAGCCTTCCTTTCTGAAACAGTTGTCTGAGCTGTTTCAGGTTTTCCCTCAGATTGTTCCTGGGCCTTATCAGTCACAGTTTTCTGCTTGCCAACTTTAGGAAAAATGATTTCAGGTTTTATTTCCTTTGGAAAAGCATCTAAATCAGTGATTATAGATGCCAAATGAAGATCACCAGATTCATATGCTGTTCTTTGAGTTGCAAAAGTATTTTTAATTGCAGCATCTGGCCTTGGTGCTTTCATCCAAGATTTAATTATTGCTTGTTCTTTTTCAAGGATGGTTTTTAATTCTTCTTTTTCCAATTCTAAAGTGGCAACCATAGACTGATAACTTTTTAAAGCCAAATGAACATCTTTCAGTTCTTTTAGTCTGGCCTGACTGGCGTTCAGTTCAGAAGTATTATTTTCAAACATTTTTAGGCTTTCTGAACGCACAGTTTCGACAAAAGAAATGTCTGCCTCTAAAAGAACCAAAAGGTCCAGTTTTTGTTCCTCATCACTTTCAAAACCAAATTCACTAACCTTTTTCATGACTATATCCACCCAACGGCCAGATTCAACATCAGACTTGGCCAAATGATCTTGATCTTCACGCGCCATGAAACACATATCCCTTACTTCTTCCTCATCATCAGATGATTCATCAGATTCTTCCCATTTTTCAGTCTTGGCAATCATATAACTATTATTGCTTGAGTTGTTTTGAGCCATGAGAGCTATTTGGGCTTTCAGCTTCTTGTACTTAGCCTTATAGCTGTCATCAGGTTTCTGAAAAATAGAATGATTAGGGGCAGATTGTGATGATGAAGGCTGACTAGATCTGCATTCCTTCATGAAATGTCCTTTCTTGCCACACTTAAAGCATTCAAGATTAGACTTATCAATAGAAGCGCTGGAAGCAAATGGTTTGCCAAATCGATTAGATTTGGCCTTAAAACGATTGAACGTTTTAGCCAGCATGGCAACCAAATCATCATTGTCATCCTCATCACAACTATGAGTTACATTACCAGAAATACCAGTTTTTAACATTTCAGAGACCATCTTCTTCATCGAGTCAGGATGATCACTCTCAGAAGATAGTAGAGCAGTCCCATGTGGTTCAGAATTATGAACCATGACTGAACTGGTAGAAGCATGATTTTTGGCATCTTGCTCAGCCACAGCTCTCTCAGCCTTGTTCTCTTCAGTGTACCTGAAGGCTCCATATAGGGAGGCTAGAGTGTGACTGTGCAAGGTTTTTCCTTGTCTCAAAACCAAGATCAAGTTTTCCCATTTAGAAGGTATGATGTCACAAAACTTTTCCAACAAAATTTCTTTATCTTTAGTTACACCCAGGGCTTTCAATTGATTTACCAGATTAGTGAATCTGATGTATGTTTGTGTTAAAGTTTCACCAGGGATAGCAAAAAAAGACTCATATCTTTTATTCAAAGCAACTTTTCTTGTGACAATTGTCTCATTGGTGCCTTCAAACTGTGTCATAAGTTCCTCCCACATTAATTTTGAATTTTCAAGTAAAACAAGGGTGGGCATTAGAGTTTCAGGAACAGCATACAGGATCATATTTTGCAGCTTGGTATCAAGGTCTACCAGCCTATGATCTTATTCAGACCAATGATCCTTCTCCTTGGGTGAAACCCTAGGAGTCCCATCGGCATTTCTGACAACAGTGGAGGCATTCAAGGGGACAAAGGGTCCTTCTTTGAGAATATCGGTCAAATGTCTTTCAACACCAGCAATATATTTTAGCATGCATGCTTTCCATGTTTGAAAGTTTTCACTGTTCCCATCAAACTTGGGAACAGGATTATTTGGAAAGTGTACGTGCATATTATGCGATAGTATATTGTTGTTGATGATAGGGGGTGGAGTAGTATTAACATTAGCATTGGCATTAGCATTAGCATTAGGGTCAGGGCCTGTATTGAACATTTGGTCAACCATCTTTGCAGATCAAAGGTTAATGAATTAATAAAATTCAACCTTGCTGCTCTGATACCAATTGTGAGTCCCAAATATAGATGATTAAACCCGACTGGCAAGTAGTTCTAACTGGAAGATGACCAGTTCAGAATACGATCCAGATATGGATGAACAATACGATAAAGGTACTGAAAGTAAATGCAAGAAACAATAAGGGCTGAAACTATATAAATAATATGTATAGATCAAGTATGTAGCATTGAGACACGATGTACTTTTCAATGTATTTGATTTATTGATATATAAACAAATACAAAGGTTGTTGCGGAACAAAGATAAAACCCAAGTGTAAATATCTAAACAACCTAGAAATACAAGTGATCTAATAACTTGGAAATACTCGTAAGGATTACTTAGAGTATATCTCACAAGTTGTAATGCAAAGGTTTCAAGCAATTTGCAAGTTGTGAGAAGACTTATATTTATAGACCTAAGTCCATGATGACGTGGACCAGATCGTACAAATATGGTTGGGAGTATTTAAGGAATTAAAGCTAATTCCTTACATACGTACTTTTAAGGTTTAAGTATATAAGTCAATTGATGTGACTTAACAAACCTTATTCCCAACCTTTACTTTACCTTGTACCTTTATTAATAGTTAAATCTATTAACCGGGTAAAGAAATGTAAAGTAAAAAGTCTTCCTCGTAATCAGTGTAAAAGTGTGTAATTACTTTTACACTGAGATGCTTCAGTCTTCGATCAGGTAGAATCAGCTTCTGAGCTCCACATCTGAGCTGATTCTCTTTCTTCAGACTTCAGTCTTTGACTTCATTCTGAACGATATTCTGATACGTTGATCTGAACTGAAGTGAAGCTTCAGTGAACTAATTCTGAGCGATCTCAGAATTCTATACAAGTATTCTTCACTGAGCTTCAGCTATTTCTGAACAAATTATACTTGGTCGATTTTCGACCTAACAATTACTACTACTATTATTATTATTATATTATTATTACTATTATTATATTATTATTATTATTATTATAAGTATTATTATTATTATATTATTATTATTATTATTAGCAATACATCATTAATGACTTCTAATTTTAAGTTAAACTCGTATAATACATGGATACAAATCTAATAGTGAATTTATATGAGACGAGTAACAAATGCGCGCATCTATACGGCCAGCATATAATTAGGACTCCGTATTAAATTAATTAAATGTAATTAAATGTAATGAAGTTTACACCACAATTACGAGTACATTACATTACAGCCGTGTATAAACTTGTCATGTATCATGTGAACATATTCATGTAATAATAACCATACACGTACGTTTAATGTTATTTTTCGGTAAAAAAACAAATGAAAAGCTTTCTAGATGGAAAGCAACAAGGTGGTCACTAAAAGTCAAAGCTCTGAAAAATACCAGAAATTGTTTGAAAAATTAGTCCATTGTATAAATAGAATTAAAGAAATTACTTTTGTAAATCTAATTACTCCAACGATTATGGTCATGGAGTTATGAGCCCAGCTGTAAGCCCTAAACCTAATTTCTTTAAACTTAGGCAGGGGCTGTAAGCCCAACTAATTACTTTCTGATCACAACCCAATCTTGTTGACGATTAAAGAGATGAACTATGGACCAAACCGTTTCGGTTTTTTAACTCGTGGCTGGACAGAAAAGATTTTGAGGAAACTGTGGTTGAAGCGTTTGATACCTTTCAAGGGGTGGGCCCGCCTGATGTCATTTTGATGCTTAAGCTCATATGGCTTCGTGATAAACTAAAGATATGGAGAAAAGATATAAAACAAAAAGAAGGTGAAGAATCTGAATTATGCATAAAAGAGCTCGAGGAACTTGACTTAAAGTTGGAAGATGAAGAATTATCGGAAGAAGAACAGTGGACCCGACTTGAATGTAAAAGAAAGCTCATGGAGATAGAACATAATAAGGCTGCTGATTTAAAACAACGATCCAGGTGTAGATGGGCGGTTGACGGGGATGAAAACTCCAGGTTTTTTCATGGGCTTATTAATAACAGGAGAGTAAGTAATGTAATCCCTGGTTTAATTGTTGATGGGGAATGGGTTGCTAAGCCTTAACTTATTAAGAAGACGATTTATGGTTTTTTCAAAGAGAAGTTTAGATAAACATGGAAAGTTAGATCAAAACTGGAATGCTTGTTGAATTCTGTTCTGCCCGATTCGGATGCTTTGGGTCTGGTGGAAAGGTTTTCCAGCCAGGAGATAAGAGCTGCTATTTTTGAATGTGGTGACGATCGGGCCCCTGGATCTGATGGTTTTAATTTTAGGTTTGTCAAGAGATTTTGGGACCGATTGGAAAACGATTTTATTGGGGTATTTAACAAGTTCTTTGAATCGGGGTGAAAATAGTAGAGGTTGTAGCTCTTCGTTCATCACCCTGATTCCTAAGGTGAAGGATCCTGAAAGCTTAAATGACTATCGACCTATTACATTGGTTGGTATTATCAACAAAGTCATCTCTAAGGTCCTGGCCAACCGTTTGAAAAAGGTATTGAACCCTCTAATTGTGACAACTCGTAATTTATTAACAACGGGTTAGTCCTAATCTCGATCATTATTATAATTTCGTATAATTTAGAGAATTATAGACGTGGAAATTATTAGATAATTGAACATTTGATATAGTTCAATTAGACATATCCTGATGACGTAGACTATTAGCTATTTAGACGAATGCGGAGTCTTAAAATAACTTTAAATGAAGATTTAAATGTTATGTATTGAACATAGTAATTTACTGTCTAAACTTAATATTTCAAAAGTTTAGTTTGATGAAGTGTTATTGGGTTGTCTTAACTAAAATAAGACGAGGGAAAATACCTTTACTTTACATTTTAACCTTTTGGTCAAACGGTATTTAATCGTAAGCATATACCAAATTAGGGGTATGGGATAATATCTTTTAAGGCCACATGGGCCGGAAAGTATATGAGAGGCAGGGGTTGGAACACCAAAACCTCCCCCCTCTTCTCTTTTGGTCGACCTCACCTCACACACAAAACACATACACCCAAATTTTAAACACTCTCAAACTCTCTCAATCTCTTTATTTATCATCATCAAAATCTGATTTTGGCAAAGGGAATAATCATCTAGTAGTTTCAAGGGTTTTATATCATCTTCATCATCACCATCTTCTTCATAAATTATTTCAAGAACTTCAAGAATTTGGTAAGTTTTCACTTTTTAAATTAAACTTTGATTTTGATTGATTCAATGAAAGGGTTTGTATAGTTTTGTTAAATTGATTGATAGGCTATGTATATGAAATGGATTTTGGTTTGGTTGGATAAACGAAACTTGATTTGGATTAGATTTTGGAAATCAAAGAGTTGGGTTTGTGAAATGGTTAGTAAAAATGAGTTGTTTTCAGGTCTTTGAACATGTTAACACTTATTGGAAATGAAAGGAATCGATTTGGAGTCGTTTTGGTTTGTGAAATGGTTAGTAAAAATGAGTTGTTTTCAGGTCTTTGAACATGTTAACACTTATTGGAAATGAAAGGAATCGATTTGGAGTCGTTTTGGTTTGGAAAAGTTGGTCAAAAACTGCATTTTTTGCGCCCAGATCTGCAATTCGCGCCGCGACCCTCCAGGTATCGCGCCGCGAAGTGATGCAGAAAAGCCTTCGCACCGCGATCCTTCAGGATTCGCGACGCGAACTAGTTGATTTTGACCTTCGCGCCGCGAATGGTTCACTTCGCGCCGCGATTGGTTTGGTTGGTTGAAAATTTAATAAAACGTTATATTGAACGTTTGAACTTGGTGAATATCGAATGGTACTTTAGGTTACCTTATAATGACTATGTCATTGATATTACCAACTAAAGTTAACTAAAAAGAAAGTTTGAATCACATTCTCGGTTAAGGCATTCTAGGGTCTATAGCTAAGTAGTTCTACGTAGGATACTTGTCGTGTGAGCTTTGATCCTCACTATTGGTAATCGTATCATAGGTTTTGGATAACGTGGAGAATTGACAGTTGATCTTCTCGAGCTACAATTGCACCTTTTAGCATTTAGATCGCTAAGGTGAGTTTATGGCGCCCTTTTCCTTTTACTTTGGGCCTGAAAAGCATGTGTTGTTGTATACACGATTTGTTAAATAAATGATTGTTTGTTTGTATGCCATGTGATTTGGATGCTTAGATCATTTGACTTAATTTTGCCATGTTAGCGGCTGTAAAAAATGTGTATACGTGTTTATGAAATGTTTGAATGAACTGAGTTGAATTGCCGTGTGATGGCTGATTAAATGGTTTCTTTGTGTTTGACAAACTAAAATGTTTCCCTTGTGTAGTTATTACTATTTTGGAACCCTAGTGGTTGTATAGACAGGCCTAGTCTTTGACTGTAGTGGTTATGGTCCGTGCCCTATTGTCGAAGGGAAATCCTGTGCGAGGAATATGGTTCGCGCCCCATTGTCGAAGGGAAATCCTGTGCGAGGAATATGGTCCGCGCCCCATTGTCGAAGGGAAATCCTGTGCGAGGAATATGGTCCGCGCCCCATTGTCGAAGGGAAATCCTGTGCGAGGAATATGGTCCGCGCCCCATTGTCGAAGGGAAATCCTGTGCGAGGAATATGGTCCGCGCCCCATTGTCGAAGGGAAATCCTGTGCGAGGAATATGGTCCGCGCCCCATTGTCGAAGGGAAATCCTGTGCGAGGAATATGGTCCGCGCCCCATTGTCGAAGGGAAATCCTGTGCGAGGAATATGGTCCGCGCCCCATTGTCGAAGGGAAATCCTGTGCGAGGAATATGGTCCGCGCCCCATTGTCGAAGGGAAATCCTGTGCGAGGAATATGGTCCGCGCCCCATTGTCGAAGGGAAATCCTGTGCGAGGAATATGGTCCGCGCCCCATTGTCAAAGGGAAATCCTGTGCGAGGAATATGGTCCGCGCCCCATTGTCGAAGGGAAATCCTGTGCGAGGAATATGGTCGCGCCCCATTGTCGAAGGGAAATCCTGTGCGAGGAATATGGTCCGCGCCCCATTGTCGAAGGGAAATCCTGTGCGAGGAATATGGTCCGCGCCCCATTGTCGAAGGGAAATCCTGTGCGAGGAATATGGTCCGCGCCCCATTGTCGAAGGGAAATCCTGTGCGAGGAATATGGTCCGCGCCCCATTGTCGAAGGGAAATCCTGTGCGAGGAATATGGTCCGCGCCCCATTGTCGAAGGGAAATCCTGTGCGAGGAATATGGTTCGCGCCCCATTGTCGAAGGGAAATCCTGTGCGAGGAATATGGTCCGCGCCCCATTGTCGAAGGGAAATCCTGTGTGAGGAATATGGTCCGCGCCCCATTGTCAAAGGGAAATCCTGTGCGAGGAATATGGTCCGCGCCCCATTGTCGAAGGGAAATCCTGTGCGAGGAATATGGTCCGCGCCCCATTGTCGAAGGGAAATCCTGTGCGAGGAATATGGTCCGCGCCCCATTGTCGAAGGGAAATCCTGTGCGAGGAATATGGTCCGCGCCCCATTGTCGAAGGGAAATCCTGTGCGAGGAATATGGTCCGCGCCCCATTGTCGAAGGGAAATCCTGTGCGAGGAATATGGTCCGCGCCCCATTGTCGAAGGGAAATCCTGTGCGAGGAATATGGTCCGCGCCCCATTGTCGAAGGGAAATCCTGTGTGAGGAATATGGTCCGCGCCCCATTGTCGAAGGGAAATCCTGTGCGAGGAATATGGTCGCGCCCCATTGTCGAAGGGAAATCCTGTGCGAGGAATATGGTCCGCGCCCCATTGTCGAAGGGAAATCCTGTGCGAGGAATATGGTCCGCGCCCCATTGTCGAAGGGAAATCCTGTGTGAGGAATATGGTCCGCGCCCCATTGTCGAAGGGAAATCCTGTGCGAGGAATATGGTCCGCGCCCCATTGTCGAAGGGAAATCCTGTGCGAGGAATATGGTCCGCGCCCCATTGTCGAAGGGAAATCCTGTGCGAGGAATATGGTCCGCGCCCCATTGTCGAAGGGAAATCCTGTGCGAGGAATATGGTCCGCGCCCCATTGTCGAAGGGAAATCCTGTGCGAGGAATATGGTCCGCGCCCCATTGTCGAAGGGAAATCCTGTGCGAGGAATATGGTCCGCGCCCCATTGTCGAAGGGAAATCCTGTGCGAGGAATATGGTCGCGCCCCATTGTCGAAGGGAAATCCTGTGCGAGGAATATGGTCCGCGCCCCATTGTCGAAGGGAAATCCTGTGCGAGGAATATGGTCCGCGCCCCATTGTCGAAGGGAAATCCTGTGTGAGGAATATGGTCCACGCCCCATTGTCAAAGGGAAATCCTGTGCGAGGAATATGGTCTGCGCCCTATTGTCGAAGGGAAATCCTGTGCGAGGAATATGGTTCGCGCCCCATTGTCGAAGGGAAATCCTGTGCGAGGAATATGGTCCGCGCCCCATTGTCGAAGGGAAATCCTGTGCGAGGAATATGGTCCGCGCCCCATTGTCGAAGGGAAATCCTGTGTGAGGAATATGGTCCGCGCCCCATTGTCAAAGGGAAATCCTGTGCGAGGAATATGGTCGCGCCCCATTGTCGAAGGGAAATCCTGTGCGAGGAATATGGTCCGCGCCCCATTGTCGAAGGGAAATCCTGTGCGAGGAATATGGTCCGCGCCCCATTGTCGAAGGGAAATCCTGTGTGAGGAATATGGTCCACGCCCCATTGTCAAAGGGAAATCCTGTGCGAGGAATATGGTCGTGCCCTATTGTCGAAGGGAAATCCTGTGCGAGGAATATGGTTCGCGCCCCATTGTCGAAGGGAAATCCTGTGCGAGGAATATGGTCCGCGCCCCATTGTCGAAGGGAAATCCTGTGCGAGGAATATGGTCCGCGCCCCATTGTCGAAGGGAAATCCTGTGTGAGGAATATGGTCCGCGCCCCATTGTCAAAGGGAAATCCTGTGCGAGGAATTCAAAGATACGTTTAATAAGAAAGATTTAAAGAACGATTATGTCGACCAAACAAAGATTAAAGGTGCAATACAATAAAGATTACAATAATAAGTATCGAAATAAATGAAATACGATAAATAATGCTAATCTAAGTAAATAATGCGATAAAAGTAAAGAGTAAAGAGCAAGAACACCAAGATTTGTTATCGAGGAAAAGCCCTTAATCCTTTATGGATTGCCGGCATAAAAACCCCGGGAGGAAGCAATCGTCCCTGCCTTTGTTCTCTTATTAATGATTGTTAAATGTTTACAAATGGTGGAATTCGGTTGATCGATGTCTCTAAGTGTAAAGTAAATGAGAGCAGTGTGTGTGTGAATACAAGTGATTTGTGAGCAGAAAGATAAGATGAAAAATGTATATCTAAATCGATCAGCCTCCTTCGTTTAATAGACCTAAGATCTAGCTAACTATCCGAGTTTGTAGGGATCTTCCTGGTCTTCAGTAATTGAACGTTGTGGAGGATCTTGCTCAGTCAAGTGACCGTTGAAGCTTTTCTCCTCATGTTGAAATCAACTTGAAGTCCGATTATCTTGGCAGACTAAGTCTTCCTCGCGTGTTGATGAGTTTAATCATGTGCGTCTTTCCTTTTTGCACCGTTAGAGATATCCTTCAATGCTTTATATCGAATATTCTGGAATCTGCACACTTATCTCATGTGGAAACAATAATAACATTTGAAACATAACGTTAGCAAAGCATAAGTAAGTTATCAGAATATTTAACGATGTCAAGATCCTGGGACGTCAAGATCTTGGACCTTCAGGATATTGGTACTTGAAAATTCACCCATAACACCCACCAACTATTTCGATAGTTGATCCTCTCAAATTTCATGCTTTTCAGGGAACCAACAGTAAGTATTGGAAACGTATATGGCATTTTAGAAGCCATCTTTTGAACATTTGGACGTACAATTAGCGTCAGACATTTGAGGACTATCGTATTATTAGTTCTAATTGTACTAGATTGTCCAAATGTTGTTATTGTATTAGTGGGCCCAGTTCCAATTGAGGATAGTTTGTATCCGTGTATTGGGGTCCATATCTGAACGATTATACTTGTAATAAACTTGTATTTGGCATTAATGGATGTAATAACTATTTATCTTCTGATTAGTACGCAATTATTTGTTAACCCTGTATTTCTGCTACAACGGGGTGTGACAAAAATTGGTATCAGAGCCAGGTTTATAGTGAATATGGAGTTATTCCTCAGGAATAACTTAATCTATAGCCATGGTCGCTTCAAATAGAAAATCTAAGTCATTAAGGTTTAGGATATTTAGCTCGAGAGTTATATTATTTGTCTATAATTAGACCTAACCTGATCAACTACGTCCCGATTATGTAAAATAATATAAGGCTCGAAATAAATATCTTAGATTGTGTGTATACGTGCTAATTTGGACTATATTAACAACATACTGTACATGTGGTGGGAAGGCTGCGGGTGACCCTATACATAAGCATTTAAGGTATGTTAGTAATAGAAACCCAAATTGTATGTGTATACATTTAGACAAAGATCTCTTTGAAACTCATGTTGCGTACTGTCTCATTCAACTTAGATTGTCTATATACGTGTTAGTTTGGACTATGTTAATAACATACTGTAGATGTGGTGGGAAGGCTGCGGGTGACCCTATACATAAGCATTGAAGGTATGTTAGTAATAGAAACCCAAACCGTATGTGTATACATTAGACAAGAATCTCTTTAAGAACTCATGTGTTACAAAATGTCTAATCCTTTAGACTCATACGACAAATTGTCTATCTTTTCAGACTTATCATGTCAGACAGAGCAAGCTCTTATGCTGTTGTTCCTGGTACTCCTCCAGTACCAGTGGTAGCTAACTCCATTCCTCGTGTTCCTCACTCTTCTGAAGAGGAACCAATGGAGGAATCGGGCAATGAATCTCGCCCCATCAATCTGGTATCTTCATCCAGTGAATCTGGAAATGAACATGTGTCTATCCATGTTCAACCATCTCTACCACCAGTAGCTCCATATCAGAGGAGGACTACTGAGGGAGCTCGTATTCCTTATGCTCCTCGAGATCCTAATGTTGCAGGTCCTTCTGCACCGATTCAGGAAAACTGTGGATTTGGTCCTTCTTTCCTTCTGGGTGATCCGTATGTTGTGGGTTCATCCAGAGTGCCTGTTTACAACCCTAATGCTGCTGAAGTAATGCCAGTTGCTGATGCAACTGATACGTCAGAATATGCACTCCGATAGATGTCTAGGATGAACAATTCTCTCGTCCGTACTAGAGAAGTTGTTGAGAGTCAGGCTGAAGCGTTGGCTGAAGCTTATCAGCAAGCTTCTGAGGCTATGACTGTTGCTAGGAAAGGGAAGGAGACCCTTGGGATGTTGATCTGGATGTTGTTAGTTTTAGTAGTCTTGGTTGTGGCATTGCTAGTTGTAGTTCTTTTCAAGATGTAATTTGTAGTAGTAACGTATTGTAAGCCTTAGAACTCATAACAACTCATACTTTTGTATTTGAGTTGTAGTCTATTTTGGTGGATGTATTTCCCACGTGTTTTGGATCGTATGACTCTGACTGTGTAATGTATCATTGTGGATGTTGTTCCCACATGATTTCGATTTGTGGATGTAGTTCCCACAAGATTTTGAAATGTACAAGTCGGATTTTGTAAAATTTTGGGTATAAATGAAATACGATCGTCTTTTGGCTTACATACTTGTTCAGGCTACGTCTCTTGCTCATTTCAATTCTAGAAATATAGTGTTCTATATTTCTTGTCTTGTTTAGTTCATGAGTTCAAGTAAATCGATAAATTGTGACTTGTGTTTGTATCCTCGTATATCTTGAAAAGCTACATTCTGCGTTGTTCTTACGAGAAAACCTCTAGATGACATCTTTGTGTATGTCATAGACCTATGGCTCCCAAGACGCAAAGTAAGGTCCAGAAGAGGGCTGCTCCCAAGAGAACTACTCGATCAACTCCCATGCCTAATGAAACTGAACAGGAAGAACCTGTGGTCCAGATGGGACCAGAAGCTGTTGCTATTAATGTGAACACTAGTCCTGGATCTAACCCAAATGCTGGCGGGGAAAACGATATGACTGCATTTATTACACAGCAACTAATGGCTGCTATGCCCAATTTAGTTGCACAGATCGCAGCAAGCATGAATGCTAATAATAATAATCATGCCTCTGGTAGTGGATTTAGCAATGGTAGAAATGGCAAGAGGTTCAAGACTACTAGAAACTTTGCGGTGGTCCCTCAGGATATCAAGAGGTACCCTGGCGCAAACACGAAATGTAATAGGTGTGGCATCCGTCACATGGGAAACTGTCCTACTTGTCACCGTTGTAAAAAGACGGGACACCTGATGAGGTTCTGCCGGGAGAAGATACCTAATCAATGCTACGAGTGTGGAAGTGAAACCCATTTGCGACCGGTGTGTCCAAGACTTAATCAAGCCCCGAACAACAATGCTATAGTTCCAGTGAGGAACAATGCGGGGAACAATCAAGCTGGAAATCAGGGGAGAAATCAAGGAGGTCCAAGGTAGAGGCCGAGTATTTGCTTTGGATGCTGCTGATGCACAACGTGATCCCAACGTTGTGATAGGTACATTCATCCTCAATAATCATTATGTATTTGTGTTATTCGACTCTGGTGCCGATAAAAGTTTCATATCTTTAGAATTTAAGTCTCGATTTGGTGTAGTAGCTATCCCTATGAAAGACACTTATATTGTCGAATATGCAAACGGTCAAAAGTATATTGCTAGAGATCATTTGGTAGATTGTAGTTTGGTATTGGCCGGTAAGACTTTTAAAATTGACCTAATTCCTATAGAACTAAGTAGTTTTGATGTGATTGTTGGTATGGACTGGTTATAAGGTTAGAGCTGATATAAGTTGTTATGAGAAGATTGTTAGTTTACCCCTACCGAAAGGCGAAACCCTAATAGTGCAAGGAGACAAGTCAGGGAAGAAGTTGATTTAGTGTCGGCGATAAAAGCAAATAAGTATTTACAAAAAGAACACCCAGCTTTCTTAGCGTTAGTGATAGAGAGAAAACCAAAGGATAAAGACATGAAAGATATTCCAGTAGTTAGAGATTTTCCGGAGGTGTTTCCTGAAGATTTGACGGGACTTCCACCTCACAGACCAGTTGAGTTTGGAATAGATTTGGTCCCTAGAGCTGCACCCGTGGCCAAGGCACCCTATCGCCTTGCGCCGTCAGAAATGCAAGAATTGTCCGAACAACTTCAAGAGTTGTTAGCAAAAGGATTAATTCGTCCAAGTTCATCACCGTGAGGAGCTCCAATCCTATTTGTCAAGAAGAAAGACGGCTCTATGCGCATGTGTATTGATTACAGAGAATTAAACAAGTTGACTGTCAAGAACAGGTACCCTTTACCTCGTATTGACGACTTGTTTGACCAACTGGAAGGTGCATCACATTTTTCTAAGATTGATCTCAGATATGGGTATCATCAACTTAGAGTCAGAGAGACGGACATTCCTAAAACAGCTTTCAGAACTCGTTATGGACATTATGAGTTTTTGGTTATGCCGTTTGGTTTAACCAATGCACCTGCTGTGTTTATGGACTTAATGAATCGAGTATGTCGACCGTATCTTGACAAATTTGTCATTGATGACATACTAATCTACTCGAGAAGTAAAGATGAACATGAAGGTCATCTGAGGACCATTCTACATTTACTCAAGGATCAAAAGTTGTACGCTAAATTTTCGAAATGTGAATTCTGAATTAGGGAAGTACACTTCTTAGGTCATGTAGTGAATATGGATGGAATTCACGTAGATCCATCTAAGATCGAAGAAATAAAGAAGTGGGAAGCCCCTAAGACTCCAACAAAAATCCGCCAATTTCTTGGATTGACTGGATATTATAGGAGGTTTATTGAGAACTTCTCAAAGGTTTCTCAACCTTTGACATTGTTGACTCAGAAGAGTAAGGAATTTATTTGGCAGGATGCCCAAGATAAGGCATTCCAGACGTTGAAAGACCGACTATGTAATGCTCCTATTTTAGCATTACCGAATGGAATTGAAAACTTCGTGGTGTACTGTGACGCATCACATCAGGGCATGGGATGTGTGCTTATGCAAGAAGGTAAGGTTATTGCTTACGCTTCAAGACAGCTTAAAATCCACGAGAAGAATTATACAACCCGAGATCTCGAGCTCGGTGCGGTTGTTTTTGCCTTAAAGATTAGGAGGCATTATTTGTATGGTACCAAGTGTACGGTATTCACAGACTACAAAAGTCTTCAGCATATATTCGATCAGAAAATGCTGAATATGCGACAAAGACGATGAGTAGAATTACTCAGTGATTATGATTGTGAACTCAAATATCATCCCGGTAAAGCAAATGTTGTTGCTGACGCGCTTAGTAGAAAGGATAGGATTTCACTATCTGTTATAACAAGAGCAAGTTCTTATCTTGGCTCATCGTTAAGGGATAGAGTTTTGGATGATCAGAACGAAGCCCTACAGCCAGGGCGTATCGAGAAAGAAGCATTTTGGAATGTTGAACGTTTGTTTGAATTGGATGGCGATGGGATCCGACATGTCAAGGACAGGGTGTGGATTCCCAAGTATAATGGACTTAGAGAACTCTTGATGAATGAGAGTCATCGATCTAAGTATTCAATCCATCCTGGTGCTGACAAAATGTACCACGGATTAAAGGATTTTTATTGGTGGCCTGGTATGAAAATAGATATCGCCACGTATGTTCCAAAGTGTTTAAACTGTTCAATGGTTAAGGCGGAGCACCAAAAGCCTTCTGGGCTGCTCCAGCAACCCCAAATTCCTGATTGGAAATGGGAACAGATTACTATGGACTTCATTACGAAGTTACCTCGAACCTTGAAAGGTTACGATACTATTTGGGTCATTGTTGACTGATTGACGAAGTCTGCACACTTCATTCCAATACGGGAAAATTGGAAAATAAAGAAATTATCTCAAGTATATATTGAGAAGATTGTGTCACTTCATGGTGTTCCTGTGTCTATTGTCTCTGATTGTGATGTTCGTTTCACCTCACAAGCATGGAGATATTTTCAAGACGCTTTAGGCACTCAGTTGAATTTGAGTACGGCTTACCATCCACAAACGGACGGGCAAAGTGAGCGTACCATTCAGACTTTGGAGGACATGCTTCGGGCATATGTTATTGATTTCAAAGGTAGTTGGGATACCTTTTTGCCGTTAGCTGAATTTTCGTATAATAACAGCTATCACACAAGCATTAAATGTGCGCCTTTTGAGGCTTTGTATGGACGAAAATGTAGATCGCCTGTTTGTTGGCTTGATGTTGGTGAGCGTCGTTTGTACTAGTATGGACTGGTTCAGAAAACTACTGACCAGAAAGTTGAAATTAGGGCACGGCTGAAGGCGGCTCAGGATCGCCAGAAGAGCTATGCCGATCGTAGAAGAAAACCCATTGAGTTTCAAGTGGGAGATAGAGTTATGTTGAAAGTGTCACCTTGGAAAGGCACTGCACGTTTTGGCGTGAGAGGAAAACTTAGTCCTCGTTATATCGGACCATTTGAAATCGTTCAAAGGATTGGTTCCGTAGCTTATAAGCTCAATTTACCCCAAGAGCTAGAACATGTTCATCACACATTTCATGTATCAAATCTTAAGAAATGTCTGACTGATGAAACATTGGTTGTACCTGTGGAAGAGTTTCAAGTGAATGACTCTCTTCAATTCGTTGAGGAACCTGTTGAAATTTTAGATCAACGCCTCAAGCAAACTAGACGAAGTCGCGTCAAGTTGGTTAAAGTTCATTGGAACTCAAAGCACGGACCCGATGTTACTTGGGAACGTGAGGACTATATGAAGGATAAGTATCCTCATCTTTTTATTAGGCAAGACTTGATTTCAGGACGAAATCCTTAGAAGTCGGGAATGTTGTGACAACTCGTAATTTATTAACAACGGGTTAGTCCTAATCTTGATCATTATTATAATTTTGTCTAATTTAGAGAATTATGACGTGGAAATTATTAGATAATTGAACATTTGATATAGTTCAATTAGACATATCCTGATGACGTAGACTATTAGCTATTTAGACGAATGCGGAGTCTTAAAATAACTTTAAATGAAGATTTAAATGTTATGTATTGAACATAGTAATTTACTGTCTAAACTTAATATTTCAAAAGTTTAGTTTGATGAAGTGTTATTGGGTTGTCTTAACTAAAATAAGACGAGGGAAAATACCTTTACTTTACATTTTAACCTTTTGGTCAAACGGTATTTAATCGTAAGCATTTTACCAAATTAGGGGTATGGGATAATATCTTTTAAGGCCACATGGGCCGAAAAGTATATGAGAGGCAGGGGTTGGAACACCAAAACCTCCCCCCATCTTCTCTTTTGGTCGACCTCACCTCACACACAAAACACATACACCCCAAATTTTAAACACTCTCAAACTCTCTCAATCTCTCTATCTATCATCATCAAAATCTGATTTTGGCAAAGGGAATAATCATCTAGTAGTTTCAAGGGTTTTATATCATTTTCATCATCACCATCTTCTTCATAAATTATTTCAAGAACTTCAAGAATTTGGTAAGTTTTCACTTTTTAAATTAAACTTTGATTTTGATTGATTCAATGAAAGGGTTTGTATAGTTTTGTTAACTTGATTGATAGGCTATGTATATGAAATGGATTTTGGTTTGGTTGGATAAACGAAACTTGATTTGGATTAGATTTTGGAAATCAAAGAGTTGGGTTTGTGAAATGGTTAGTAAAAATGAGTTGTTTTCAGGTCTTTGAACATGTTAACACTTATTGGAAATGAAAGGAATCGATTTGGAGTCGTTTTGGTTTGGCAAAGTTGGTCAAAAACTGCATTTTTGCGCCCAGGTCTGCAATTCGCGTTGCGACCCTCCAGGTCTCGCGCCGCGAAGTGATGCAGAAAAGCCTTCGCACCGCGATCCTTCAGGATTCGCGACGCGAACTAGTTGATTTTGACCTTCGCGCCGCGAATGGTTCACTTCGCGCCGCGATTGGTTTGGCTGCCGCGATCTAGTTGGTTCCTTCGCGCCGCGAATGGTTCACTTCGCGCCGCGAAGTTCCTTCGCGCCGCGAATGGTTCACTTCGCGCCGCGAATGGTTCCTTCGCGCCGCGAATGGTTCCTTCGCGCCGCGAATGGTTCCTTCGCGCCGCGAATGGTTCCTTCGCGCCGCGAATGGTTCCTTCGCGCCGCGAATGGTTCCTTCGCGCCGCGAATGGTTCCTTCGCGCCGCGAATGGTTCCTTCGCGCCGCGAATGGTTCCTTCGCGCCGCGAATGGTTCCTTCGCGCCGCGAATGGTTCCTTCGCGCCGCGAATGGTTCCTTCGCGCCGCGAATGGTTCCTTCGCGCCGCGAATGGTTCCTTCGCGCCGCGAATGGTTCCTTCGCGCCGCGAATGGTTCCTTCGCGCCGCGAATGGTTCCTTCGCGCCGCGAATGGTTCCTTCGCGCCGCGAATGGTTCCTTCGCGCCGCGAATGGTTCCTTCGCGCCGCGAATGGTTCCTTCGCGCCGCGAATGGTTCCTTCGCGCCGCGAATGGTTCCTTCGCGCCGCGAATGGTTCCTTCGCGCCGCGAATGGTTCCTTCGCGCCGCGAATGGTTCCTTCGCGCCGCGAATGGTTCCTTCGCGCCGCGAATGGTTCCTTCGCGCCGCGAATGGTTCCTTCGCGCCGCGAATGGTTCCTTCGCGCCGCGAATGGTTCCTTCGCGCCGCGAATGGTTCCTTCGCGCCGCGAATGGTTCCTTCGCGCCGCGAATGGTTCCTTCGCGCCGCGAATGGTTCCTTCGCGCCGCGAATGGTTCCTTCGCGCCGCGAATGGTTCCTTCGCGCCGCGAATGGTTCCTTCGCGCCGCGAATGGTTCCTTCGCGCCGCGAATGGTTCCTTCGCGCCGCGAATGGTTCCTTCGCGCCGCGAATGGTTCCTTCGCGCCGCGAATGGTTCCTTCGCGCCGCGAATGGTTCCTTCGCGCCGCGAATGGTTCCTTCGCGCCGCGAATGGTTCCTTCGCGCCGCGAATGGTTCCTTCGCGCCGCGAATGGTTCCTTCGCGCCGCGAATGGTTCCTTCGCGCCGCGAATGGTTCCTTCGCGCCGCGAATGGTTCCTTCGCGCCGCGAATGGTTCCTTCGCGCCGCGAATGGTTCCTTCGCGCCGCGAATGGTTCCTTCGCGCCGCGAATGGTTCCTTCGCGCCGCGAATGGTTCCTTCGCGCCGCGAATGTTCACTTCGCGCCGCGAAGGTTCCTTCGCGCCGCGAATGGTTCACTTCGCGCCGCGATATAGTGTAAATTGGACTTCGCGCCGCGAATGGTTCACTTCGCGCCGCGATTGGTTTGGCTGGTTGAAAATTTAAAAAAAAAGTTATATTGAATGTTTGAACTTGGTGAATATCGAATGGTACTTTAGGTTACCTTATAATGACTATGTCATTGATATTACCAACTAAAGTTAACTAAAAAGAAAGTTTGAATCACATTCTCGGTTAAGGCATTCTAGGGTCTATAGCTAAGTAGTTCTACGTAGGATACTTGTCGTGTGAGCTTTGATCCTCACTATTGGTAATCGTATCATAGGTTTTGGATAACGTGGAGAATTGACAGTTGATCTTCTCGAGCTACAATTGCACCTTTTAGCATTTAGATCGCTAAGGTGAGTTTATGGCGCCCTTTTCCTTTTCCTTTGGGCCTGAAAAGCATGTGTTGTTGTATACACGATTTGTTAAATAAATGATTGTTTGTTTGTATGCCATGTGATTTGGCTGCTTAGATCATTTGACTTAAATTTGCCATGTTAGCGGCTGTCGAAAATGTGTATACGTGTTTATGAAATGTTTGAATGAACTGAGTTGAATTGCCGTGTGATGGCTGATTAAATGGTTTCTTTGTGTTTGACAAACTAAAATGTTTCCCTTGTGTAGTTATTACTATTTTGGAACCCTAGTGGTTGTATAGACAGGCCTAGTCTTTGACTGTAGTGGTTATGGTCTGTGCCCCATTGTCGAAGGGAAATCCTGTGCGAGGAATATGGTCCGCGCCCCATTGTCGAAGGGAGGTCCTGTGCGAGGAATATGGTCCGCGCCCCATTGTCGAAGGGAAATCCTGTGCGAGGAATATGGTCCGCGCCCCATTGTCGAAGGGAAATCCTGTGCGAGGCATATGGACTGATACGGTCTTATGCTGTCATCAGATCTAGATATACTGATTGACTTGTTAAAAGATGTGTCAGATCTAGATATGCTGACTGTCTAAAAGATGTGTCAGATCTAGATATACTGATTGACTTGTTAAAAGATGTGTCAGATCTAGATATACTGATTACTTGTTAAAAGATGTGTCAGATCTAGATATACTGATTGACTTGTTAAAAGATGTGTCAGATCTAGATATACTGATTACTGTTAAAAGATGTGTCAGATCTAGATATACTGATTACTGTTAAAAGATGTGTCAGATCTAGATATACTGATTACTGTTAAAAGATGTGTCAGATCTAGATATACTGATTACTGTTAAAAGATGTGTCAGATCTAGATATACTGATTGACTTGTTAAAAGATGTGTCAGATCTAGATATACTGATTACTGTTAAAAGATGTGTCAGATCTAGATATACTGATTGACTGTTAAAAGATGTGTCAGATCTAGATATACTGATTGACTTGTTAAAAGATGTGTCAGATCTAGATATACTGATTGACTTGTTAAAAGATGTGTCAGATCTAGATATACTGATTGACTTGTTAAAAGATGTGTCAGATCTAGATATACTGATTGCTTGTTAAAAGATGTGTCAGATCTAGATATACTGATTGCTTGTTAAAAGATGTGTCAGATCTAGATATACTGATTGCTTGTTAAAAGATGTGTCAGATCTAGATATACTGATTGCTTGTTAAAAGATGTGTCAGATCTAGATATACTGATTGCTTGTTAAAAGATGTGTCAGATCTAGATATACTGATTGCTTGTTAAAAGATATGTCAGATATAGATATGCTGACTGTCTCGTTATAAAATGTTATCAGGTTTTGATCCTGATTGTCTTGTTGAAAATAATTACATGTCATTGTTTTGAAATCAATGATGATTAAACATTGGTCAAACATACTGTAAACTCACCAACTATTTCGATAGTTGATCTTCTCAAATTTCATGCTTTTCAGGGAACCAACAGTAAGTATTGGAAGCGTATATGGCATTTTTGAAGCCATCTTTTGAACATTTGGACGTACAATTAGCGTCAGACATCTGAGGACTATCGTATTATTAGTTCTAATTGTACTAGATTGTCCAAATGTTGTTATTGTATTAGTGGGCCCAATTCCAATTGAGGATAGTTTGTATCCGTGTATTGGGGTCCACATCTGAACGATTATACTTGTAATAAACTTGTATTTGGCATTAATGGATGTAATAACTATTTACCTTCTGATTAGTACGCAATTATTTGTTAACCCTGTATTTCTGCTACAACGGGGTGTGACATTAATCTCAGTTACACAGACCGCCTTCCTTAAGAATAGATTGATTTTGGACGGGCCCCTTTTTTTAAATGAGATTGTATCATGGGTTAAGAAAGAAAAGAAGAAGGCTTTTTGTCTCAAAATTGATTTCAACAAAGCATATGATAATGTTAATTATTGTCTGTGATGGAACAAATGGGCTTCCCGGCCCATTGGTGCAAGTGGATTTTTGGTATTCTCTTCATCAGCCATAGCGTCTGTCTTGGTTAATGGCTCGCCCACCTTCGAGTTTCAGTGTTTCAAAGGCATGCGACAAGGAGATCCGATCTCGCCTTTTTTGTTTTTGATTGTCATGGGAGGTCTTACTAGCCTGGTCCGTAGAGCTTGCGAGAATGGGTCATATACAGGTATCCATCTCCCGAATAATGGTCCAGTTATTTCTCATTTATTATATGCAGACGAGTGTATCTTTGTAGGGGAATGGTCTGAGGATAACTTAAGAAAAGTTACCATAATCCTTTGTTGTTTTCATATATGTTCGGGTCTCAATATTAACTTAAATAAGTCCAATCTTTTTGGAGTCGGTTTGAGTGAAGTGGAAGTTAAGAGAATGGCAGGGATTATCAAGTGTAAGGATGGTTCTCTACCATTCGATCATCTGGGTATTAAAATCGGGGGCAATATGAACCGGGTGGTGACTTGGGATTTTCTGGTTAATATTTTCGAGTCCAGGCTCTCTCTTTGGAAGTCGAGTTCTATTTCTTTGGCTGGCAGAATTACCCTCGTTAAATCTGTGATGGAAAGTATTCCGACCTACTATTTTTCTCTTTTCAAAGTTCCAAAAAAAAATTTGAACCATCTTGAGTCATTGATTAGAAGGTTTCTTTGGGGATGTTCTAGAGATAATAAAAAAATTCACTGGGTTGCTTCCCCTGTGGCTGTTGGTGGCCTCGGTCTTAGTAAACTTAAAGATTGTAATGTGGCACTACTAAGTAAATGGGTTTGGAGATTCCGATGTGATCACTTGGCATTATGGAGATCTGTGATAGAGTCGTTGCACAACACCAAAAGATGTTGGGACTCATTACCTTGTAATCGATCTCTTACGGGAGTATGGAAGGCCTTGGTGGGTGTTGTCAATAAGATATCGGTTTCTGGGGTCGGTTTGAATAGATTATTCAAAGGAGAGGTTGGGGATGGGAGGGCCATTAGATTCTGGATTGATTATTGGGCTTGTGAGGAGCCGCTTAAAGATCGTTTTCCTAGATTATTCAAGCTGGAAAAGGAAAAGAAAAGTCTAGTGATAGAAAGGTTTGATGCTGGTAACAGAAAGTTTGGGAACATTTGTAACTGGAATCGGGCTTCCTTCTCATCCGAAGAATTGGACGAATGGAACAGTCTTGTTTGTCTCCTGTCGCCTTTTATTTTGGGCAGCAACCGAGACAAGTGGAGGTGGGCAGGGGCACCTGATGGATTGTTTACGGTTAAAAGTGCCAAAGCATTCTTGAGGAGTGGTGTCGACTACAGTGAAAGGTTCGTGTTCAAGTGGTCAAAGTGGGTAGCTAAGAAATGCAATGTGTTTATGTGGAGAGCCTCTATGGATCGCCTGCCTACAATGGTGGCTCTTAAAGCTAGGAATGTAGTGTTTGAGAGCACCACTTGTGTTTTATGTGGTGAAGCTGATGAAACCATCGAGCATGTTCTTTGTTGCTGCAGCTGGGCGATTTCGATTTGGTATAGAATTGCTATCTGGTGCAAGGTCAGTCTCATCTTCCTTTTTTCGGTTAAGGATCTGTTTGAAGTTGACGAACATGTGGGTCTCGATAAGAGAGGTAGGAAGATCTTTAAAGGAATTGTATTTGTGACATGTTGGTGTTTATGAAGGGCTAGAAACGAGAAGAAGTTTGAAAGGGAGACGACTGGAGTTGAGAAGGTGTTTCAAGATATTTTAGCTTTCTTTGGTATAAGAATAGATCGAGGAATTGCTCACTTAGTTGGCATGATTGGAACTCCTTTAATGTAATGTAAATCTGTGTAAATTCTTGTAATTATTGTTGGCCACTCTCCAATTTGGGGAGTCGGCGATGTGTTAATAAAAGTTAGTTTTCAAAAAAATCTTTAAACTAATCTATTCAATATAGGTATCATATTTGGAATAATTTTTGGTGATATTTTAAAAGTGGGAAGATCCAAAAACTAATATTATCAACATAGTGTGTTGTAGATTCACCTCTTAACGTAACTTGGTTCGTTTGATCATAGTTATAAAAACTAGATTTTAGATCCGTGTCTAACACTGGGCACAGGTTTACAATATTATCAATATTAGATCTCCATACATTTAAATCATAAAAGCTTACAATTTTGAAGATATACGGTTCTACGTGTTATACTTTGCAAGTTGTAGTACAATAATCATAGGTTCGTCACTGTCATTATTAGCTGAGACATATTGACGGAATTGTTTGCCGTAGTCATTCCACAAGGCACATGCTATAATAATTTATCTATAATAGATTTTTTTGAAACCAGTTGTACTCATAATGTGATATTATTATGAAAGATAATTAAGAAATTAAAATATAAACATACTTGTGATCCTGTACTTGACATTCAAGTATATGTACTTGATCATGATGCGAACCATAACACGCATAGGTTTATTTTCAATCACCTGTCATATGATAATTAGATAACAATTAGGATTGTTTTCATATTCTTTGATAATAATTAGGACTCTTGATTTGAGTGACAATTGTAACTTCAAACATTAATACGCAAAACTAATATATAAAAAAGGAGAAAATTATGTACCTTTTTTATTGAGAGATAGAATGAATCTTGAATGAAGTTCATATTAATTTGGATTTAGTATTGGGTTAAATACATAGAAAGGTAACTTATTTTTCTAAAATTCCTAAAAAGGGTAACGTATTTATATTTTGATTATTAAAGGGACTACGTTTTCAATATGTAAGCAATAAAGGTAACATCGTTATATTTTACCGTTAGATATTCGTTAAGTGTCAACGTGGCATGCCACATCATTAGAAAAAGTCTACGTGACATTTATTTTCGTAATGCACACCCCATTTCTATACACGTAGCAATGCAAACCCCATTTCATACCCATCACCGATCACCGATTTTTCTTTCACCATTTTATACTCATCACCGATTTATATTTATTTCACCGATAAATGATACCCGATTGTTAGAAATGATGACGTTGTTGTATAAACTATTTAGATCGACGATTTTCTTTGATAACGTGGCCTTTTTTTATTGATGTGGCATGTCACGTTGGTACTTAACGAATGTTTAACGGTAAAAACTAACGATGTTACCTTTATTGCATAGAATTTGAAAACAGAGTCTCTTTAATAATCAAAACATAAATACGTTACCCTTTTAGGAATTTTAGAAAAATAGGTTACCTTTTTATGCAATTAACCCTTTAGTATTCAAGTAATCTTCTGTTGTAAATCGTGGTTTGTTCTGTGATCGTTCCATGTTATGTGGTTCCTATTGTGTTTAGGATAAAGATGTTGTATATCGTCATCTGTTATTATGTTTGGAATATGTATCTAGAGTTCAAATTGTGTTTATATTAAATATTAAACTAAATATTAATATTTATAATTTATAAAAATCTAATCTAATATTTGTTAATAAGTCATTAGGTTTTGAATAATTTTTGTAGACAATATTTCATATGTTGAAATTTTTTTAATTAATTAAATGATTGTAAATTTTAAAAAATTCCTCAAGTTATGGCTAAAAATAAATATAAATTAAGTATTCAGGGCTAAAAAGTGAAAATTATTGATGATAAACACAAATTAATATAAATACTAATATAATAATATATTTGGATAATGATTATTAAGATTTTTAATTTATAGTTAATCTAAATGATGACATAAGCGAGAGTCAATTTGATGAAATTGAACGATTTGATTGGTTAATAAGTCATTAGTTCAACTGTCTTATAGTATATATTAAGATTAAGATTAAGATTAAGATTAAGATTGGACGTGCCATGGATCAAAGCATTACATTTGGTTGAAATTCTTGTGTAGCTAAAACCAAGTCACTAAAACCATGTCAAGTCTATCATATTGCGGCTACTCATATTTCGAATGAGCAAGTGGATGTGAAACTCGCCTAGACGGTTCAAACTCATTAGCTTTGTGTTTGGGCAGGCACACTAAGTCACTAATGACCAATATTTTCAAAATTGGACTAGATATCGAACCAGGCTAAAAGGTGGTTCCCGGTTACACAAAAAAAAACGACCCTAACAGAACATTAAAACAGGACCAAAACAGACATGCGAAAACATGACACTACCATACAGTTTTTCCGATTTCGTGGCTAGCTCCCTTGTAAATGAAGGTTTTAATTAAGTTTTGTTCATTTCTTTAACGCTTAAATTACAATAAGAAGGAAAACTATAGATATATAACAAGTGGAATTATGACGCCAACAACTGCTTGTTGGGACGCCAATGGTCTTATATTGAATCTCAAGGTCATTTGTTCGATTCTTTACCAATATAAGAAGCATGTTCGTTGCCAAAACCACATGCCAATTTCGTAGGAGAAAATAAAACAGAAAAAAGAAGAGCTGAAAATGAATGGTCAGTTTATTTTACTATTTTAGAATTTTAGTGATCCAATGCATCATTGATTGGTTAGTTTGTACTTGTGGAGTTGTGGGGAGAAAAGTATTTAGCTTACGAGGTCTATTTGGGATCTTTTTAAGCTGGATAATGGCCTAGCGGGCTATGTTGCATACACCTTTTGGTCCTTTCAATCTTAAATTCTTCGGATCTAAAAACTTACGGGCAAAAAGAAAAAATTCCAGCCCACAGGTAACAACTAACGGAAAAAATCCACGTTTATTTTATTATTATTATTATTATTTTTATTATTAAATAACACTTTTAATAAATTTTCATAAAAGTTATAAGAAATTAGTGGGGAGCCACACCTCTAGCTATAACAAAGTTAATCCTATGAAAAATATGAGTAGAAGCACGTGCCCCAATGTCTTGAGTCACGGGGAACTTTCGGATCCGTTTCATATTATTATTATTATTATTATTATTATTATTATTATTACTATTATTATTATTATTATCTATACTTCTATATGTATATCTATACTTCTATATCTATACTATTATATAAAGCAAACTACTCATCCCCTTTTAAGTAATTAAGATTTTAAAATGACCATATTACCCCTTTTTTTATTTACTAATTTAAATATCTTCACCAATATACCTATAATACACTTAATGAAATAACTTATCTATACTATTATATAAAGCAAACTACTCATCCCCTTTTAAGTAATTAAGATTTTAAAATGACCATATTACCCCTTTTTTTATTTACTAATTTAAATATCTTCACCAATATACGTATAATACACTTAATGAAATAACTTACAACATAGATCATTCAACCCTTAAATAACCATATTAACCCCTCTTATATCAATTAATTTACAATCACTACCACGCCACCGCCATCGCCGCACATAGCCGCCATCATTTTCGCGATCGCCACACCGTCGTCGCCACCACCATTACCGCCGCATCGTGCGGACATTCGTCTAGTTATTAAGTAAATAGTATTAGGAGCTCGAGCCATGCATGTAAATGATAAAGTCGGCTCTTAGAAACCCTTAATATTTTCAAAGATTTTATACATATATAAAAACACTTTCCATTTTTTTGAATTTTTTTTTAGTTAAACTATATTTTTAAATTTTCATTTTATCTATAGAAAACTAAACACGTTTTTAACCGGTGACAAATAATTTAAGTAACTGATGTAAAAATAATTAATATCAAGAAATAGTATAAAAGTAATTAAGGTAAAAAAATTTTAAAGAAGTAATGTATTTACATTTTCAACATTAATGTTATGTTCTTAAATTCATTAAAAAAGATGAGATGATAAGAGAAGATCAGATGAGATGAGATTCTTCAAATCATTCCGATAAGGATAAGCAGATTTTTTTTCAAAAAACAACTAAAGTTTTTCTTTAATTTATATCAAATTCATTTTTTTTAAAGCTTAAATAAACTCAATAATTAAATTTATTTTAAAATCATTTAAATTTCTTTGTTTCTTTCCTTAAAGAACTCAAGAAAATAGTGTAACAAAATAATAATGTCATCACACAAACAACTCTCTCTATCTATACTTCTATACTACTATATAAAAATTATACTCTCATGTTGAAAGTTTAGAAAAAATAAGACATGCGAATTGACCAAATTACCCTTAATGAATTAAATCACTACAAACCCTTAATATTAATTACACCATTAGTCCCTTATATTATAAAATATCTCTACTACCCCTTTTAAATCAAACACCTCTACATCAATTACCTATACCATTTGACGCTGCCACCAACATCCATCTGTCGCCGTCATCGCCTCCGCATTGCGCGGGTACCATGCTCATATAACTAAGGGAGGATAATTGTAACATCCCAAACTTTTTAAGTTTGACTTATTGACTTGACCGTTATTCAACGTTAGGTTCGTTAAGTTTATGTGATTATATGATTAAATGCTTATGTGTTTTATGTGAAACAATTAATATGATGTATAATGAAAGTAATTAAAGCAACGTTATGAAAGTTAAGTGCTTGTTAGATCGTTAAGTCTCCCGGTAAGTGATCTAAGCTAAGAAAGTAATGTTTAGAAGTCAAGGGGCTTAAGTGTAAGTTTTGGAGTGGATGACCAGGGGTTAAGGGGCAATTAGGCAGCCCTAATTCTCACAAAAAGCTGCTCTCATACGTGAGAAAACCCTCCAGCCGATCTCCCTCCCTTTCCTAGCAAGTTTCCTTCAAGATCTCATCGTTTCGTGCTGTTTTGATCAAGTTTTGTTTGGATCTTGAATCCTCAAAGTTATCTACAGGTATTATAGGTAAATTCCCTTTGAAATCTGATCATATGAGTTTTATATGTGAGTTCAATCTAGGGCATAGGGTTTGGGTTGGGTTAATTAATTGATTGATCATCGATTTCATGTTTTCGGGTGATCAAAGGATTGTTATATGTTAGAAAATGATTAAAGGATCAATTGATGGTTTAAAGTTATCATAAGTATCATAGAAAAGGTTAATTTTAAGTCTCCAGGTCGGATTAAGGGTTTGGGTTCGTATGGAATTCGATTAAAGGGTTAAAAAGTTGGTTTTTGGTCGAACTGGGTTTTGTGCGGCGCATAAAAGCAAGTTTTGAAAGTGGATTTCAGATGGGAGCCCGTTATGCGGCGCACAGAAGTTCTGTGCGACGCACAGATGGAGTGCTCAGATTTCTGCTTAGTTTCTGTGACGAAATTTGTTGATTTGTGCGGTGCACAGACTTTCTGTGCGGTGCACAAATGCTTTTTATGGTTTTGTGAGGTGCACAGGACTTCCATACGGCGCACAAATGGGTCCAGTTTGGTACCTAAGTTTTGTTTAGCTTATAGATCGATCTTATACTCGTTCTAGGTTGTCGGGAGCACTTAGCAAGCACTGTAAGACATACATAACTCATTGTTAAGCGGTACCGAGGTAAGATAACATCTTTTACCACATGAGGGACAACAAAACATAAGTTTTCATAAGTTAACTTCCCCAATTGAATGTTTGTATGTTTATATGTATTCGGGAATGAATGGGAGGTTTCTATGGGAATGATTATGTTACCATTGATGATGAATGGTAAGCTTACGCATGCTATGATGAAATGATGATATGTTTATGTTATGAAATGATGTTATGATGAAATAAGGTAAATGTTAAGCTGATATGTATATGTTGATAATACGATAAGATGCTATGATGATATAAACGTATGTTGCTATGATGCTTATATGACATGATGATATGATGTTATTATGTTATAACGATATGTTGGTATGAATGATACGTTGATATGCAAATAAAGTGATATGACGATGTGATGTTAATATGTGATGACGTTATGTTGATGCATATATGTCTTATGATTGATTTCATGGCTTGAACACCTAGTCACTAGACTTCTATAGATTGTCATTCTATAGGTTGCCATGACACGTGCACGATTAAGGGCCCTAAAGTAAAGAAAGATGTATGTGATTAGTTTAGGTGAAAGTGTAGCCTAAGCTAATATAAAGTAAAGAAAGATACACGTGATTAGTTTAGGTGAAAGTGTAGCCTAAGCTAATATAATAAAGAAGTCTCGAGCATATGTAAAGTCTTGTGTTAAGCTTAACCCATGCTAGTTCTTCGGAGCTAGTGTGTACGTGGTCACGTGGTGTGGGAATCTAGATACCTCCCCGTGGCATAGTTATGTATGAGTGTATCCGGGTGGAGTAACTAACCACTACACGTGCAAAGTTCAAACGGTATACTCAGTTGGATTGACTTTGTCTTTCCTTAACGACGACGATGGACCACCGTAAGGTCTACCCATCAAGTCGGGTGTGAGGATCTCATGTAAGGTCTTATGGCCACCTACACACAACCCCACATCCCTAAGATAAGTGGCTTATGTCACATAGCCTACGTCTAGGCAAAAGAAAATTAAAGAAAGAAAGAAAGTAAAGAAAAGTAAAGAAATAAAGAAAGAAAAGAAAGATAAGAAAAGAAAGATGAAAAGTAAAGCTCTATGATGATAGGCACGTTTAGGACTACGATGGATCCTAATGTGTTAATTTATGTATGTTGCTTTAATGTTGATGTTATGTTCATATTAATGTGTGATATTATAGACACCATAGTAATGTGGTGATCTTGACGTGCTATGCCTAATATGTGATATTAACGATTATGAAAGGTTTTTGTTAATATATAAAGAATTGGCAACGTTTTCTTAAACTCATGTTATCTTACTTAGCTTTTAAAGCTAACACTTGTTCTTTTGAAAAACCTTGTTCCCTCAGGTTAAGCAGGTTGAGCTAGTGAACGACTTAGCTTGGTGAGGCGGGTAGTCGCTATGAAGAAGACCTTAGTTACCCTGCTTAAACACTTATGTTTAGCCATTATGATGTTGGCTACTTTATTAAGACTCATGTAATATTTATGTTGGCATTTATTTAGTGCTAAATCTGGATTATCTTATTTTGTTTTGATGGTATGGACGTTGTAACACCACTTTTTATGAATGGACTATCCGTTACGGATAGTTATGTTGTAAAGGTTCTGTTTTTCATTTCTAAAGGCGTTAGGCAAAAGCTTTTGAAAATCCAGGTTTTAAAATGACGGGTGTTACAAGTTGGTATCAGAGCAATGGTTTAAGTGAACCAATGACTATTGACCATAGGACTTGGACTTAAACCGTAAGATGAAATATGATAGGTTTTAGTACTTGTGCTTCAGCCGTAAGATAAGATGCTTGTAGGAGGGGTTGGGTTGAGTGAGAGAGTAGAATTAAGGCTTATTATGTGTTTCATGATTATTTCAAGAGCTTTAATTCTTCTAATTCTTGCTTATCCCGTTGTTATATCCTCATCTACTATGATACACGATTCTTGGAGGTAAAATGGCAATTCCTCCTCATGAAATTTTCAGGATTGAGTGTGTGGATATGTGTAAAGATCAGTGAAAAGTTATAGTCGGTCAGATGTTTATGATGATTATGATGTACATAAAGTTAAATGAAGTTTAAAGGTAGGTGAGAAGTGAAGTGACTGGTAGTCAATGTTGTTGAGTCTACTAGCTTAAAGGATATGGACCTGAAGTTGATGAGTGGAGTTAAGGTTGGACGCTTGAAGGGATAGAAGTAGGTGATGCACAGAAGGGTTACCGGGCACACGTATGGAAGGATACAGTTACAATTGCGGTCGCGAACGTAATTGTAAATGTATCACGACATGTGTGTGTTTGTGAGACTGTGTCTGTGTTGATCCGAATAAAGTGAAGATGGGAATGATGAATCACTGAATTGTATCGTATTTAACCACGCGAAGAGTAGACATGTATAAATGAAATAAAGAACGATGAAACAGAAGCAAGTGAAGGAGCTAACACTAAGGTTGATCGAACCCTTAACCATGAAGCTCTTTCATTCTATGAACACCATGTTATGATGTGAAGCTGCATTCGAGCTGTGAAGTGTTAAAGTTGTGCTTGGGAGTAAGGAAAACATTCAGGTTTCATTTGAAATTAATTTTCCTGATCATAGATGATATGCGACGCATGCACCATCCATGCGGCGCATATGCTGTTCTATTTTGGATATATGACTCGTTTTAGTTTTGATTTCGCTACGGGACGATATGTGAAGATTGGGACGAGTATCTTAAGGGGGAGGTAATTGCAACAACCCCAAACTTTTGTGTAACGGTTGACTTGAGTCATTAAGTCAACACATTGCTACCGTTAAGTCTCTTAACGAGTTAATGCTTACGTGGGTTTAATATGCTATATGTGAGAGGCTTTAATGCCTTAAAGATATATACGTTTATGTGTTAAAGATGCCAAGATGTGTTTAATATGTCGATAGAATTCCCGGTGGACGATTTAAGCTAGTTATGTGACGTATAGAAGTCTAGGATGGATTAATGATCAATCGGTGCATATAATCGATCCGTTTATCATCCTCCAAGGTATAGATCAAAATCTTTGCAGAATATTAGTCATATCCATCCATATATTTCGTCCATACCTGGACTTGTTGAGTAATGATAGATAAGAAACGTTTTGTTGTTAGATTGGCGATTTCGGGTCATTCGGCGATTGTTATTGCAATCAATTTGTATCTTGAGATTTCCTACAGGTATGAAGTTGTTTCTAAAGTCATTTTAATGTTCATATAGAACCAATATAGGGTTCACATCTGGTCTTGAGGTTTGATATGGATTCGATTGCGTTTGTGAGTCGATTTGGGTCATTCGGGCGTCAAATCAATTGTAAAATGAGTATAATGAATCCATGAATCAATTGATGATTTCATAATGATATATAAGTCATAATTTGATGTGTATGAACTGTAGAGGTCAGGGTAGCTTGACATGGATGTTTAATGGTGGAAGTTGTTTGCAAAACAAAGGGTTTATTAGGTTTGAAAATTCAGTCATTTTGCAAAAATCATATCTTCTTTATATGAATGACTTAGGAGATGACTCTTATTTTTCTGAAAACCTATATGTGTCCCCTAAATTCTATATGAATAAAGTTTCTTGTGATTTTGCCCAGAGATATGCGAAAAATGTCGATTTCCATAAATGGTCAGGTTTCGGACGAATACTGCAGACTGGTCTTGCAAACGTCATAACTTATTCATTAGAGCTCTTTAATAGTCAAACCATGCATTTTTGAAAAGGTCTTTGAGTTTGCCACATTTGTTAAGAACTGAGTTTTGTCTCATTCGGTCATCTTATGACCCAAAAGTTGTACTTGAGGAGGCTTATGAACCGTGGTGACATGCCTTAGAGGATGCCGCCTGAAATGTGATATGACCTATTATGATACAAGGTGTAGTAAATTTTGTATGTTGACGTGTTTTATAGGGTTAAAAGTCAAGACTAGACACCGAAAGTTTTGTTACAAAATGATTATTTAATGACCCTTTAACGAAAGTGATGAGTCACGTTATCATGGACTAAGAGACAAGGTTGCGTAGGAAGCTAAAGGTATTGATATGATACGAGCCCTTAGTAAATTGGTTGTCCAAGAATGTTTATTTTCCTGGTGAACTATTACACCGTTTCATTGGACATGAAAGAAAAGATGTGTGTTAAAGAAGTTCCCTTAAAGTGTGAAAGCTAATTGTTGAATGCTTCAAATCGAGACGACCGTTATGTAAAAAAATTTCCGATATGTTTTGGAAAAGTATAAAGGGAATGGTGAACTCAAATGGTGTCCATAACCCTTAGATTGATGGGAAAGAGAAAGGATGATTTAGGAACTTGGAAAGTCATATGATCGTGCGATAGTGCGTTGAGATTTTCATATACCATTGTTGAGTTCACATATAATGACAACTACGATGTAGGTATGGATGTCACTTCATGATATGACCTGTTATTGGAAGGAAAGTTGTAGAGCCAAATGACATGAAATAGCAGCTCATAAAGTTAGAATTGTTGAACGAGTGTTTTGATTAGCTCAAAATTGACTGAAGGTTCTGTAGTGAGCAAAGAAAGCTTATATTGAACAGGTGAGTATAATGGTTTAACCATAAGACCCTATGGAGGGATATGTTATGCATCGAAAGTTATGGCGAGTCGACCTTTTGTTCAATGAATAGTGTGAGTTATAGTAGCAAGTTAATGAGGATATGTGTCGAAAAGTCTTATTCGCCAAATGAATGGTCTTCGCTGAATGTAATGTATATACTACTTATGAAGGTTGAGTAAATGAGTTGACTACCTGGTTGACTTAAAGATTGAACCAAAGAAATGACGAAACGGTCAAAATGTAAAGTGAAAGTAGAAAAGACTATGTAAAGAGCTAATTGAGTTTGGCCATGCTAAGTTAAAGAACGACCTAAGGGAATCTTGAAAAGAAATGATAAAGTTAAGGATACAGATAAGTTATTTATATATGAGTGGCAAAATGATTATGAGGACAGAATCCTCTTAAGGGGGAGGTAATTGTAACATCCCAAACTTTTTAAGTTTGACTTAATGACTTGACCGTTATTCAACGTTAGGTTCGTTAAGTTTATGTGATTATATGATTAAATGCTTATGTTTTTTTATGTGAAACGATTAATATGATGTATAATGAAAGTAATTAAAGCAACATTATGAAAGTTAAGTGCTTGTTAGATCGTTAAGTCTCCCGGTAAGTGATCTAAGCTAAGAAAGTAATGTTTAGAAGTCAAGGGGCTTAAGTGTAAGTTTTGGAGTGGATGACCAGGGGTTAAGGGGCAATTAGGCAGCCCTAATTCTCACAAAAAGCTGCTCTCATACGTGAGAAAACCCTCCAGCCGATCTCCCTCCCTTTCCTAGCAAGTTTCCTTCAAGATCTCATCGTTTCGTGCCGTTTTGATCAAGTTTTATTTGGATCTTGAATTCTTAAAGTTATCTACAGGTATTATAGGTAAATTCCCTTTGAAATATAATCATATGAGTTTTATATGTGAGTTCAATCCAGGCCATAGGGTTTGGGTTGGGTTAATTAATTGATTGATCATCGATTTCATGTTTTCGGGTGATCAAAGGATTGTTATATGTTAGAAAATGATTAAAGGATCAATTGATGGTTTAAAGTTATCATAATTTTAAATAGCAAATAAAAAAGCTAAATACAAGATTAGAACTCATGACCTATAACTTTTAATATTATGCACAAACCACTTGATCTAACTTAATATGTGTTTATTTTTTGCAAACTATGGTAGATATTTAGTGAATATTAAAACTATAAAAGACATTGATAATATAATTGTTGATTTTTGTAACTTATCTCTTTCTATTTTCCTTTGTATTTAAATTTACTTTAACATAATATAAAACTAGATTATATTGATAATTTTATCTAATATTTTACTATCTGATTATATTATCAATGTTAAATTAGATATTTACTTTATCAATTTCACACACATATTTTTGATATTTGTTTTTATATTCAATTTAAATTTACTGTCTTAACCTTTATATCTTCTTTTTCCTCCTTTTTTTTTTCTTTATTTTACTTTATATATGTTCCTTTCAGATTTTACATGCATAATAAAAGTATAATATCATTAAAAATCTTTTAGTTATTATTATTATATAACATTTATTAATACTCTTACGTATATATGTTAATCATTGTTTTCAAATAATATTACTTAAAATTATATTATCATATGTATGGGTTAATTGTTAAAAATAAATTAATTATGCTTCTTATAGTATAGTACTAGATTTAAACCCGTGTCAAATACACGGATTATTTATGACATATTAAATATAAATTAAATATATGTCCAATAAAAGTTGTAAAAGAACAAACCAGTAAATTCAAATATAATGTAATTAAAATTGTGAAAGAACTGTAAGTCCCAACTCAATAGATGGTACTATGTTAGGTCCAGATTTAGTCCAGATTTACTGGAGTCGCTCCAGACTCGACTACTGGAGCCTTACTGAAGATCTGTCAAGAAACGTGTTCTACTGGACCTACTCCAGACTTGGAATCTGGAGTCCCTCTAAAGATTTGTCCAGAAATAATGGAAGATCAGTGAGCAAAATACTTGTATAGGAAATCTGGAGTATTCTCCAGATGAGCTCACTGGACTTCACCCCAGTCCAGATCAACTCTACTGAAGACATTCTGACTGAAGTCAAAGACTGAAGTCTGATGAAAGAAGACTGACAAATGGCGGAGTCCACTGGAAAGTCTTACCAGATCTGTACACTGGAGGATTGTTAGTGTTCTAGACCCTACAAGTCTGAACACTGATATCGAAGATTGACTTTTGCCTTTACACACTTTCCAAAGAACAATCCACTTGTTCTTTACCAAAGTATACGTGCGTAAAGGTGGTTGGACAAAAGGATACATAGTCATATTGATGTGACTTTATCCTTATTCCTTATCCAATACATTTAATGTTCTTGTCGGATCATTAAATGTATGCAACCATATTTGTACGGCACAAAATTCACTGGTGAATTTTGTTGCCTATAAATACAAAGTCATTTCTTTGAGAAAATACTTTTAAGCATACATTTTGCATTTAAGTGAATTTGTCCAAATACTCTCGATCTTAAACAGGGATACTTCACAACTTTAAGTATCTCGATCCAAAAGAGTTATTTGACAAATATAGATCATTTGTAACTCATAGGTTGTTAGGATACATACTTATTTGTATTATCTTGATTCCGCAACAACCTTGTGTTTTATTTAACATCATAAATAAAATACACAATTGAAAATTACATAATGTTCCACTTTATTTGTTTATTGCTTTAAGTCTTGTATTACTTTGTTTATATACTCTTGCATTTATTTACAAGTGATACTAGTCCAATCTAGTGATTATTAGACTTGTTGTATTATACACTTTCCTGGTTAACCATCGAACTTAAGGGACTCACATTTGGTATCAGAGCAGAAGGCTAAACATTGCCTAGATCTGTTTCTTGATGGCTAACCAAGAAAATACACAAGGTTTTAGTCTTGGTCCCGATCCTAATGCAAATATTAATGATCAAAATGAACCATCAATTGTTAATAACACTAATCCACCTCCTCCTCCTACTCCTGCTTCTCCACACGTACATGTGCACTACTCAAATAATCCTGTTCCTAAATTCAGTGGGAACAGTGATGAATTTGGTACGTGGAAAGCTAGGATGGTTTTGCATGTCACTGGTATTGAGAGGAACATGATGAAAATTTTAAACGAAGGTCCTTATGTACCAACATCACCTCTCAATCCCCTTCTTGATCCTTCTGGATCTAGAAGAGGAAGGGAAAAGAGGGAGGAACATTGGTCTGAAGAGGAGAGGAGATTGGTGAATCTAGACACTCTTCTCAAAAACATGATCCTCGGGGCCGTTCCAGAAACCCTAATTCTCACACTAGTTCTTTTTCCTAGTGCTAAAACCATGTGGGATGAACTTTTAAACCAACATGAAGGAGGAGATGACACCATTATCACCAAAAAGGTCTCCTTAAACAAGAGGTATGAGTCATTTTTTGCTCAACCTAACGAGTCTCTCATTGGTACTTACACCAGATTTATGAGTATCATAAACCAATTGAGAGGTCTTGGGGTTGGGAAGGACAAGGATATACTTCTGGAGAAATTTTGTGACATTCTACCCACCAAATGGTCTCACATGATCCTGGTCTTACGACAAGGTAAAACTCTGCACACACACACTCTCTCAACTCTATACGGAGCTTTCAGGTACACTAAAGAAAATCAAGCTCAGAGAGTGGTGGCAGAACAAGATGCTTTTAACCATGCCTCCAGTAGTCCTAATGTGGTTAGTCATACTGAACCACATAGTACAGCACTGATATCTTCTGAGAATGTATTTTCTATGAAGAAGATGGTGTCTGAACTCATGGATTCTGGAGAGTCCAGCCAAATCTCTCCAGACTGTTGTGATGAAACTGAAGATGATGACCTTATTGCAATGATTGCTAAAACGTTTAACCATTTCAAAGCAAGAGCAAATAGGCCATCTGGACAATTTGCATCCAGTTCTTCCACTGATAAGACCAATTTGACATGCTTTAAGTGTGGCAAAAAGGGTCATTTCATGAAAGAGTGCAGGTCCAGCCAGTTTGTATCCAAGCCTGGTCCATTCTCTTCAAATAATAAGCCTGATGATAGCTATAAACTGAAATATAAAAAGCTTAAGGCCCAGATTGCTCTCATGGCACAACAAATTGAAAACAATAATAAGTGCATGATTGCAACGACTGAAGAGAAGTGGGTTCCTTCTGATGAATCATCTGTTGATGAAGAAGAAGAAAGAGATTGCTGTTTCATGGCTCTGGAAGACGATGAGCACCTGGTGAAGGAAGATGTCACATCTGGATGATGGGTAGACATTGTTATTAAGAAGGTTAGTGATTATGATTGTGCAACTGACCAAGAATTAAAACTGGACATAGCTGAAGCTCTTAATTCTGATTTGATATTTGTAGAAACTGTTAGATCTGATTGTGTAAATGGTCTAGAAACAGATTCTTCTGAAATAACTGCTTTAAAATCAAAGTTAAAAGAACTTCAAGACATTGAACTGGCATTTCAAGCCCAGGTTCTGGTAACTGAACAATTGATTCAAGAAAAACAAGATCTTGAGATCATTTTAGAGAAAGAAAAACTGGTGATTAAATCATGGCTAGAAACCAAAAAGCCATATGATGCTGGAGTAAAACAATTTCCTGCTCAAAAACGTGCATACTTAGATGGAAATACTCATGTAGCATCATTAATACCAGTAATCGATCGATTACCAGAGGAGTTCAGGCCCACCACTGTCTATGATGAGCTTGTAACTCCCAAGACCAATTTTTACCCAGTTCAATCCCCAGAGGTCAAGACTGGAGCATTCCAGATGACTGCTCCAATTAAAGAGGTTTATCGGAATAAACCTTTGCCTCAGATCAATCCCCTACCTAAGCCTAGAACTGGAAAGGCTAAGGTGTCATCTGAAGAAAATATTTTGTCCAGGTTAGAGAGCCAGATTCAAATTCTGACTCGTCAATCTCAAAGTTTTAATGCAAGATTAAACTTTATTGAGAGTACTTCATCTGGCCCTAGACAAAATACAAAACCTTTTGCTAAGAAAGTTAAATCTATTTCTCCAGTTGAGAAAAAGAAAAAGGTTTCAAAATTATTAACCCCAGTGGTCTTTTCAACTAAGACCACTGTTGAAGAAAGTGAACTAAACCAGATTGCCCCAGGGACCTATAAGGGAGGGTCCAGTGAACCCATCAGTCGATGGGTTCCCAAATCTAACTGATAAGTATTTGGTGTATGTGCAGGGCGATCAAAAGAAATATATCTGGTATCTTGACAGTGCTGTTGGCAGGACGATGACTGGATGTAAGACCCTGCTGGAGGAGTTCACCATTTCTGATGGACCCTCCATTACTTTTGGAAATGATGGTTGTGGAAAGACTGAGGGATATGGTGTTCTGAACAATGGACAAGTCAAGTTCAGACGTGTTGCATTTGTGAATGGTTTGAAATACAACCTGATCAGTGTAAGTCAACTGTGTGATGATGGTTATCCAGTTCTATTCAATATTGCTCAGGGTATCGTATTCAACAAGGACTGGAAGGTAGTGTTGATTGCTCCCAGAAAAGGGAATGTGTACGTGATGGATATGGAAAGCTCTCCTTCAGAGCAGTGTTTCTATACTCAAGCTGATGAAGACACAAACTGGTTGTGGCACAAAAGGTTATCCCATTTAAATTTCAAGAATATTAATAAGTTGTCCAGAAAACAACTTGCAGATGGGTTACCTTCAGTGTCCTTCAAAAAGGAAAGGCCATGTCCAGGATGTGAGATGGGTAAGCAAAAACATACCAGTTTCAAGACCAGACAGAATTTCAGCATATCTGAACCCCTTCATATGCTTCATATGGACCTCTTTGGTCCAGTGAATGTTCAGACTCGTGCTGGTAAAAGATACACCCTGGTGATCGTAGATGAATTCTCCAGATATTGTTGGGTGATCTTTCTGAGGTCTAAAAGTGAAGCTGCTGCTGAAATCATCAGTCTTATCAAGTAAATTGAGCTCAAGTACAGTCGAAAAGTGTGTCAGTTAAGAAGTGACAATGGAACAGAATTCCAGAATGCAACTCTGGAGTCATTCTGTACTGACACTGGCATCTCCCAGAATTTCTCATCAGCCCGCTCTCCAGAACAAAATGGAGTGGTGGAAAGGAAGAATCGAACGCTAATAGAAGCTGCCAGGAGTATGCTTGTTGAATCTGGTCTGTCTACCAGTTTCTGGGCGGAAGCAATTGCAACTGCTTGCCACACCCAGAATCGATCAGTGTACATTAAAAGACACAAAAAGACAGCCTATGAAGTCTTAAGAAATAGAAAACCAAATATTGGTTATTTTCACGTTTTTGGATGTCCAGTTTACATCCTGAACGACTCTAGTCAGTTAGGCAAATTTGATGCCAAAGCTGATGAAGGGTATTTCTTAGGCTATTCAGCCATTCGCAAGGCCTTCAGAGTCTACAACAAGAGACTGGAAAAGGTCCATGAGTCAATTCATGTAACATTTGATGAATCAAATGCTGCAATCAACAAGAAGCCAGCCCTTGACACTCCCCAGTAACTCCAATTGTCTTTTGTGAATCTGATCCTATAAACGACAATAATGAAGATTCAAAAGACACAGTTTCCAGTCATCCTGATCTGGAACCTGTTCAGAAAAGAAACGCTCCAGTAGTACTCCATTCTATCCTTCTATTATTTTCAAACTACCCTCTGAAATTAATATTGGATCAGATGTTCGTACTACTCCCCCAGTATCAGTGTCAGTTGAAAATAGACCAAAAATGTCTTCTTATGAAGAATTTCAAACTGAACCAGTACTTCAGGAAATGCCTTCAAATGAAGAATTTCATGATGCAAATCGTGATTTAAATGACTCAGATGAAGATACTGAAGTAGTCTGGCAAGATCCTCCTCCAGAAGCAACTCCAGAGGAGACTCAACTGAATTCTTGCACTGATATTGTTGTCAGTAACAATCCTGGTCAGTACTCCAGATGGACAAAGCTCATCCTATTGATCAGATCATAGGTGACTCCAGTAGAGGAGTTCAGACCAGAAGAGCCTCCAGTAATCAATGCTTATACGTTAGTTTTCTATCTTTGATGGAACCAAAGAAGATTGACGAGGCTATGGAAGATCCAAGCTGGGTGACTGCTATGCAAGAAGAGCTTCACCAGTTTGAAAGGAACAAGGTCTGGTATCTGGTTCCTTTCCCAGTTGGAAAGAAAGAACCAATTGGAACAAGATGGGTCTTCAGAAACAAAGTAGATGAAGATGGCCACGTAATCAGAAACAAGGCCAGACTGGTAGCACAAGGCTACTGCCAGTCAGATGTCGACTTTGATGAATCATTTGCTCCAATGGCTAGACTTGAAGCGATCAGAATATTCTTAGCATTCGCTGCTTATCATCAGTTCAAGGTCTACCAGATGGATGTAAAGAGTGCTTTCTTGAATGGAAAGCTTGAAGAAGAAGTTTATGTCAGACAACCACCAGGTTTCGTTGATGAAAAGCATCCACATTGGGTATATCGTCTGGACAAAGCGCTATATGGCCTCAGACAAGCCCCACGTGCCTGGTATGACACTCTAACTAAACATTTGTTGAAAAATGGTTTCAAACGAGGTGCAATTGACAATACCTTATTTATTCTTCATGAAAAAGGTAATCTGTTAATGGTACAAATTTATGTTGATGATATTATTTTTGGGTCTACTGATGAAAACATGTGCAAGAAATTTTCAAAAATAATGTCAACTGAATATGAGATGAGTTTGATGGGTGAACTAACATATTTTCTTGGACTCCAGATTAAACAAAACAATGATGGCATTTTTATTAATCAGGAGAAATATGTTAGAGATCTTTTAAAGAAATTTGATATAAATTCTTCACCATCTAAACCAACTCCAATTTCTGCACCACTGATACTGGACTCCGATCCAGATGGTAAACCAGTGAACACCACTGTCTATAGAGGCATGGTTGGTTCACTGATGTATTTAACTGCTAGTAGACCAGATATTATGTTTTCAACATGTTTATGTGCCAGATATCAGTCTAATCCAAAGGAATCTCATATGCTTGCTGTAAAGCGCATACTGAAGTACCTTAAAGGTGTCCCCAGTCTAGGTCTTTGGTATCCCAAAGGCTCAGGCATGGATCTAATGGGTTATTCAGATTCAGATCATGCAGGTTGTAAGATAGATAGGAAATCCACAACTGGTGGATGTCATTTCCTAGGTGGCAAACTGGTCAGCTGGACCAGTAAGAAGCAAACTTCAGTTTCATTGTCCATTGCTGAAGCTGAATACGTGTCTGCAGCCAGTTGTTGTGCTCAGATACTCTGGATGAAGAACCAGTTGCTTGATTATGGTATTAAATATTCAAAGACCCCAATCTTTTGTGATAATACCAGTGCCATTTCTATCTCAAACAATCCAGTCATGCACTCCAGAACGAAGCACATTGATCTCAGGTATCACATCATTCGTGATCATATTATGAAAAACAACATTGAACTCCATTTTATTCCCACTGACAAACAACTCACTGACATTTTTACCAAACCTCTAGATGTCAAAACTTTTGAATATCTTGTTGGTGAGTTGGGAATGTTAAATCCTTAAATCTGGTGACTGCTCAGATATTGAACGCCTTTGTGTACTATCTTTGCATTATTAGATTTCTGGAACAACATTCCAGGGAAAGACTTGAAAGATATTTTTTTCTTAAAAAAAAAAATGTTTTAAGTTCAGGGGGAATTTATTAATTTATTTTCTCACTGGACAAACTCTTCAGAAAATGTTACTGGTGCTTTGTAAATGTGTCCCTCTCACTGGTAACTGGACAGATTGAAGTGCGTGTTTGAGGTGACATATGTCTCCTTGTAAATGTGTCCCTCTCATTTGTCTGAATTAGTTGACGTGCAAGTTTGAGGTTACCAGTCTTTCAAAAATGGTTTTCACTGGTACTTTACTGGAGTGTCCCTCCAGTGTACCATCAGTACATGTTCACTGGACTAATCCACCAGTGATACTGGAGTGTCCAGTCAACCTCCAGATGCACTGAAATATGTCATAATATTTTCTAAATACTTGGTCATTGTGTGTGCCACGTAAGCAAATCTTTTTGAAAATATCTTAATCCTACGTGGCATGTAAATTTTTCAACGTAATGATGGTCTTTTTACTTTGGGAAAACAAAAAGTACAACTTGTTACTGTTTGTGGGCTGTAAACCGTCATGCATTTATGTATGATGTGATGTAATTAATGCGGATCTCAAAACCCTATCAAAAACTTTATTTGATAATTTCAAATGAACCGTTTGAGTTCCATATTGTCTCTCCTATATATACCCACTTTCAATTTCAATTGCATTTACTTCGAACATATTTACTCCCAAATCTTTCAAATTCCTTCATTTACTTCTTCATTCTTTTTCCAATCATCATCATCTCTCATATTTACTCCATTTATATTTAATTCTTTCATCAAATCTTCATCATAACCTATACATATTCAATTTCATTTTCATCTTTTTATAAATGGCACCTAGACAATCAAGAACTAAAAATCTGCTTGCCAATGAATACATTCCTTCGGAAAATGTTGCTAGGGCACCTTATATCAATCTTGAGGCAAGTGCCATAAGAATCAATATGAATAACTGGATGGCAAAGACTCTCTCTGTCCAGTGTTCATGATGCCCAATCGATTATTGGGAGATTAAACTCATTCTTTCTCTCTTGCCCATTATATGGTGCGTTAACACTTAATCCAGGAAGGATGTACCACGAGTACCTATGTGAATTCTGGTACTCTGCTCAATATGACGATGAAACTTCATCGATCAATTATACTCTCAAGGGAGGTACCAGATCCCTTGGTTTCACAGCTAGTCTTCTCAGGTCTGTTCTCCAGTTGAACTATTTCGAACAGAATGAGTTGCCTATTGAGCTTCCCACTGGTATAAATACAAGGGAAGTATGCAGATTAATGGGGCATACAGATATATTGGATGAGCATGGTCAGCTATCCAGAAAAGGGACTATCTACATGAGCAAGCTGTCAGACTCATGGAGATATTTCTTCACACATATTGTTGAGTGTCTGGGAGGCAGTTCTGGAGGGTTAGACCAAATCAATCAAACCCACCTCCAGATTGCCTACTGCTTGTGGTTTGGGCTTAGGGTGGACTTTTCCCAGATTCTTTTTGATGACTTGGTTGAGCGACTTAGGGTGAAAGGAAGACAACCGTTTGTTCCTTATATTTGTTTCCTTTCCCTAATGTTTAAAAATGCTCTTGGAGACCAGTATGATATGGATACTACTCACTTTTCTGTGAGTGAGTATATGAGAGATTTGGTCAATCTCAGGTCTCCACTGGATGAGGTAGATATTCCTCAGTCCATGCTTTCCTTCCAAAGGGAAGAAGCTGAAATGGGTCCAGATAGAGGTCAAGTTGTTGAAGGACCATCTAGTGATGATGTACAGATCATTGAGGCTGTACAGCCCATTAGACAAGTTGCTCCAGAAGGTCAAGGTACAGAAGTTGTTGAACCTTCCAGACGTCCTAGAACAAACAGGCGTCTGATGAGAGCAGGACTTCAGGTAAATCCTGAAAGACATCCTGGTGATGTTATGAATCTAGATGGATCGCCAATTTATGAACAAGAGGTTGTTGAGCAGGTTGTTGAGGAAGTTAAAGATGTTCAGACTGATGAACATGCTTCTGGTGAGCAAGAGGCTCCACTGGACTTGAATGTAGATGCTGGTGAGCAAGTATATGTAGAGACTGGTGAACAGTCTGGTGAACAGACAGTTGGGACTGCTCCAGAATGGGATGATGTTGACTCCCCAATGTCTGAAGGTTTTGATGTTAACATGAATTTTCTGGGTGAAGATGTACAAGAAGAAGAAAATCTACCAGAAATGCCAACACCTCCACCAGAAATGCCACCACCACAATCAAACATGCCACCACCACCACCACCTTCAATTCCAGAACACACTCAATACTTCTCTCCAGCAACCACTCAACCTTCTCAATCTCAACTTCCACCTCGTGCGCCGGAGTCACCAGTTGAAACATCTGAAGCTGCAACTGAAGAGGACTGGGCACAAGTTCCTCTAATGACCAGATTACCCTCAACACTTGAACCTCCCAGTGGTCTCTCCACTTCATCTTCTGCCGAGGTCCAAGGCCTTTTAAGTAAGGTGGCGGACCTGGAGAGATCACTCCAGACTTCATCTCAGGTTATTTCTGACTTCAAATCATTATTATCAAATAACCTGGCATCTGAGATGAATGTCTTTGCTGGGAATGAGAAGCTGGTTTATGAGAAGCTTGATGAACTGGTACTGGCCACAAACAAAAACACTGAAACTTTCAAAGTGGCAGTCCAGGGTCTAGAGACAAGGTTGGTTAGTTCTGTTCAGACTGCAGTCACTGGTGAACTGGCAGGTCTGAAAGAAGATGTTCAGAATTTGGTTTTTAGGGTCAGTTCTCTGGAGACAAGACCCACACTAGACCAGGATGCAGTTGTCAGCACAATAAGTGATGCATGTATAAGGAAGTTCAGAAACAATATGCTGAAAGAAATATGTGAAGAAGTTTCTGAGACTGTTCTTCATAGCATTCATGATGGGGTGTTACCCCAAGTAGACAACTTACTGGATGAGAAGTTGCCAAAACACTTGCCTAAAGCTGTTGAAAATGTTCAGAAGGAAGTGCAGGCACTTCAGAAAGTTGTGTCTGAAACAACTCCAGTAGCAGGTATAACTTTTGGTGCACTGGACAGACTTATGCTTGAAGATTTATGGAATGATCTCAAGTCAAGGACTGGTGATCATTCCAAGGGGGAAAAGTCGTCTGGTGACCAAACACTGAAGAAATTATCACAAAGAGCATATGGCACTGAAGCCGGGCTACCTGAAAGAGCATATGGCACTGAAGCCGGGCTAACTGAAGGAGCTACTGGTACTGAAGCCAGTGAGCCCCAGTTTGAGACCTTCCCAGATATTCCAACTACACTGAAGGCTGTTAAAGGAAAAGAAAAAGTTGTATCTGGTGAAGAGGAAGAGCAAACTGAAGATGCTGATGATGAAACATCCAAGAAACTTGAACAAGAATGCATCATGATATAGATTTTCAAAAGAAATCAAAAAGATGAACTGCTGGCCCATCAAAGGGAGATGGCAACAATGGGTACTCTGGATTCTTACAATGCTGGCAGGTTAGGCATTAATATTGAAGTATATAAAAAGATGAAGGATGACCCCAGAGTTCATCAATGTTTGAGTTTACTGGATAATGTTCATGTACGCTCATTCTACGCTGAAGAAGAGCAAGTCTATGATTCGATAATTTATGGCGTGAGTGTACCAGAACTCATCAGACAAAGAAAGGATGAACTGGTAAGTCTCCAGAAAAAGATCAGAAAGAATGCTGGTGCTCTGGAGATTGAGTACAGGAAGAGACTTACTGGTTTACCAAAGTTGACTGCCAGACAAATCAAAGCAATCAAAGATGCTGATGTAAGCAATTTCATTCCCCTGGACACTTCTCGAAAAATCAATCGTCAAGAACTCCAATCTGCTGTAGAGCAAAGGATAGTGTCCAAGGAAACTGAATCATTGATCCAGCAAGCCAAGCTGAAAGAAAAATACAATGAGATGTTGAATTTCAGGGCTGATGCCAGAAGGATCACTGGTGCTGAAATCAAATTGGCTGAAAATAATGAAGGCATGTCTAAGTTTGAAGTAAAGTTGACCAGGGAGGGTAACTTTACTGATGAGAGGAAAAGTACTTCAGTCCAAGCATTTGGATGGAGTGAACTGAAGGAAATCGCTCTAACATTCAGGGGGAAGACAGATGTGTCGACTGATGTTAAAGCATTTCTGAAAAGGATTGAAAAGGTATGGAGAAGAAAGCAACAGATGGAAGTTGCAATGGGCATAAGAACGCCAGAATCAATACCATCTTCTCCATCACCAAAGAGAAAGGCTACTGAAGATGCTCCAGGACAGACATCAAAAAGAAGGGCCTGACTCTTATCATTTACTTGTTGTACATTATTGTCTTATGAAAATTGTATACTATTTATCAGTTGATGTATGTAATAATAGTTGTAATTTTTTATTCTTATAAGTAAATGATCAGATTTAGTCTAAGTTAGAACTTAAAAGATGAAACTGAAAACACTCATGATCTATAAAGTGTTTTCCAGTAACTTAGATTTTTTAGACAAATCGAAACTTGTGTTTTTCAAGCATACAAAATGTATAGATTCAAGCTTGAAAACACTTGCATTATTTCTAAACAAATAGGGGGAATTTGTTAGGTCCAGATTTAGTCCAGATTCACTGGACTCGCTCCAGACTCGACTACTGGAGCCTTACTGAAGATCTGTCCAGAAACGTGTTCTACTGGACCTACTCCAGACTTGGAATCTGGAGTCCCTCTGAAGATTTGTCCAGAAATAATGGAAGATCAGTGAGCAAAATACTTGTATAGGAAATCTGGAGTATTCTCCAGATGAGCTCACTGGACTTCACCCCAGTCCAGATCAACTCTACTGAAGACATTCTGACTGAAGTCAAAGACTGAAGTCTGAAGAAAGAAGACTGACAAATGGCGGAGTCCACTGGAAAGTCTTACCAGATCTGTACACTGGAGGATTGTTAGTGTTCTAGACCCTACAAGTCTGAACACTGATATCGAAGATTGACTTTTGCCTTTACACACTTTCCAAAAAACAATCCACTTGTTCATTACCAAAGTATACGTGTGTAAAGGTGGTTGGATAAAAGGATACATAGTCATATTGATGTGACTTTATCCTTATTCCTTATCCAATACATTTAATGTTCTTGTCGGATCATTAAATGTATGCAACCATATTTGTACGACACAAAATTCACTGGTGAATTTTGTTGCCTATAAATACAAAGTCATTTCTTTGAGAAAATACTTTTAAGCATACATTTTGCATTTAAGTGAATTTGTCCAAATACTCTCGATCTTAAACAGGGATACTTCACAACTTTAAGTATCTCGATCCAAAAGAGTTATTTGACAAATATAGATCATTTGTAACTCATAGGTTGTTAGGATACATACTTATTTGTATTATCTTGATTCCGCAACAACCTTGTGTTTTATTTAACATCATAAATAAAATACACAATTGAAAATTACATAATGTTCCACTTTATTTGTTTATTGCTTTAAGTCTTGTATTACTTTGTTTATATACTCTTGCATTTATTTACAAGTAATACTAGTCCAATCTAGTGATTATTAGACTTGTTGTATTATACACTTTCCTGGTTAACCATCGAACTTAAGGGACTCACATACTACCTGAAGACACCTCAATGTCAATGGTGGAGTTACTTTGCAATATAAGCTCTGAACTGGAGACGACCAGTTACAGAGAGTATATACCAAGTTCTAGATAGATTACTTATTAAGTGACAATAAGTAAAGAACAATGCAATAAAGAAAAATACTAAAGTAAATTGGTGAGACAATATATAATTTTCAAGTGTAATTTATTTATTAACTTTAAATAAATTACAAGGTTGTTGCGGAACCAAGATAATACAAAGTATGTAAATATCCTAACAACCTATGAACTACAATTGATCTACACTTGGAATTTCTCTAAACAATCGAAACACTTAAAGTTGTGAAATGTTCCTTTTGTGATTGAGAGAATATTGCACAAGTTTACCAAGAATATTGCAGGTATGCAAAGTGTGAAATCTTTCGAAGTGTGTTCGAAGAATTAAATATTCTTGTTGTGCAATGACTTGTATTTATAGGCAAAGTTAACATTGGGATGTTAACTTTGGCCGTACAAATGTGGTTGAGATCATTTAAGGAATAACATTTAATTCCTTAAAAAGCAGTGTAAAGTTGCAGTATAAAGCAACTTTACTCAACCAGCTTTATGTACCTTTTATTACTTAAATAATAAGATAATCTTATTATCCGGGTAAAAGCACATAAAACATAAAAGTCAATTCCTCGTAATCAGTGTAAAGCTTTGTAAGAGCTTTCCACTGACGGTCTCCAGTTTGTAACTGACTAGAATGTCAACTAGGCTTCGCTGCCATTGTCATTCTCTATCTTCCACTTGTTGTCTTCGACTTCAACTGGAAGGATTTTTCAACTGGTCAGTTCTCAACTGGAGGAAGTCTTCAGTTGCGTTAACTGTACGATGCAACTGGACTTCAATATATTTCTGGACAAATCTTCTGGGTCTTCAGGTGCAACTGGAGACTGGCCAGTTTACCAGTAAACTGGTCCTAACAAGAACAAACCTGTAAATTCAAATATAAATGACGTAATATTGGAATATAGATGAAAACGTTTAACTTGTTCATCTATCAATATCCTGTCATGACTCGTTGTTATAACAATTTCTTAATAATACAATTTAAGAAACTTGTAGATTTTGTTGTGTATTTGTTTTTCATGAAAGTTTTGGATTATACAGTTGTTATTTGTTAGATATAATTATTTTCCTTATATGTAACTATTGATAATTTGATAAGTTATAATTAGAGCTGGATGAGGACTAATTGTAAACAAAGTTGGTTTTTATATTTATTACAAGGTATTTTTTATTATTTAATTAGTTGGATATTTGGAATAAACATGACTTTTATATTTTATCTATTTTAATTTAGTAAAATTATTATTTTAAGAAAAGAGGTTTAAAAGTGTAAATTGGTGACGGAAAACCAAAAAGTGTAAATTAATATAGACATGTGCTGATTTAATTGATTTTGAGAAATTGAGAGCGTGATTGGAACAACCCCACCTGAAATATATATACAAAAAAGATAGAAAAAAAAAACTCGTTCTGTTTTCCCTGTTACTGATCCGCCAACCACAAAACCCTAACAAGTGAGAAAGAGCCAGGATCATACCTATATAGAAGAAGAAGATTCTCCATCTTTCTCTCTAAATTCCGATCCCTTTCTCAGGTACGATTTCTCTTCAATCTCTACCTATCTCTATATATATATACACATATACATACACTTATTTGATATATGTAATGATAAGTAGTGTTTTTTTTATCAAGTTTTGTTAGGGTTTTTTTCGATCACAATGGCGGCTGGCAGTATCACCACCAGCAGCTCAAGTAACAACTCACTTTTCTTTATTTTTATTTTTATTTTATTATATGCAAAAATTATCTAATAATAGTTTTTTGTTTTGGACAATTTTTGTTTTTCTAGTTTTTCTAGTGTGTAGTATTGTTTGATTTTGGAAAATTATTTGTTGATTTTTTAGTAAGTTAAAACTTTGTATATCTAAGCTTAAGAAGAACGATAACAAAAATAATTAAAAAAAACACATATTTTTTGGAAATGTTTAGTGTGCTAGTATTGTTTGATTTCCGAAAATTCCGTGTTTGATTTTTTTGTTGTTGTTTAAATTAAAATTTTTGCTTGCCAGAACTTGTATACCGAAGCTTAATAAGAATGAAATAAAGAACAAAAAAGTACTGGAAAAACAACATATAATCTTGGAAATTAGTTACAATTTTATTGTTTAGTAACTTGCTATATAATTATTGACTTAATGTGATATGTAATGGTTGTAGTGCTTGTAGTTATATGATTATGATTGGTGTTTTTTTAATCTCTTTCAAACAGGTTGGGCAAGCTTTCGTTCTGCAGTATTATCAGATACTGAACCAGTCACCAGGGCTTCTTTATAGATTCTATCATGATGATAGTAAACTTGGTCGTCTCGAAGATGATGGTTCAATGAGCATTACCACCACCATGGATGTATGCTCTCTATTCACTTTTGGGTTTTGTTTGTGTGTCTATTTTTTCTATAAAAGATATTTTAGTTTATCGTGTATAATTTATCTGAATAAGTCACATATAGAGTGATAGGCATTTAAACCATGAAGTGTGTATAACTTCATCATACTAGTTGTAGATGTCTTAAAAGTTGTTGGTAGCTTTATGCAACAAGCAGTCAAACATAGTACAATGCATACATGATTATATGTATGTCATCTCTGATTTTTGGGTTTTTGAGTCTTAATTTAGATCACTCTCAGGTCTTGCTTGAAAGCACCAGCAAGTTTCAAAATTTTGGTAGTTACTTGAAAGTTTTTTATGTATACTCTCTATGTTGGCGTGATATGCAGGAAATTAATGCGAAAATAATGTCACTTGACTATGGTGAATCCAGAGCCGAGTTCAAAACTGTTGATTCACAAGAATCGTTAAATGGTGGAGTCAATGTTCTAGTCACTGGATATATGACCGGAAAGGATAATAGTCTCCAGAACTTTACACAATCTTTCTTTCTCGCACCTCAAGAGAAAGGCTACTATGTGTTAAATGACATATTGCGTTTCATGGAGAGTGCTGATTATAGTGAAGGAGACCTCGCTCCTGCTGTGGATGTGGAGGCTCCTGTAATTCATGAGAAAGGTGACTAAGAAATAGATGCATTTGACTGTGACTAAAGCTGTATGATAGGAAATTGTATCTCTATGTATTGTTCCTCATGTATTTTTCTGAAATTTGTTGCTCTGTAGCACCTGAAGTTGTTCCAGTGCCGGAGAGTAATGTTTCTGAGCAAGCTGTTGTATTGCCAGAGGAATCTGATGCAGAAAAGGTGGTTCATGTGGATAATGGAGATGTACCTACTGCAGAGGAGGAAGACCCAGTTCCTGAGGTTGTTGAAGAAGTGCCGGATTCATCCCAGCTGGTTGCTGAATCTAATGTGAAAGTCGAGGAACTGCCGAAGAAGTCGTATGCATCTATTGTAAGTGGCCTGCTAGTCCGTTCTGTCCGATTTATTGTTGTTATTTACTAATGATGTCGTTAAACATTGAACAAACTGATCCCTCTCTGGGTTTGAAGACATGTGCTCTTTTTTCTAAATTGTAGACTTGCAGAGAAAGATGAATCGTTGCATATGGTTTATTTACTAGTAACAGCGAATTCTTCGTTTAACTGTTCTTGTTAAACCCATGTGTGGCAAATCTGCTAAGGGATTGATATATGTTTTTGACAATTTTCATGCATTACTAAAGGATTAGGGAAGCAAATGATCTGTTACAGCAAATTATGATATGCTTTCTTGTTGCTTAAGGTAATGGACTATAAGCAGAACAGTGTCTCTTTCTCAACTCCAGCACCTGCAGCGAGGAAAGCTCCACCAAGAAAACAGGAACATTTGAATAATGCTCCACCAACTGCTGTAGCTGCTGAACCAGTGGTTTTGAATGTGGATGCTCCTGAAAATGGTAATCACGAGGAAGAAGGTAGGTAAAATTTACCTATTGGAAGTGGATCATATGTATTAACATCTTTCATGATAAGTTTTGCTTCATCATATCTTTTCTCATAGCGTTTACAAATATCATTGTCTTTCCTTATGTATTCATGCATGAGTTGTGTATATAATATTCTTCTGTGTGAACAGCTGAAGGCTTCTCCGTCTATATCAAGAATCTTCCAGTGAGTGCTACAGTTGCCATGGTAGAGGAGGAATTCAAGAAGTTTGGACCTATTAAGCCTAATGGCGTTCAAGTTCGGAACAACAAGGTATGCATCTACTCGTTGCAATTTTATTCAATATGTTTTTTAATCTTTCACTCCACTGAAAGTCTGAAACTAATATTAGCAGCCACAGGGGTTTGGTTTTGGCTTTGTCGAGTTCGAGGTTCCTGAAGCAGCTCAAAAGGCGATTGAGGTATGTGAGTTGGTCATGTGTATTTCTGTTTATAAATTATAATATAAAAAGAGGCCATGCGATTGATTTGTGTTTTTTATTTCTTTAATAGTTACTAGCTGTATTGTTTGTTATTTAGTTATGTACTTGTCATATTAGTTGCTTCACCAATCAATTAACCGTCTTTCTTGTTGTTTATGGCCTGATTTGTTATGTTATGAATCCTATGCCAGTCATGCATTCCTGGAATTATTAATTGGCTTTTGCTGGGTACCTTTTTTTGTGTGTGTCAGTTTGGTGATGTGTATGGTATATTTAAGGTGATTTGATTCAATGTGTAGTCAAAAGACCGATATGCTTGTGTAGAGACTGTAGGGGGATGTGATAGTCGTTAAGGCCGGCCTTCTAATGATGATACTGTCCTACACCAGCCATATCTATTTGATCTATATATATATATATATAAATAAATATATATGAGAGGGGGAGTGAAGGACCAGTATGTAGTGTGTGAGGTGTCTCCCTTGAAGAAAAAAGTAGACATTGCTGAAGTGATCTGAGCAGGTGGTGAATTTGTTAACGAGTTTGGTTCCTAATAGATTAATTGATGGCCATACCCAGCTTTGTGTTAGGTTTTCTTTTGGTACTAACATTATTTCTAGTTCCATTCGAATGCTGCCAGATGTATACTCTTCGATATCAAATCGGTAATTCTGTATGGGTTTGTTTGATGTTTTACATGAACCTTTAAGTTTGCAAGAACCAATACAAATATTCACGTGAAAAGTTATTATACGAAAGCTGAACAATTCTGAAGTTGTTTGGGTTTAATGGCGAATCTTTGGAAGGTCTGTATAATCTGTTACTGCAGGCAAAGCACGCCTGTGGTTTTGGGTTTTTTGATGGCAAAGCTTTATGGTAAGAATTTTAGATATATCATGTATGTATGCCCTTTATGTATGTGCTATCTTTTCTCTTATGCTTTAGTCATGCCTCTTTGTCTAACTTTGGGCAGATCGTGAATTCTGATTATGTTTCTTGGTGTCTATATCCTTCAGATGAAAACTACATGATATATTCCTCCCAAGTTAACGTGAACCTTTACAGTTTTATTTGTTGTGATGATTTACTTTGTTGGATGTGACATCTCTTTCGATGCACAGGCTTCACCAGTCATAATCAATGGACGCAATGCTGTTGTTGAAGAGAAACGATCTATTAGAGGCATGTTATAGATATCTTCTTTCTACAGTATAAACAAATGCATTTTTTAAGCACCATATTAATAAGTTAAAACCTTTATTTTTGTTTTTAGTCATAACCGTTTATCATTATGAGCAATCTGAATAACTATGCTATTGTGCCTGCACTTTTTTTCTTAACTGCTTACTCATTTATAGGAGGAAACCGTGGAAGATTTGTAGCTGGAAGGGGACCCGGGTTCATCAGAAGCGATGGCATGAGAGGTCGTGGAAATTATGTTGGCGGCAGGGGTTTTGGTCGAGGTGGTGATTTTGGTGGCAACAGGAATGACTATGGTTTCAGAGGTAACAGCCGTGGAGGAGGTGATGGATATCAAAGAGACAACAATGGTGGGCGTGTGAACCGTGGACAGGATGTTAATGGGACTGCCAGAAATACAACACAATGAGAGTTCCCTATGGTGATTCACTGATAACACATAATTTCAAGAGACAAGATTGGTTGGTTTTTGGCTTCAAATTTCAAAATTGCAGTGGTGAGTAACATGATATTAGCGGCTATTCGTTGGTTTGGGAATTTTTCTAACCCTTTTTTATTTGCATGTGTTCTGTTTAGGTGATAATAGAGATGGATAGAAAGAGTTTGTTTTTTTAGTTTTTATTTTTTTGGCATTACTACCAGTCTATCACTGTATAGTAGTAGTAATCGGGGATTGTTATGCTCTCTTATCAACAATTGCTATCGGGTTTTTGACGGGGGATTTAATAATTTAGATTGTGCATTTTGTTAGGTGTAAACTACAGTATGGGTATTGAGTAGTAATCTATGTTTTCTTAGTACTTTGCTATTATGGTTGGATGTAGGGCTGGCATAACAGGTCACACGAAACCTGTTAAGACACGAACCTGTTAAGGTCAAACACGAACACGACCTGTTAACTAATCGTGTCATTTTTTTCAAACACGAACACGACACGAAAATTAATAGGTGCACCTGTTAAGACCTGTTAAGAAACCTGTTAACATTTATTTTATATAAGTCTTGATTAATACTTAAAAAAAACCTTAATGATACAAAAATTCTTACAAATCTCAATCAATACATAACGATAATAATCCTTAACATTACAAAAGTTCATAGACATCTTAACTAATACTAATCATATATCAAATCATAATATCAATTATTAGTATTTTTTATATGTGTATAACCTTAACAGGTCTTAACAGGTCTGCACCTGTTAAGACACGAATCTTAACAGGTCTCAACAGGTCTGGACCTGTTAAGACACGAAACAAACCTGTTAAGGTCAAACACGAAACCTGTTAAGAACAGGTCGTGTCGTGTCGTGTTAACAGGTTTCGTGTCAAAATTGCCGGCCTTAGTTGGATGATCCCGCTACAATTCCATTAGACATTTTTACGAAATTCATCTCTTCAAAATGGTGGACGTCTGAAGGGGTTATCAATAAAAAATTTAGGGTTAGTTGTAAACTTGTAATTGAAGGGGTAAACTACAACTACTATCACTTGCAGTAAATATAAATGAAAATGATTTGGGTATGTGAGTGAATATGCCTGGTAAGTAAGTTTGAATTATGGTCAGAATTCACAAGTTTACAATGAGGAAGATTGAAGGCTGGTTTCTTCTTTTGTTGGAATTAAACCATATTAAGGATCTTGGGAATGTCGTTCATAAAAAGGTGATCTTGGCTAGCAAAAGATCAGTCATTAGAGCAGCCTATTATTGTGAAGGCAACCAAATGCATTGTTGGTTCTGGGATTGAAGTGGATAACTTGACACGATACAAATTTATAATATAACAATTCATAAAAGTCAATTTGTGTCTATGTTTACTGTAGCTAAGAGAATTAATTTTTTATTTTCTTGTGTCTATGTTTACTGTAGCTAAGAAAATTAGTTTTTTATTTACATTAAAGTAGGAGCAATAAACAATCATTAAAATTTCAGTTTTCCATTACACGTGATATGCCATGAGTTTGTTTTTGTTAACCAATGGATTTTTTTTTGTCTTTTTGTATTTCACTCCTTTACTGGTATAATATGTTGTTGCTTTAATTGTATAGAGGTATAGTAAGAAACAATTATAATTAATTTTTATTTTTTTAACATAAAAGCTTATCAACTTCTTTTTTTTTAAAAATATATTTCTTTTAGTTACTTCAGTATGCATGTCACACCATTTATATTATTATTTAAAGGTTTTTTTTTATATTTTTTTATAAATTGTTCATCAACCTTTAAACTTTACTGTTTTAGGTTTATATGTTAAGAAAAATGCTTTCAAAAATAAAATAGTGGCTTTCCCAAAATAAGTTTCCCTGTAATTAAAGTTAAGTATATCGGGAAAGGATTCCCTAAATTTACCCAACTTGACTAATCTTGACCTTTGATTTAAAATCAAGGGTTAAGATTAAAAGATGATTATTTAATCTTAACCCTTGATTTTAAATCAAGGGTCAAGATTACTCTAACTTGACCTATCAAGTTACTAGTAACTTTAGGGAATCCTTTCCCAAGTATATCAATGTTGTTAATCCCGGCCAATGGCCGAGTATATTTTACTAGTTACAAACAAACTACAACTTATTGCTTCCTACTAATTATTGTGAAAGAAATATTTAAACGACTTAGTTGTCTCTTTTAATCTATATTAATAAATTCACTTTTTTAGATATATATATAACTATTGTTTAATTTGTAGACAAATATATAGTATACATAAGCTCTTATGATTATATTGTTGTCACATTTTTATACATCTGTGTGTTAGATAATCCATCTTTTAACGCATGTATTTAATGAAATTTACGAATCTTTTATATACACGATTAATTATCCATCATTGGTACGTATTGTGTGGGTATGCTTGAATTTGAATTATGTATTAACAACATTCCTCTTGTAATTGTTATAGAACTTCTATATCCATATCCAGGTGGGAAATAATTTTTTCTAATGTGGTGCTGACAAGGATTAATGGTAATAAGTGAGAAAATTTTAAAGTTTTAAAAAAAAGTCAAAAATACAAATGAGTCAAGTTCAAAAGGAAAATAGTAATGATTGGTTTAGTGATGACACGAGTTTGAGTGTTCGCCTCACTCATATTTAAACCTTAGCCTTTAGTCCATCAAATGTGTGTGAGCATCATAATCGCCCAAACCTCCTTTTTTGTGTGAAGACTTTTGTCCCCGGCCCATATCTTAGCAGAGCTACTTACAATACTCGCACGACCGACATTAACTTATTTAGATATTATTGTGGCTGTTGTATACACAGCTGGAGTTCAAATTTGATATGAACTACATTGATCAGATGTATGTAAAAATCATAATAATTGATGCAATTTGCTAGCCAATAACTCAATTTTGCATGTCAGAAAATCGAATAAAACAAAGTTAAAGTCCTAAAATGCATGTGACAGAATTGCCTGCTGCTAATGGAATATCCATTGTGAATGAACTGCCTTTGGGCTTGACAGTTTACATTTCTTCCCAATGCGAATAGAAAGGAGATCCGAGTTCAGATCACAAAGCTTAATAGCATCTAGTAGAACTAGTTTAGAGGCCGTATCTTGGAATCTCTTCGATTTAAGCACACATCATCTGTAGTGATGTCGTGGTGAGGACTTGGAATAATACAAAATTATAATAACAACAAAGGTATAAGAGTGTTTCAAGACTCCTTTGCGGACTTTTCATGAGGGATAATGTTTACCAGGATCTACTCAACAACTAATAAAAAAAGCATGAATGCTAACAGGGTACTGAAGGCATTAGTCATGAATCATGATTATATATTGAACTGATGTTTTTAATTAAACAAATACTCGTAACAAGATAATTTAACTATGGAACTATAAACACTTCAGAAATGCATTTTAAAACTAATATAGAAAGGATGCTGCTGTCATAATTGGAACTGGAAAGCATCTGATAAACCGTCGTTCAGTTTACGTGTAAAGGTAATCACAAAAAATATCCTCCTGGCTGGACTAGTTTTGCTGAATGCTGTTTTGCAAGGAATAGAACCATCACTGGATCATAAGTTTAATGACCAAAATTGCAGGCTTGTACAAACTCCATATCATAGTCGACATATTTAGTCCAAAGTGGGCGGAACTGGTTCATAGCAATGTCAAGCCATGGTTTCATATTCCCATTAAAATGAACAACTGCAGCATTATTGATCTCTTCCATGCTTATGCTTGGGTTATATCCAAGTCCCAATACATGCCAAGACTTCTCTAATGGTTTGGTTGTAGAATAAAACGTGATCAGGCCAGGTGGTAGTGTCCCCAATTTCCATAAAGTACGGTTTTCATTCTGCAAAAACATATTCTTAGTTAGAAATATATAACAAACTAACTTTGTGAAAGATTTCTTTTCAGATCTCATAAAAGCGAAACAAAGCATCTATTTCGGGTTCTACGATAGGGAATCTCGGCAGAATATAAGCTTAAGTATACACAGAATAATAATGCAGCAAGACTCGCAACAATATATACTTAGAACATCAAAAAGACTTTAATACAATAAAGCAGGTAACTCATAACATATATGCTGGCCTATACTTCTAAGCACGTTATCAGGCAAAAGTGGAAGGTAAACATTTCCAAACATATCAAAGTTATCACCAATCAGTTCAAAAGTATTGACAGCATACACAAAGATTTACTACGTTCATACAACTTACCAGATTTTGCCAGTAATGATACTCCTCAGTGCACTTCTCTCTCCTCCAGGCATCCAAATCAAAGAAGTTCATCCCATAAGCCCAGGCACATGCCTTGGGATTAAACTTCTCCTTGATCAAAGGGTGAGAGAAATTCATGTATTGTGAATAACGATGGAACGATCCAAAACAAGTCTCAACGGCTCCATTCACCTTCCCATCCATGTCTATCTTCCAAAGCCCGGTCAAATCCTTCTGAACAATAATATCATCATCCAAAAACAGAACCCTGTGCAGTGTTGGGTACATCTCAGGCAAATAAAACCTCAAATGGTTCAAGATAGACAGGTACTTGGGATTCCTGAACTTCATATTGGTCGTATCCTTTGTCGCATTCTCAAGTTTATTCTCAAAGTAAAACTTTTGCAAATTTGCTGATTCTAGCTGTTTCAGCACCGGAACGTAATTCGAATTCAAAAACTTGTAATCCTCCACCGCCTTAATTTCAATATGAGCACCGTTATACTCTTTCATCTTAAACATAACTTGCATCGCACCTAGATTCATCTTATCCGTCACAACATGGAAAACGTGCTTCGACGGCTCTTTCGTATTCTTAACAGCCGAATTAACCACAACCGAGGCAGCAATCACATTATCCGAAAATATAGCATAATGATAGAGCTTCGGATCATCAAACTCAACCGGCCGCTCCTTTCCTTCATCAGAATACTTATCCGGATGCGCAATTCTCTCTTCCATCAGTCTCATAGTCAAACAATGCAAACTCTTAGGAATCGACTTCGCAGCAATCAAACTCGAGAAGGCACCTTGTTTCTTCGCTTTCGTCAACTGCTCATTAACCGAAAAAATCGAATCCTTCAGCTTCTGAATCTTAAGCTGATTATCAAACGACTCTTTTGCCTCAGCTATCACCTGCCTAGTCACCTTAATTCTTTCCTTAACCTCCTTCTCAAACAACCGCAGTGTCGGTTCGTCAATTGAATTCGCATCAGATTCCGATAACGCTTTATAAGAAGGTTTCGACAACAGATCTGTATAGTTTCGCGACAGATCAGCGAAAATTCTAACGAGTTTCGAGTTTTCAAGCTTTAATTTACGCGCATAAGCAGCATAAGCTAACGCAAGTGATCTGTGATCATCTGCTTGTTTTCGGATCTGATCAAATCTAGGCTTTAACGGATCGGATTTCAAAGCAAGTGCAGATCTACGGAATGATCCAGTAACTACGTTCGTATTGAATGTAAAATCTAGATTCTACAATAAAAACAGTATATACATAATCATTTATTAATTAATACATCATCATTATATAATAAATACACAATATATAGATATAGATATAAATTCTAGACAATAAATAAAATCAATTAATAAGTAAATAAATGTAAACGGAAAAATAATATATAATAACGAACATATATACATACAGAGTTGGAATGGGATGAAACGACGTCGTTTGATGAAGATGTGAAGAGGAACGAGAGTGTGAAGAAGAGGAAGACGGAGATGGAAAGAACGGTGGCGAATCGTTTGAAAGTAGCGCCGGTGTTCCGTACGGAGATTGAGCTCCGGTTGTTGCTACCGGAGATCACCGCCATGAGTGTGAACTGAATATGCTCCGGTGAAAGCGGGTGTTAGTTAGTTTTTTTACACACATAGATTATACATACACTGGAAATATAATGAGTGGAAGAAAGGTGTGAGTGTGATTGGGAAAGTGAGATGTGACGGTGGGATAGGGGGAGGCCGTGTGGGGCCCAAACTACTATTGTCAAATTTACTGATATTTTTATTTTCCTAATATGAATGGAGTCCCGTTTGGTTTATTTGGGAGGGGGAGCTATAATTTGATTCAGAAGTGAGTATTTTTTTAATTATTTATTTTGTCACTTTTAAATTATTTGTCGAATATAATGTTTCAAATCTGAAGTTTTTAAAATAAAATAAAAAACAGAACTCGCTATTATTAAATTGCTTGGTGAATGTTACTATTTTTCCAAAATATATTTTGATGTTGATAATCATAGTGTTTAAAATTGTAGTTAGAATACAACAAAATATTACACATAATTTTCAACTATCAAATATGAAACCTTACTACAAATTAAATATAGCTCTAGAGATTATTAAATTTATTATCAAACCCCTTAATATTTTTGTTGGTTTGAAGTTACTTTCTGTTGTTTAAATACAAGTTTATTTGGATAAATAAATGATCTTTCATCGGAAGATATTATTCTAATAATCTTGTTATAATCACAATGCTTTGAAATATGTTATGTGTAACTTTCTTTTCGTTGCATTTCTTAAATTTTTTTACAAATATTATTATCTTATATTGTTAAACAAACAAGGGAAGAGAATATCTTTTGATAGTATATCATTGCTTATCTTATTCTTTAATCTGTGTATATTTGTGAAGGGAAGCGATCTGTACACCATCATATTTTGATCCACTATATATGTTTTACATGGTTGTACTATACAACACAATAAAGCATATTTGATGGTGTGTTGCCAAAAACTAGTGGTGTACGTATCACCACTCATTCGTAAAGGATAAAACGTATGATGTCATGTTCACTGCTTAAATTATCCCGTAACACTAATGCTTTATGCATTTAAAAAAAAAGTTTTTACTAATAAATAGTTGTATACGGTGTGTGAATTATTTTACTTTAGAGGGTATATTTACGAAAAGAAAAGAGGAAATAAAAGCCCTAGCCTAAAGTAATTTTCTATCGTTAATTTAAGTTTGACTATTGGTTGTACCTCCGTCACAATTTAAATTTCTTAGTTTGATTTTTAAAGTATTTTTTTTTTAATTTTGACCATAAATACTTTTGTTTGTATACATCTGATGTAAAATGTTTGGATAAATTAGTGCCCCTGGGGCACTAGCTATAATGCATTTAATGAAGTCAAATTTTCCTTAAATAAAAAATCATGTATTTTTGACGCATATAAAAATGGTAATTATCATATTGAATTAATGAACATTAAGTGTAATTTTTAATAGTATAAGAAATACGAACTTCATTGAATGCATTATAACTAGTGCCCAGCAAATCCCAAAAAATTAAATTCAGAAGGAATTGTTATGCTTATCATTACAAAACCAACTAGTGTTGGAAATAAGTACCAGATGGATTTTAATATGGGGGTCGGGGAGAACCTAAAACTTTGTGTTGCGGACTTGCGGTCTAATGAAAATATTCTATAATTTCTATTGAACAATGATATTACGGCTTTGTTTCCTTTTTACTTAATAAACTTAAAAGTTAAGAACTTAATCATTCAGTTAAATTTCATGTTTCTTTTTTGACTTAATAAACAAAAATAACCGTCAATTACCTATATTTTACTTAATACATACAGACATTCTTAATGTATTCAGTCACCTAATACACTCAGCACTTAATGACTAAAAAAAGAAACGGGCACATTTCAAAGTACAACAAATATCGATTAAAAGAGACTTGACAATAGGAAACTTCCCATATCTAAAAATCCATCCCAAAAACATTTTATTAAGAAGAAGTGAATATCAAATAAAATATCACCGTATATGAGTTAGATGATTGAAATAGCCCAATCGGTATGTAAAACTTCTCGTCAAGTAAAATGTAGGAAGATCATTATTTTTTTATAACGATAAACGGTCAAAAATAATACATAAATAAATAATAACATAAGATATAAAATACACTTTTTGTCTCGAATTGGTAAAGTCTTAGATATTAAAAAGATCATTCGGGTTCGAGACTCACTTTACATTTTATGGATACAAATTATTGGGTTATGGGGGGTCAGAAATCTTAAGTTGCATTTTACACATTTTTGTTAAAAGGGTTAAGTGCATGAAAATGTAACAAACTATACCCAAAAAGTAATTGTGTGCATGAACAATAAAAACATTTATTGTATGTAAGAAACTCGGGTAAATGTTTAAAGTAGTAAGCAACCTAGTAAATGGCTTATGTGGGGCCGGTTTTATCACATGGATTGCAGGTGGATGAAATACTTTGACCACATATTCATTTTCATGTTTCTCTCTTTTTTTTCTAAGGCCACTTTCTCTCTCTCTCTCACTGACTATACAACAACCAAACCCTATTTCCTTTCATCTTGTATCTTTTTTTTTTTATTTTTTATTTTTAATCTATTAGTAAGTATGTCTTTTGATGTAAATTTATCAAAGAAAAATGATTAAGATGATTGTGGGTCTAAAGTCCAAACCCGAATGATGATGTTGTTCGTTTAGGGATGGGGTGACCGGAAACGATGGTGGTGATGAAAAGTGACGGCGGCGGCGGAGTGATGAGAAGTGGCCGAAATCTGCTCCTCATATGTATCTATTTATTTTAATTTATTGATGATGGTGATGATTTGTTTACAAAATAACATTTGGGTGGGTTTCGATTTTCCGGCCGCCATCGTTATTTCGGTCATCATCGCAGCACCACCATTCCCGGCCACTTGTTACCTTCTCTTTTGTAGATTTCGATTTACATACAAATCATTATTAATTTTAAGCCACAACCCACTCTCACTTTTCACCGCCGTTCACCACCTCTTGGAATCCTTCCCCAAATTCCGGCGACGAATGTTTATAGACATATTTTACATGGGTTTCAATTTTGAAGTTTTACTTAACTTGGATCATAGATTATCGGCAGATGAAGTTCATGGATTCTCCATAAATATGTGATGTGTCTCAATATATACATATTTCCCACATCTTATTTGGACGTTTTAGGCATGTTTGATAGCCGTTTATACATGTTTTGTGGTGCTTTATGGTATTTGCTAGTGATTTCAGGTCTACAGCAGGTACATCGCTCATAATTGGTAGAAAATAGCTTAAGAATGGTCCATATGCACTAACGATGAAGAACGAAGCTGAAATTCCAAAATCTGACAGAATTCGCGGCGCGACCAGGTAGTATCACGGCGCGATACAGCACAAAAGTCCAATCGCGGCGCGACCCAAGCAACTCGCGACGCGACAAAAGTCCCTGGAATGAAATGCTCCAGCTTTAGCACACCTCGCGGCGCGACCAAGGGGGCTCGCGACGCGAATTCAGTCTGACAAGTCGACTTTCTCTCTCCTGGGGTATAAATACCAAACCCCATTCAACCCTAAACCTAATCTTGGACACTCCAGCCTTCACACTCTTTCTCCATCCGATTTTAAGGGTTTTTCAAGGGTTTTTCATCATCAAAACTATTGTGAAGACTTGAAGATTAATTTTGGCTCTTGATTATTGATTGTAGCTTGGTTGTAACCTTGATTTGGATTATTACTTCATATTTGGTAACTATGTTCTCCTTTCTATTTGAATCTCTAGTTATTTTCATTATGAGTAGCTAAATCCCTATACATCCATGAAGATGAAGTGAAACAATTAGTTATGGTTGCATAATATTTTGAATTCAAGTTGGTTTTACTTAACATTTTGTCAAGATCTTAATGAAGTGATTTCTTCTACTTAAACTTGTGTTCTTGGTGAAATTTGTGTTCTTCGATAGTGGTACTAGTTGAATGCAAGTATTATTTTAGTTGTTTGTCTATGAATAACTAGTGCTAGGTCATGGTATGATAGTAAAGAATACAAGTCTAACAGGAATTATTTTGTTAAGTGGATTTAACGGTTGGTGGTACCACGTTTCTTTCACAAAGATAAAAATTGTTATTTAAATAATCAAACAAACTAGTTAGTTCAAGGAATCGTAGCAGGGTTGGTGGTACCACTTGTTGCAAGAAATTGTATTGATTAGGTGATTGAGTCGATTTTACAAACGGAGTGCACGCCGGTTGTGTTTTTGTCTTGTCACGATTATTATCACCAACATATATGAATTTTGGGCTTAACCTATATGCAACCTAGACTTTTTGTGTAGCGGATTCGACATAGATGGCTTTTTAATTATTTGTTTACAACTAAAATCTTTTAGCGTGCTCTCGATTGACACCGGTTGAGTACTTTATTTTACTTGTCGTTTACGTAGTTTTCAGAATCGCAAAGTGACAATTAGGTCACACCAAACCTTTTACTTATTTCACATTTTTACAACCTTTAGTACAACAATCAGTCCTTGTGTTCGATCCTGGTCTTGCCAGTTAGCTATATTACATACGAACGGGTACACTGCCCGTAAGTGTTTTGTAGTCAGTTAGCGGTAGATCTTGTTATAAATTATAAACTAGATTTCACACATCAATATGTATATATTGTCTTTTTTTATATATATGTAATTATCTTAATCAATTAAATCCACATAAGGTGTCCACCTAAGCAGTCAACGTTGAAAAGTCAAAAGGGTGACCGACAACTTACCCAGCCAGTCACTCGTGCATTGTTTATAACTTTTTTTCGAGATCTTTACATACAATAGAGGTTTAGAAAGTTCATGCACACAATAACTTTTCGGTCATAGTTAATAACATTCTGGCGCACTTAACCTTGTTAAAAATATCAAGTTGTAAGTTAAATATGTAAATTTAGAATAAATCATTAAATAATGGGTAACACTTCAGTGAGAACACCCTTAAAATAAGAACACAGTAAGAACACTTAAAAACATCATTTTGATGCATTAAAAGTCCATAAAACTAACATAGTGTATAACTAACATAGTGTTTAACAATATATTGATCCGTCAAAATCGAAAAAATCATGTTTTTTTTTGTGTGCATCCATTTTTATGAATATGCATCCAAGATGGATACACAAAACAAAAAACATGATTTTCTCGATTTTGACAGATCAATGTGTTGTTAAATACTTAAATAATGATAATTAGTTATACACTATGTTAGTTTATGAAATTTTAATGCATCAAAATAAAGTTTTTAAATGTTCTCACCGTGTTCTCATTTTAAGGGTGTACTCAAAATAGATAAAGTTTTAGTTTAGGTTAAATTCAAATCAGAATAACTATATATTAACGTAGTCTATGTAGATTTTTGATGATGACATATAATTGTCTTGGATCATATTAAGGCCTATGCTTATAAAGAGGGGAGTCCTGGAGCTTCTTGCCTGCCAGCTCAGCGCCACATCATCCAGGACTTCCCTCAGGACTCTCCCTACCTATAAAGACAGCTTCTTAAAATTTTTTTGCCACATCATCAATTCCTTTATCATATTATATTTTTAAAAAACAAAACTAAATAAACTCTTTAATAATAATAAAAACACATAAGTCAATAAAACTTAAAATACACAAAAGTTAAAATACTAAATTAATTTTGGGGGTTAAGTTTAACATTTAAAAAACTAGTATAATTATTTATAAATGTGTTAATATTTCAGGGGTTAAATTTGAAAATTAAATAAAGAGCATTATAATATATATCATCACATGCCTGCCTTCGTCTTCATCAAGATACCGGCGGCCAAAAACTCGATAATCCGGCCAAATAATTTCAGAGCCATATACACATATATATAGATATGTATATATATAGATAATTGTTGGGTTTCCGTTAATCGCGCAACTAGTTTGGGTCTACAATGAACGTTCATTTTCCGCAAGGTTATCAGAGTCATTATTAAAACATGTGTGGTATCTTTTGTAAATAATTAAAATGGTTAATTATTTAAATTCAAAAACAAATTTATATTAATTAAAAGCATGTTTTGTAAACCATGAACGTTCTTAATTAACAATCATTAGTCTCAACATAAATGAATTAATACAATTAATTCATTTAGACAATTAATCTAGTTTAATCGTCTAAAGACTAATACCATTAATTAAAGCGGAATAATTAACGAAACAATTAAATCTAATTTAATTCCCTAAATATAATCAAAGCCAAGGATCTAACATGCATGCAAATATAGCAAACTAAAATAGATAAACATAAATAAATAGAACGAAAGAACACTAACCTTTTAGCGCGCGAAACCCTAAAAATTCGACTAGTAAAGTCGACCACCACGAACCGGACTCGAACACGAACACCTTGCCACGAAATAAGAGTCCAAGTGTAGAACTCCTCAAGAGGTGCACACACACGAACAAATCTTCAAGACTAGCTAGTTGCTAGCCTTAACTTGTTATTTAATATATATATATATAATATATATAAATATATATATATAAATTTCTATATAATAATATATATATTATATATATATATATATATATATATATATATATATATATATATATATATATATATATATATATATATATATATATATATATATATATATATATATATATATATATATATATATATATATATATATATATATATATATATATATATATATATATATATATATATATATATATATATATATATATATATATATATATATATATATATATATATATATATATATATATATATATATATATATATATATATATATATATATATATATATATATATATATATATATATATATATATATATATATATATATATATATATATATATATATATATATATATATATATATATATATATATATATATATATATATATATATATATATATATATATATATATATATATATATATATATATATATATATATATATATATATATATATATATATATATATATATATATATCTCTATATATATATATATATATATATATATATATATATATATATATATATATAAGGTGTTATTTAATATATATATATATAAATATATATATATTAAATATATAAAATATAACTAGAATGCAAAAGCCAAAAACCCTAACAAGGATGCTAGAGGATTTCGACTTCCACAAGGAGGGGAGGGTCGAAATTTTTGTACAAGAAACAAGAGGGATTAAGGGTTCTTTATATAGGCATAGAAAACCCTTAACTTTCCTTCTTTGAATCAATGTGGGATAAGGAAACCAAGTTTCCTTTTCCCTCCCTTCCTTTGGTCGTCCACCGCCCCTATGGGGTATCCATGGGACAATCTAGTTTGGTCCATGATCAAATGGATTGGTCCATGGTGCTTAGGTACCCGATCCGATTTTTACCCGATACGCGGTTTCGACACGAAAATTATTTCCAAATCTATTTTTGGAAAGTTCTTATATTTTACATATTTTCACAAGTTCAACTAGCCTTTCAGTGTTCTTCGCGTGTGACCCTTCTTGGATCATATATAAACGGCCGTATAAATTTCGTTGAGATATTTCCATAATTCTAACACTCCCACTTGGGAATCTCTCCAACGAAAACAAGTATACCGACACCGAACGTTCGTCTAGCACCACGACGATGCCCCCAGAAATATATGACTATATACGTTCATGACAATTATCAACTCTTGATTCTTGTACATTAAAAACTTGTCTTTTAATGTTTTGGTCAAATGTTTATATTTCCCTCTATGCTTCCGATGCGCACATCAAGCCATGAGACGCGGATACGCTTCATACTCATATAGCTTGGTTTAGTTTCTCGATATCTTTGAATGGAAATGATTCTAACCAAAAACACTTACTAAAAACGAATTCTAGTAATGTCCCGGGGTACGGCCGTACACTTCTATCATTTCTACTCATCGAGTGGCCGTGTGCCATCTTATCCAAACTTGGCGAGCAAATCCTTTATTGACTACATACGTCTCTTCCATATTTCACCACATATCCAAAACAGCCCATACTACTGTCGGTTAAGTTCCAGGTTCGGTACTGAATCCAAATATGTGACTACGTACTCCGAGACACGCCTATGCATCTGGAACGACTCGACCCAAAATAAGAGACATTTTTTTTAAATATTTTTATCCGGACTTGACGACTTCACTTTGAACCAAATTTTGGATAACCCAAGTTTTGTTTCATTTTTAAAGGACCTTACCATTATAAACTAGACTCTAACACGTTTTCGTGGATAGCTTGAACGTTAAAAACGGAGTTACGGTTTGAAAGTTATGAACGTTTCAAAATTTGAGTTTTATACTGAACGAGAAAAAGTTGCGTCACACCCCCCAAAAGTTGCGGCGCAACCTTCAGGTCAGAGAATTCAGTGGCTTCACAGTTGCGTCACACCCTCCAAAAGTTGCGACGCAACTTTGCACCTGACAGCAAAAACTTCATTTTTGACACTCCAAATGACTTGCAACTCATTCCATTGATTTCCAACTTTCAAAACAGTTTACTAACATCCAAAATGACCCAAAGACACTGAATACAACATCAAATGAGTTACCAACCTTTACTTGAAATATCCGTAGTTTACCAAACCAAATGGGTCATTTACCCGAATTACCCAAGTTGTCAAAGCACCCATTTGAAACAATGTCAACTACAAACTTACAAATTCAGGATTACAAGACTCAAAATGATGGCATTACAACACTTTCATACAAAAAGACACAAAATGTACCAAGAGCCATTAGTCCAAAGGGGTCACTAAGGGTTCTATCATCAATACCATTTTACCGCAAATATGAAATACTTCAAGCTTTACAATTCAACTTCAATCTCTATAGCACTTACTTTGTTTCCACATCCGGGACAACCTATAAGAAGGGTAAACAACTAAAAAGTAAGCAAAGCTTAGTAAATAATCTTGCATACGTTTATACACACGAAGGAGGGCAATGCACAAAGGTCTATTGCATATAGCATATGGCACTTTCGTGCCATATCTATAATACTCATCTTTGTGCCAACGCATTACATGGATCCATATAAGCAAATGATTACAATCTCAATAAACAATATCAATGCTCCACATGAGCTATGTCCCACATGGACTATAGCCACTACTTAGGCCCGTAATCAAAGACGGCCACTACTTAGGCTCAACGCCAAATCAATTACCACACACGGAATCCACCATCATATGGTAATTGACCTAAGGCATATATAAAAGTATGCAAGAAACTCGCCTCCTTCGCGACAACCAAATCATGATGACCACAAGAACGCAAATTACAAGCTTTCAATCTAGCAAATCAAATTACAAAACACATATAAGGTCATCCATCATATTCAAGGCTATCTAGCCATAGCCAAACACAAATAAGTCACTAACAATTCTTACCCTACTTTCATTCTCATATTATCCTTGAGTTGGGTCATTTCCAATTCTCATTTTTACAAAAATCCATCTTTCATTTTACTAAAAAATCTCATTTTATCCACCACAAAGTGGTCATGCCAACTCATTATTCAAAATTGTTAAATCTTCATTTTGACCATAATGGTCACCAACATATCTAATCAAAAACATTCATGTAACACTATAACCATATACTATATTACAATTAGAAATTGGGGAAATAATGGCAAAATCATCATCCAACCCGGAACCCCCCCTCCAATTTTATCAACTTACAGGAACCCTAAATTTAAATTACTAGTTGGCTCATTCATAAAATCCCATTTTTTTTGTCCATCTTTTCGTAATCCATAGTATGACTATAACACCTTAATACTAAAAATCATAATTTCATTTCTTGACTTTGAAAGTCATCAACAATAATATTCTTAAAAATCAATACTTAAGCTCAATAACAATGTTACCAACATATATATGTAATGGGGAATATAATAACTACAATGCATGACCCTAAATTTATCAATAATATAGAGTTCTAGGACAAAATACCTATTTCCCCCAAAAACCCCAATTCAATTAAAGAGCAAGAACCTTAATTTCATTAGTAACAAAATAACCTAATTCATACCTTGAATGAATAATATAAAGTAAGAAGATGGAAATGTCACTAGTTTTCTTCCTTCTCTCTTCTAATTAGTCCATACTCACACTCTAAATTTCCAAATTAAATTTGTTAGAAATCTTGGAGTTATTATTAGTGTTATTATCACTAAAAGAAGGAATTGATGTAATAAAGTTTGGAAGATTATTATAAATTACTTGGAAGATTTCTTGAATTAGATGGAATGGAGATTACACAATTTCTTAGAAGTAATTGGAACAAGAATGTGAAGATTGTAGAAGTTGATGATGAAGATGTGTTCTCAAAAAGAAGGAGAAATTTGGCTGGCACTTTCTCATAGTGCCACGCCCTTACTCTAATTAGTGGGGTAAAATACCCGCTAGCCACTAAGGTTCCAACTAAAACAATCCCATATTCAAAAATAAAATACTAGGAAATTATTTTAAAGGCAAAACTATAATAAAGGTTAATTTTCATTGGCCTTAAAAATTTGGGATGTTACAGCATCTCAAGTCTAAGGACACATAAACATGACCACTTCTCGATACTTATCTATGTCTTCGATCCACGTGATTTTCTCGAGGAGCGGGTCAACCAATATTCAAAATCTTCCCTTTTGAATACTTGTGAAACGATACATCAACCTATATATCGACTTTCACAATTACTTTCACCATTTCACTCCCGTGACAATGATTAGTAATGGATCTCTAGTTTAGAAATTGCTTTACACAACTTCATGGATGTGTTTTAAACATGCAAACATGGAGCTCAGAAATGCAAGAGCTGAAATGAAAAGTGCAATTCATAACGTCTTTAAACATCTCCGATCGGCCCCGATATCTAAATAAACCACATGAAGGTATTCGTAAGAGCATACCTAACTTTTATGCCTTTAACCTTTAGGTCTTTTCTTACAAGCTTCTCTTCAACTGTGTTGAACCTTCACGGAATATTTCACATAATCTCAATCATGTGTTATAGACTCGATTCAGAGTGATACTCTTATCGTGCCATGATTCTCCTTAATTGTAATACTTGACGAATTCATTATGTGTCTTGAGAAGACATGAAATGATTCTATCCCAATGCAGAAATCTCCTATTTCCCATTATAGCATTACAATGCTTACTTTCATTTTACCTCGTTAAATAAATTCAATAAACTCGAATTTTCCCTTAACTCTCAATCACCATTTTCATATTAATACTTCGTAAGATTCTTGCGACATCTTACTTATCTTGTACACAAGATATAATTAATTAATTTCTTTTGACCAAAAACTCTTAATAAGAATTTCCAATCATATAGTGCATTACCTTTCTATATATAATCTTTTGATTCTAGATTCATGTGTGTCATTTCCATATTCACTTGTACCTTCAAGTCTTAATTTGGAAATGCCTCACATCGACTTACCAATTAAAACACATATGTTGAGTCATGTCATTTCAAAAGATATTTACTAGAAATTTCCTTTTATTACATAACCTACACAAAGAATGCTTTGTGAACAATCTCTTCGAGATATTCTTTTATCGCATTTCGTCCTCGCTAACGATAATTTCATATCTCGAACATTTTTAAGATTATTCTTGATATCCGAAGGATCCAAGAATCATATCTTAACTCATGCTCACGCCAATCTACCTATAATGAGCTTACAAGAACTCGCTATGTACAATAGATTGCATTTATATCATTTATTACGACCTTTGAATGAACTAAAAGTTCTATCAATCTTTAATAAATGTTATTGTGTTTCCTTTTCACATCTTTCTTCAAGATCTATTTCTTAAGTACTTAATGTATCTTTTAGGTAAGTATCCTAAGAAGATTTATGATTCATGTTCCTTCCTTAAATCTTCAAAAATCTCAAAAAGATTCTTAAATCTATTAAGCAAGGTTATTCGCTCCCACTCAATCTAAGAACTTACTAGAATTCTCCGATTTAATAAGTATTGAATCTTGCTCCCATTTAATCTAAGATTTAACAAGAATCCTTGATCTTAGTGAGTTCAAGACTTTACTTATTTTGGGACGAAATAATTAAGATCTAGACTTGATCTTTTCGAATCAAAGTTGTAAGATCTATCGTGGCTAACTCACGAGATCCTTCAACTTATGAAAACTTGATCTTGTCAAAAAAAAAAACTTTCATAATCTTCTTCGATAGAATCTAGGTGGTGCAAGTCTCAAGATAATGTTATTTTGGATTATATCAAGTCACATCTAGAGTATGTACCGATTCGAACAAATACTTTCAAATAAGTACTTATAAAATTTATCCAAACAATCATATATATAAACAATCAAAAGTAGTAACGACAATTTTCAATAAATGCTCAAGATATATAAAGCTAAAAAGAGTAACTTTATTAAAACCATAAAGATTCATAAGAATCTAATATCCATAAGCATCCATAAAAGTAAAAACTCGACTAAAGCGAGATACTAAAATTGTCTTAAAACAAACAAGACTTAAAATTAAGATTCAACATTTATTAATAAATGCTCTTCAAACATCCGAGCCTTGAATCTTCAGTCTTGCTCTCACTACTTCTTTTCCGATCCTAAAAACATTTCAAACAAATGTTTAGATTGATAATAAATATCAACGGTTCAAGAAAATGATAGTTTATAAAGAGATACCTGATTTGGAGCCTTTCTTTCCCTTGACCTTTTCGAGCTCAGCAAGATAGTTAGGGAAATTACGCTTCCAATGTCCTACCTTTCCACAATGGAAACATGTAGCATCTTTCGCAGGGTGATCTCTCTTCTTCTTCTTGCGTGAAATGGTCTTTGAGGCATCTTGTTTGCCTTGATTTCCATTTCTCCACTTCTTCTTCTTGACACCTCCTTCAGCAATATGCAAGACCGCCGGAGTCTTGGCTGGCATAGTGTAAGTCCCAACTCGATAGATGGTACTACTGAAGACACCTCTATGTCTATGGTGGAGTTACTTTGCAATATATGCACTGAACTGGAGACGACCAGTTGCAGTGTGTATATACCAAGTTCTAGATAGATTACTTATGTAAATGTCAATAAGTAAAGAACAATGCAATAATACAAATAACTTGTAAGATAACTTGATGAGACAATATGTATTTTTTAATGTGTAATTTATTTATTGAAGTTAAACAAATTACAAGGTTGATGCGGAACCAAGATAATACACGAATATAAATATCCTAACAACCTATGAAATACAATTGATCTACACTCAGAATTTCTCAAGACAATCGAAACACTTAAAGTTGTGAAATGTTCCTTTTAGCGATTGAGAGAATATTGCACAAGTTCACCAAGAATATTGCAGGTTTGCAAAGTGAATTCTATCGAAGAGTATTCGAAGAAGTTATATTCTTGGTTGTGCAATGACTTGTATTTATAGGCAAAGTTAACATTGGGATGCTAACTTTGGCCGTACAAATGTGGTTGAGAGCATTTAAGGAATAGCATTTAATTCCTTAAAAAGCAGTGTAAAGTCGCATGATAAAGCAACTTTACACAACCACCTTTATGTACCTTTTATTACTTAAATAATAAGACAAGGCTTATTATCCGGGTAAAGGTACATAAAGCATACAAGTCAATTCCTCGTAATCAGTGTAAAACTTTGTAAGGGCTTTCCACTGATGGTCTCCAGTTTGTAACTGACTAGAATGCCAACTGGGCTTCGCTGCCATTGCCATTCTCTATCTTCCATTTGTTGTCTTCGACTTCAACTGGAATGATTCTTCAACTGGTCAGTTCTCAACTGGAGGAAGTCTTCAGTTGCGTTGACTGTACGGTGCAACTGGACTTCAATATATTTCTGGACAAATCTTCTTGGTCACCAGTTTCACTGGTCTCCAGATGCAACTGGTGACTGGCAAGTGTAAACTGGTGACTGGACAGTTCCAGGTGAACTGGTCCTAACAAATTCCCCCTATTTGTCTAGAAATATAGTCTAAGTCTTTTTCTAGTTCTTGTATCTATACAAGTGTGAACTATAAAGACTTGTTCGATTTAAATCTATCTAAGTTTCTAAGGCATTTTTATAGATCAATAAATGCCTTATGTTTTTTTTTTTTTTTTATTTTTTTATCTACCTTGTGGTTACAAACTGGTTTTTTTTTTTTTTTTTTTTTTTTTTTTTTTTTTTTTTTTTTTTTTTTTTTTTTTTCTTATTTTTACCACTTAACTTATTTTTTTTTTTTTTTTTTTTTTTTTTTTTTTTTTTTTTTTTTTTTTTTTTTTTTTTTTTTTTTTTTTTTTTTTTTTTTTTTTTTTTTTTTTTTTTTTTTTTTTTTTTTTTTTTTTTTTTTTTTTTTTTTTTTTTTTTTTTTTTTTTTTTTTTTTTTTTTTTTTTTTTTTTTTTTTTTTTTTTTTTTTTTTTTTTTTTTTTTTTTTTTTTTTTTTTTTTTTTTTTTTTTTTTTTTTTTTTTTTTTTTTTTTTTTTTTTTTTTTTTTTTTTTCCAATATGTGTTTTTTTTTTTTATTTTTTTTTTTTTTTTTTCTTTATGTTGAATTTTCCCCCTTAGAAAGTTTACCCATGCTTTCTCAAACCTATTCTTTTATGCCTTCGCATCTAGCACATTCACCATCTCAACCCATTCGCTGAACCCATATTGCATAGCACCAGGATTGTCAGTTTTAACCAGTGGCCCCCTGGTATAACTAACTTCGACTTGAAAAACTTTGGTGCCTGGCTTGATTGTTACATTAACACCATTAATAGTACCACTATGTCTTCTGGTTGACATGATCTGGGAGTAGTAGCTTCTAGCTTCAGATTCATTTGTAATTCTTATACTCCCAGCACCAGCAGCCAGTACAGCGGACTTGATGTCTTCATTTGAAACCTCGCCAGTTGGTTCAACAAATGTGCTAAGGTCAGCATCTCTAGACAGTGGTCTTCTTGGCTGTGGAATCCTTCTTGGTGGATTCAAAACCTTCTTCACAACCTTCTTAACATTTTTAACTCGTTTAAGAATCCCACTGGCCCTTATCTCCTTAGCCTTCTCCACTGAAATGTTTAAACTCCTGGCATCAAATTCTGCTTCATCCTCAGGATAGTGTCTGTCCAGTTCTACATCCAGCATTTCTTTCAACTGGTCAACTATCCTGGGATCATACTTGATCCTAACATACTCCTCCTTAGTGATACCCAAAAGATTGGCATCACTCATATTAAGTAACTTGATTTGTGCAAGATGTGCCCTGGCTTCAGCTTGGTTTCTTTGTTTCATTTTCTTCTTTCTTTCTTTGATATCATTTCCAAGTCTGGCCAGTCTTCTGCTATCACTATCTGAAACTGGAGGAAGTACATCAGCATTACCAGTTTCAAGCATTACATCAGTGGCCGGCTGGGCAGATGCTTCAATAGCCAAACCTTTACCCTTATCCAAAACAACATTCCCCTATCACCATCATCACCAGATCCACCAACTCTTTGCTCACCAGCTTCAGTACTGGTAGCCACGCTTAATTCTCTTCCAGATGGAGTCCTTCCAGGTGCAACTGGTGTAAGGACTGAACTTCTTTCCCCCTTGGCAGCATCTAGACCTGCCCGAATAGCTACCCATTCAGAGGGGTGAGATGGCAACCGGTCAAGAGGCTGCCATGACTGCATGTCCTTACACTCCTTAAAGATCCCACACATCATCCTGAAGGACCTCCATAAATGGTTCGTCTCCTTTGACTGAATCAAGACATTTGCACTAACTTGTTCTTGACCAGTTTTCAATTCATTTAGGATCTTGGAGTCTTCGTCCAAACCAGAGACAACCTTATCCTTCACTTCATCATCTTTCTTCTTCAGATTTTCCACTTCAGTTGTCAGTTTCTCTAAGGATTGAGCATGTAGAGATACATGGGTGTTCAAACTTTCAATGTTGCCTCTCAACTGGTTGATCTCACTGGTGAGTGGGGCCAGATCAACCTGAGGAGTGGCCAGCTTGGTGATCTCAGATATCACCCTTTCAACCAATTGTGCTTCCCTAGCACCCAGCGTATCCTCAATTTTCTGACCAACCGAAGTCATCAACTGCTCTCCAAGTCCAGTTACATCTAGGCCAGGTTTTTCAATAAGTTCCTTCACCTGCCTTTCAATCTCTTTCAAATCAACTTCTGAAGTTCTGACAGTATTTCCTAGCAAGTTGGAGATTGAAGATGTAACCTTGGAGTGAGTTAGGTCAAAGGCTTCCTTTAAAGTACCAGCCAGATTGTTGCAGCCAGTGACTAACTCATTAGCTTTTTAAACACCAAGTCTTCATTAGTTGAAGCGAATGCCAGTTGCATTCGTTCAGGAAGTTCGACCTCTCCAGCTTCAGATACTAGAGAGTCTAAATTCCTTAGCATATCTGGAGCAGTGTACGGTGAATCTGTACTATTATATGCTTCTCTGCCCAGAATATGCTTAAAACAAAGAGAGAGGAACCTTGTAAGTCCCAACTCGATAGATGGTACTACTGAAGACACCTCTATGTCTATGGTGGAGTTACTTTGCAATATATGCACTGAACTGGAGACGACCAGTTGCAGTGTGTATATACCAAGTTCTAGATAGATTACTTATGTAAATGTCAATAAGTAAAGAACAATGCAATAATACAAATAACTTGTAAGATAACTTGATGAGACAATATGTATTTTTCAATGTGTAATTTATTTATTGAAGTTAAACAAATTACAAGGTTGATGCGGAACCAAGATAATACGCGAATGTAAATATCCTAACAACCTATGAAATACAATTGATCTACACTCGGAATTTCTCAAGACAATCGAAACACTTAAAGTTGTGAAATGTTCCTTTTAGCGATTGAGAGAATATTGCACAGTTCACCAAGAATATTGCAGGTTTGCAAAGTGAATTCTATCGAAGAGTATTCGAAGAAGTTATATTCTTGGTTGTGAAATGACTTGTATTTATAGGCAAAGTTAACATTGGGATGTTAACTTTGGCCGTACAAATGTGGTTGAGAGCATTTAAGGAATAACATTTAATTCCTTAAAAAGCAGTGTAAAGTCGCATGATAAAGGAACTTTACACAACCACCTTTATGTACCTTTTATTACTTAAATAATAACACAAGGCTTATTATCCGGGTAAAGGTACATAAAGCATACAAGTCAATTCCTCGTAATCAGTGTAAAGCTTTGTAAGGGCTTTCCACTGATGGTCTCCAGTTTGTAACTGACTAGAATGCCAACTGGGCTTCGCTGCCATTGCAATTCTCTATCTTCCATTTGTTGTCTTCGACTTCAACTGGAATGATTCTTCAACTGGTCAGTTCTCAACTGGAGGAAGTCTTCAGTTGCGTTGACTGTACGGTGCAACTGGACTTCAATATATTTCTGGACAAATCTTCTTGGTCACCAGTTTCACTGGTCTCCAGATGCAACTGGTGACTGACAAGTGTAAACTGGTGACTGGACAGTTCCAGGTGAACTGGTCCTAACATATAGCATCTTCAGCCGTTTTCAACATTTGATGCAGCTCAGAGATACTCTTCTTCCACCCTTGCATGTTGTAATTCATTACAAATGCATCATAGTCCTTTGTAAGTGAATTCAAAATGAGATTCACCGCAAGGTCTTGACGAATGGGTGAGTCAAGTCGCTGAAGATTATCAACATAGCTTTTCATCTTAAGGACATAGCTGCTCACGGGCTGACCTACTTCCATCTTACATGCATGTAATGCATGAACAATTTGGAATAGTTCTTGCTGAGCTTGCTTCTCGAACATGCTCTTGAGCTCCTTAATCATGCTATAGGCATCCAAGTTCTCCATGTCCCTTTGAAGCTCAGAGTTCATACTTGATAACATAAGACATGCTATCTCACTCTGTTCATCATACTTACTCTGATAGTTAGCACGATATTCAGGGGTACTATCACTAGTTGGAGCAACCAGAAGCGGTGTGTCAAGAATGTGCAACTTCTTTTCGTGTTTAAGCACAATTCTCATATTGCGATACCACTCATTGAAGTTGTCACCATCCAGTTTGTCCTTATCAAACAAGGACTTAAGCAATGCTGACATAATGGTATTTTGAGTTGTTGAGGCCATTTAAAAGTAACGTTCAAACATAGGGATTTAGATAATTAAGGCTTTAACTAAAACAACTATCCTTAGATTTTAATCTACAAATGTATCTTAAAATCATTTATGTTTTTAAAGCTTAAAGAACCAAATCGAACCCACAACACGTGTATCCGGCAACAGTCCGGACGACCACATGTTTGTGCTATCAATTTGACCGATCAGATGACCGATCGCACATTGCGACTCTTAATGAGACTTTGATCACTCTTGATCCTAAGGCATGTTTAGTCTCATCCTTGCCGACTAGTACCTAGGCAACGGTCCAGAGCAACCTAGCAAAATCCACCTATAAGCTGGCGTGTGGATGTCCATGTCCGGTAACTAACGGTCCAGGGCAACAGGGAGTGTAGATGGTCAGGTGCTTCTCATAGGATGGCAGGGATTTCTTTATGTGCGGGTAGTAAAACTAACTCTAAGTAGTTTATAACAATCCTATTCCGCATGCAATACAAATAGGAATAAAGCACCAATCATGTTAACACATTTTAACATATAGAGTTTCGTGAAAGGAATGTTTGTGTAGCACTAGGTCATAACCTAACGTGAGATAAGGCATAAATGAACACAAACAATATGCATGCAATTAAAACAAACCTTTTAATTCACTTATTCGTTTCACAAAACTTAAGGCGAGATTAATCTAGTTTTATAAAAACATTAACCTCTTTTAAAACTCATTTTAATTTATTAATACTCCTTTTACTATTTTGAAAAACATTTTCAAGTCGTGTGTGTAAAACGTTTTAAGGCATTTCATAAAATTCACATTTAGACAAATAAAGGATTTGCATCTTCTAATTTATAATTCCATATGCCAGTTCAACTAATATGAACCCTAAAACAAAAGTAAGTACAAGACTTCCTTTTATCCTAATGACTCGTCTAAGCTCCCACTCAATTCAAGACATCTATTGTCGAATAAACGGGACTCCGAATTGGTTTATGTTTTCTCCATAATTTCGAAATTTTGAGCATCATTTTATAAAATTTTATATTTCAAAAATCTTAATTAATTAAACCTTTAATTTCCAAAACAATTTTATACTCAAAATTAATTTAAATTTATCGAGTGAATTTAAAAGGGAAAACAACCAATCATGACGCAATTCATCTCTATGGAATAATATAAACAATATGCAAATATTAAAACATACAATTTTTGTGACCAAGACAAATAAAACTATATAAATAGTCACACGGTCGATTCGACCCGATACGTATAAACATACGGGTTCAATTAACCGATTGATTTATAAACTCTTATAAATCATTTATCTATTTTAGCCACAAATATCCATGCATGATCTACGCTCTGATACCACTGTTGGGTTTCCGTTAATCGCGCAACTAGTTTGGGTCTACAATGAACGTTCATTTTTCGCAAGGTTATCAGAGTCATTATTAAAACATGTGTGGTATCTTTTGTAAATAATTAAAACGGTTAATTATTGAAATTCAAAAACAAATTTACATTAATTAAAAGCATGTTTTGTAAACCATGAACGTTCTTAATTAACAATCATTAGTCTCAACATAAATGAATTAATACAATTAATTCATTTAGACAATTAATCTAGTTTAATCGTCTAAAGACTAATACCATTAATTAAAGCGGAATAATTAACGAAACAATTAAATCTAATTTAATTCCCTAAATATAATCAAAGCCAAGGATCTAGCATGCATGCAAATATAGCAAACTAAAATAGATAAACATAAATAAATAGAACGAAAGAACACTAACCTTTTAGCGCGCGAAACCCTAATAATTCGACTAGTAAAGTCGACCACCACGAACCGGACTCGAACACGAACACCTTGCCACGAACTAAGAGTCCAAGTGTAGAACTCCTCAAGAGGTGCACACACGAACAAATCTTCAAGACTAGCTAGTTGCTAGCCTTAACTTGTTATTTAATATATATAAAATATATCTATATATTAAATATATAAAATATAACTAGAATGCAAAAGCCAAAAACCCTAACAAGGATGCTAGAGGATTTCGACTTCCACAAGGAGGGGAGGGTCGAAATTTTTGTACAAGAAATAAGAGGGATTAAGGGTTCTTTATATAGGCATAGAAAACCCTTAACTTTCTTTCTTTGAATCAATGTGGGATAAGGAAACCAAGTTTCCTTCTCCCTCCCTTCCTTTGGTCGTCCACCGCCCCTATGGGGTATCCATGGGCCAATCTAGTTTGGTCCATGATCAAATGGATTGGTCCATGGTGCTTAGGTACCCGATCTGATTTTTACCCGATACGCGGTTTCGACACGAAAATCATTTCCAAATCTATTTTTGGAAAGTTCTTATATTTTACATATTTTCAAGTTCAACTAGCCTTTCAATGTTCTTCGCGTGTGACCCTTCTTGGATCATATATAAACGGCCGTATAAATTTCGTTGAGATATTTCCATAATTCTAACAGTATGTACCACAAATATATATGTAAATTTAACCAAGAAAGAAAAAGAATAAGAAAAGAAACACAAACGGTCCCACATCCGAGCATCCGTCAGAGTCTTCGGGAGGACTGAAATGGAGGACGCAGCGAGGAGGGCTCTCCCTGTCTGTAGCGTCGAGCGTCCTCTAGGCCTAAGACGCACGAATTTAGACGCTATAAGCACAGACCTAAGTGATACTCTTAGTAATCTTTTATTTATTGATTTTTATCAACATTATTTTAATCAGTTATATTTACATTATATTTTTGCTACCTTTCACATTTTTTTTTCCTCTCAACTTTTCACTTTCAAAATTAATAGTTTTCACTAATTATTAAGCATACCCTTTAAGATATACTCTTGTTATCATCATCATCCTTTTCCCCTTTTTCCATGTATTGCTTGACGTTCCTGCAAATTTGCAATACACCCCCCTTCTATTTGTACATAAGAAACCAGATCCATTATTACTCGTCTACTTTTCGATGAGTTAACTCATTGAAACCCCTACACCTTAGATGTTTACCCTTACCCATTAACCCCTTCACCATATCATTAATTTTTCTTTAACATTGTTCAATTGGTAGAGGCTTATGACTCTTAAAGTGAAGGTTTCAAGTTCATTTTTAAGTTTGGAAATGATATCTTTACTCCCTTTTAAACAAACCATTCTCTTTTTTTTCAACTTTTCAGTCTTTAATATACGTAATTACCCCTCAACTTTAAACTATTCTCACACCACTCACTAGATCTACCTAATTTATCCTCAAAATATATTTCAACCCCTATCTACCCAAACCAATGACCTCTCCTTTATTTACTTATCTAAATTTATCCACATAATATAAATGTAAACCCTTAATGAAAATATATACAACATACATTCTTCAATCCTTTAAAATAACTATACTACTCATTTTACATCAATTACTTTAATAACCACAACGCTACCGCCACACCCAA
>CM067167.1:170037551-170126219 GCA_034093135.1 Erigeron breviscapus
ATGATGCTTATATGACATGATGATATGATGTTATTATGTTATAACGATATGTTGGTATGAATGATACGTTGATATGCAAATAAAGTGATATGACGATGTGATGTTAATATGTGATGACGTTATGTTGATGCATATATGTCTTATGATTGATTTCATGGCTTGAACACCTAGTCACTAGACTTCTATAGATTCATTCTATAGGTTGCCATGACACGTGCACGATTAAGGGCCCTAAAGTAAAGAAAGATGTATGTGATTAGTTTAGGTGAAAGTGTAGCCTAAGCTAATATAAAGTAAAGAAAGATACACGTGATTAGTTTAGGTGAAAGTGTAGCCTAAGCTAATATAATAAAGAAGTCTCGAGCATATGTAAAGTCTTGTGTTAAGCTTAACCCATGCTAGTTCTTCGGAGCTAGTGTGTACGTGGTCACGTGGTGTGGGAATCTAGATACCTCCCCGTGGCATAGTTATGTATGAGTGTATCCGGGTGGAGTAACTAACTACTACACGCGCAAAGTTCAAACGGTATGCTCAGTTGGATTGACTTTGTCTTTCCTTAACGACGACGATGGACCACCGTAAGGTCTACCCATCAAGTCGGGTGTGAGGATCTCATGTAAGGTCTTATGGCCACCTACACACAACCCCACATCCCTAAGATAAGTGGCTTATGTCACATAGCCTACGTCTAGGCAAAAGAAAATTAAAGAAAGAAAGAAAGTAAAGAAAAGTAAAGAAATAAAGAAAGAAAAGAAAGATAAGAAAAGAAAGATGAAAAGTAAAGCTCTATGATGATAGGCACGTTTAGGACTACGATGGATCCTAATGTGTTAATTTATGTATGTTGCTTTAATGTTGATGTTATGTTCATATTAATGTGTGATATTATAGACACCATAGTAATGTGGTGATCTTGACGTGCTATGCCTAATATGTGATATTAACGATTATGAAAGGTTTTTGTTAATATATAAAGAATTGGCAACGTTTTCTTAAACTCATGTTATCTTACTTAGCTTTTAAAGCTAACACTTGTTCTTTTGAAAAACGTTGTTCCCTCAGGTTAAGCAGGTTGAGCTAGTGAACGACTTAGCTTGGTGAGGCGGGTAGTCGCTATGAAGAAGACCTTAGTTACCCTGCTTAAACACTTATGTTTAGCCATTATGATGTTGGCTACTTTATTAAGACTCATGTAATATTTATGTTGGCATTTATTTAGTGCTAAATCTGGATTATCTTATTTTGTTTTGATGGTATGGACGTTGTAACACCACTTTTTATGAATGGACTATCCGTTACGGATAGTTATGTTGTAAAGGTTCTGTTTTCCGCATTTCTAAACGCCGTTAGGCAAAAGCTTTTGAAAATCCAGGTTTTAAAATGACGGGTGTTACAAGTTGGTATCAGAGCAATGGTTTAAGTGAACCAATGACTATTGACCATAGGACTTGGACTTAAACCGTAAGATGATATGATAGGTTTTAGTACTTGTGCTTCAACCGTAAGATAAGATGCTTGTAGGATGGGTTGGGTTGAGTGAGAGAGTAGAATTAAGGCTTATTATGTGTTTCATGATTATTTCAAGAGCTTTAATTCTTCTAATTCTTGCTTATCCCGTTGTTATATCCTCATCTACTATGATACACGATTCTTGGAGGTAAAATGGCAATTCCTCCTCATGAAATTTTCAGGATTGAGTGTGTGGATATGTGTAAAGATCAGTGAAAAGTTATAGTCGGTCAGATGTTTATGATGATTATGATGTACATAAAGTTAAATGAAGTTTAAAGGTAGGTGAGAAGTGAAGTGACTGGTAGTCAATGTTGTTGAGTCTACTAGTTCAAGGGATATGGACTTGTAGTTGACAAGTAGAGTTAATGCAGGATAATTGTAGAGTGATGAATAGGTGATGCACAGCTGGGTTACCGGGTACACGTATGGAAGGATACAGTTACAATTCCGGTCGCGAACGTAATTGTAAATGTATCATGACATGTGTGTGTTTGTGAGACTGTGTCTGTGTTGATCCGAATAAAGTGAAGATGGGAATGATGAATCACTGAATTGTATCGTATTTAACCACGCGAAGAGTAGACATGTATAAATGAAATAAAGAACGATGAAACAGAAGCAAGTGAAGGAGCTAACACTAAGGTTGATCGAACCCTTAACCATGAAGCTCTTTCATTCTATGAACACCATGTTATGATGTGAAGCTGCATTCGAGCTGTGAAGTGTTAAAGTTGTGCTTGGGAGTAAGGAAAACATTCAGGTTTCATTTGAAATTAATTTTCCTGATCATAGATGATATGCGACGCATGCACCATCCATGCGGCGCATATGCTGTTCTATTTTGGATATATGACTCGTTTTAGTTTTGATTTCGCTACGGGACGATATGTGAAGATTGGGACGAGTATCTTAAGGGGGAGGTAATTGTAACAACCCCAAACTTTTGTGTAACGGTTGACTTGAGTCATTAAGTCAACACATTGCTACCGTTAAGTCTCTTAACGAGTTAATGCTTACGTGGGTTTAATATGCTATATGTGAGAGGCTTTAATGCCTTAAAGATATATATGTTTATGTGTTTAAGATGCCAAGATGTGTTTAATATGTCGATAGAATTCCCGGTGGACGATTTAAGCTAGTTATGTGACGTATAGAAGTCTAGGATGGATTAATGATCAATCGGTGCATATAATCGATCCGTTTATCATCCTCCAAGTTATAGATCAAAATCTTTGCAGAATATTAGTCATATCCATCCATATATTTCGTCCATACCTGGACTTGTTGAGTATTGATTGATAAGAAACGTTTTTGTTGTTAGATTGGCGATTTCGGGTCATTCGGCGATTGTTATTGCAAGCAATATGTATCTTGAGATTTCCTACAGGTATGAAGTTGTTTCTAGAGTCATTTTAATGTTCAAATAGAACCAATATAGGTTTCACATCTGGTCTTGAGGTTTGATATGGATTCGATTGCGTTTTTGAGTCGATTTAGGTCATTCGGGTGTCAAATCAATTGTAAAATGAGTATAATGAATCCATGAATCAATTGATGATTTCATAATGATATATAAGTCATAATTTGATGTGTATGAACTGTAGAGGTCAGGGTAGCTTGACATGGATGTTTAATGGTGGAAGTTGTTTGCAAAACATAGGGTTTATTAGGTTTGAAAATTCAGTCATTTTGCAAAAATCATATCTTCTTTATATGAATGACTTAGGAGATGACTCTTATTTTTCTGAAAACCTATATGTGTCCCCTAAATTCTATATGAATAAAGTTTCTTGTGATTTTGCCCAGAGATATGCGAAAAATGTCGATTTCCATAAATGGTCAGGTTTCGGACGAATACTGCAGACTGGTCTTGCAAACGTCATAACTTATTCATTAGAGCTCTTCAAGAGTCAAACCTTGCATTTTTGAAAAGGTCTTTGAGTTTTCTACATTTGTTAAGAACTGAGTTTTGTCTCATTCGGTCATCTTATGACCCAAAAGTTGTACTTGAGGAGGCTTATGAACCGTGGTGACATTCTTATTGGATGCCGCCTGAAGTGATACGACCTATTATGATACAAGGTGTAGTAAATTTTGTATGTTGATGTGTGATAGGGTTAAAAGCCAAGACTAGACACCGAAAGTTTTGTTACAAAATGATTATTTAATGATCCTTTAACGGAAGTGAGGAGTCACGTTATCATGGACTAAGAGACAAGGTTGCGTGGGAAGCTAAAGGTATGATATGATATGAGCCATTAGTAAATTGGTTGTCCAAGAATGTTTATTTTCCTGGTGAACTATTACACCGTTTCATTGGACATGAAAGAAAAGATGTGTGTTAAAGAAGTTCCCTTAAAGTGTGAAAGCTAATTGTTGAATGCTTCAAATCGAGACGACCGTTATGTAAAAAAATTTCCGATATGTTTTGGAAAAGTATAAAGGGAATGGTGAACTCAAATGGTGTCCATAACCCTTAGATTGATGGGAAAGAGAAAGGATGATTTAGGAACTTGGAAAGTCATATGATCGTGCGATAGTGCGTTGAGATTTTCATATACCATTGTTGAGTTCACATATAATGACAACTACGATGTAGGTATGGATGTCACTTCATGATATGACCTGTTATTGAAAGGAAAGTTGTAGAGCCAAATGACATGAAATAGCAGCTCATAAAGTTAGAATTGTTGAACGAGTGTTTTGATTAGCTCAAAATTGACTGAAGGTTCTGTAGTGAGCAAAGAAAGCTTATATTGAACAGGTGAGTATAATGGTTTAACCATAAGACCCTATGGAGGGATATGTTATGCATCGAAAGTTATGGCGAGTCGACCTTTTGTTCAATGAATAGTGTGAGTTATAGTAGCAAGTTAATGAGGATATGTGTCGAAAAGTCTTATTCGCCAAATGAATGGTCTTCGCTGAATGTAATGTATATACTACTTATGAAGGTTGAGTAAATGAGTTGACTACCTGGTTGACTTAAAGATTGAACCAAAGAAATGACGAAACGGTCAAAATGTAAAGTGAAAGTAGAAAAGACTATGTAAAGAGCTAATTGAGTTTGGCCATGCTAAGTTAAAGAACGACCTAAGGGAATCTTGAAAAGAAATGATAAAGTTAAGGATACAGATAAGTTATTTATATATGAGTGGCAAAATGATTATGAGGACAGAATCCTCTTAAGGGGGAGGTAATTGTAACATCCCAAACTTTTTAAGTTTGACTTAATGACTTGACCGTTATTCAACGTTAGGTTCGTTAAGTTTATGTGATTATATGATTAAATGCTTATGTTTTTTTATGTGAAACGATTAATATGATGTATAATGAAAGTAATTAAAGCAACATTATGAAAGTTAAGTGCTTGTTAGATCGTTAAGTCTCCCGGTAAGTGATCTAAGCTAAGAAAGTAATGTTTAGAAGTCAAGGGGCTTAAGTGTAAGTTTTGGAGTGGATGACCAGGGGTTAAGGGGCAATTAGGCAGCCCTAATTCTCACAAAAAGCTGCTCTCATACGTGAGAAAACCCTCCAGCCGATCTCCCTCCCTTTCCTAGCAAGTTTCCTTCAAGATCTCATCGTTTCGTGCCGTTTTGATCAAGTTTTATTTGGATCTTGAATTCTTAAAGTTATCTACAGGTATTATAGGTAAATTCCCTTTGAAATATAATCATATGAGTTTTATATGTGAGTTTAATCCAGGCCATAGGGTTTGGGTTGGGTTAATTAATTGATTGATCATCGATTTCATGTTTTCGGGTGATCAAAGGATTGTTATATGTTAGAAAATGATTAAAGGATCAATTGATGGTTTAAAGTTATCATAATTTTAAATAGCAAATAAAAAAGCTAAATACAAGATTAGAACTCATGACCTATAACTTTTAATATTATGCACAAACCACTTGATCTAACTTAATATGTGTTTATTTTTTGCAAACTATGGTAGATATTTAGTGAATATTAAAACTATAAAAGACATTGATAATATAATTGTTGATTTTTGTAACTTATCTCTTTCTATTTTCCTTTGTATTTAATTTACTTTAACATAATATAAAACTAGATTATATTGATAATTTTATCTAATATTTTACTATCTGATTATATTATCAATGTTAAATTAGATATTTACTTTATCAATTTCACACACATATTTTTGATATTTGTTTTTATATTTAATTTAAATTCCTCTTCCTTTATATCTTCTTTTTCCTCTTTTTTCTTTATTTATTATACTTTATATATGTTCCTTTCAGATTTTACATGCATAATAAAAGTATAATATCATTAAAAATGCTTTTAGTTATTATTATTATATAACATTTATTAATACTCTTAACGTATATATGTTAATCATTGTTTTCAAATAATATTACTTAAAGATTATATTATCATGCATGTATGGGTTAATATCTTAGTTAAAAATAGAATTAATGCTCTTTAGTATATACTAGATTTAAACCCGTGTCAAATACACGGATTATTTATGACATATTAAATATAAATTAAATATATGTCCAATAAAAGTTGTAAAAGAACAAACCAGTAAATTCAAATATAATGTAATTAAAATTGTGAAAGAACTGTAAGTCCCAACTCAATAGATGGTACTATGTTAGGTCCAGATTTAGTCCAGATTTACTGGACTCGCTCCAGACTCGACTACTGGAGCCTTACTGAAGATCTGTCAAGAAACGTGTTCTACTGGACCTACTCCAGACTTGGAATCTGGAGTCCCTCTGAAGATTTGTCCAAAAATAATGGAAGATCAGTGAGCAAAATACTTGTATAGGAAATCTGGAGTATTCTCCAGATGAGCTCACTGGACTTCACCCAGTCCAGATCAACTCTACTGAAGACATTCTGACTGAAGTCAAAAACTGAAGTCTGAAGAAAGAAGACTGACAAATGGCGGAGTCCACTGGAAAGTCTTACCAGATCTGTACACTGGAGGATTGTCAGTGTTCGACTACTGAAGCCTTACTGAAGATCTGTCCAGAAACGTGTTCTACTGGACCTACTCCAGACTTGGAATCTGGAGTCCCTCTAAAGATTTGTCCAGAAATAATGGAAGATCAGTGAGCAAAATACTTGTATAGGAAATCTGGAGTATTCTCCAGATGAGCTCACTGGACTTCACCCCAGTCCAGATCAACTCTACTGAAGACATTCTGACTGAAGTCAAAGACTGAAGTCTGATGAAAGAAGACTGACAAATGGCGGAGTCCACTGGAAAGTCTTACCAGATCTGTACACTGGAGGATTGTCAGTGTTCTAGACCCTACAAGTCTGAACACTGATATCGAAGATTGACTTTTGCCTTTACACACTTTCCAAAGAACAATCCACTTGTTCTTTACCAAAGTATACGTGCGTAAAAGGTGGTTGGATAAAAGGATACACTTGCATTTGATGTGACTTTATCCTTATTCCTTATCCAATACATTTAAAGTTCTTGTCGGATCATTAAATGCATGCAACCATATTTGTACGGCACAAAATTCACGGTGAATTTTGTTGCCTATAAATACAAAGTCATTTCTTTGAGAAAATACTTTTTAAGCATACATTTTGCATTAAGTGAATTTGTCTAAATAATCTCGATCTTAAACAGGGATACTTCACAACTTTAAGTATCTCGATCCAAAAGAGTTATTTGACAAATATAGATCATTTGTAACTCATAGGTTGTTAGGATACATACTTATTTGTATTATCTTGATTCCGCAACAACCTTGTGTTTTATTTAACATCATAAATAAATAACCAATTGAAAAATACATAATGTTCCACTTTACTTGTTTATTGCTTTAAGTCTTGTATTACGTTGTTTATATATTCTTGCATTTATTTACAAGTAATACTAGTCCATTCTAGTGATTATTAGACTTGTTGTATTTTACACTTTCCTGGTTAACCATCGAACTTAAGGGACTCACATTTGGTATCAGAGAGGAAGGCTAAACATTGCCTAGATCTGTTTCTTGATGGCTAACCAAGAAAATACACAAGGTTTTAGTCTTGGTTCCGATCCTAATGCAAATATTAATGATCAAAATGAACCAATTGTTAATAACACTAATACACCTCCTCCTCCTACTCCTGCTTCTCCACACGTACATGTGCACTACTCAAATAATCCTGTTCCTAAATTCAGTGGGAACAGTGATGAATTTGGTACGTGGAAGGCTAGGATGGTTTTGCATGTCACTGGTATTGAGAGGAACATGTGAAAATTTTAAACGAAGGTCCTTATGTACCAACATCACCTCTCAATCCCCTCTTGATCCTTCTGGATCTAGAAGAGGAAGGGAAAAGAGGGAGGAACATTGGTCTGAAGAGGAGAGGAGATTGGTGAATCTAGACACCCTTCTCAAAAACATGATCCTCGGGGCCGTTCCAGAAACCCTAATCCCACACTAGTTCTTTTTCCTAGTGCTAAACCATGTGGGATGAACTTTTAAACCAGCATGAAGGAGGAGATGACACCATTGTCACCAGAAAGGTCTCCTTAAACAAGAGGTATGAGTCATTTTTTGCCCAACCTAACGAGTCTCTCACTGGTACTTACACCAGATTTATGAGTATCATAAACCAATTGAGAGGTCTTGGGGTTGGGAAGGACAAGGATATACTTCTGGAGAAATTTTGTGACATTCTACCCACCAAATGGTCTCACATGATCCTGGTCTTACGACAAGGTAAAACTCTGCACACACACACACTCTCTCAACTCTATATGGAGCTTTCAGGTACACTAAAGAAAATCAAGCTCAGAGAGTGGTGGCAGAACAAGATGCTTTTAACCATGCCTCCAGTAGTCCTAATGTGGTTAGTCATACTGAACCACATAGTACAGCACTGATATCTTCTGAGAATGTATTTTCTATGAAGAAGATGGTGTCTGAACTCATGGATTCTGGAGAGTCCAGCCAAATCTCTCCAGACTGTTGTGATGAAACTGAAGATGATGACCTTATTGCAATGATTGCTAAAACGTTTAACCATTTCAAAGCAAGAGCAAATAGGCCATCTGGACAATTTGCATCCAGTTCTTCCACTGATAAAACCAATTTGACATGCTTTAAGTGTGGCAAAAAGGGTCATTTCATGAAAGAGTGCAGGTCCAACCAGTTTGTATCCAAGCCTGGTCCATTCTCTTCAAATAATAAGCCTGATGATAGCTATAAATGAAATATAAAAAGCTTAAGGCCCAGATTGCTCTCATGGCACAACAAATTGAAAACAATAATAAGTGCATGATTGCAACAACTGAAGAGAAGTGGGTTCCTTCTGATGAATCATCTGCTGATGAAGAAGAAGAAAGAGATTGCTGTTACATGGCTCTGGCAGACGATGAGCACCTGGTGAAGGAAGATGTCACATCTGGATGATGGGTAGACATTGTTATTAAGAAGTTAGTGATTATGATTGTGCAACTGACCAAGAACTAAAACTGGACATAGCTGAAGCTCTTAATTCTGATTTGATATTTGTAGAAACTGTTAGATCTGATTGTGTAAATGGTCTAGAAACAGATCTTTCTGAAATAACTGTTTTAAAATCAAAATTAAAAGAACTTCAAGACATTGAACTGGCATTTCAAGCCCAGGTTCTGGTAACTGAACAATTGATTCAAGAAAACAAGATCTTGAGATCATTTTAGAGAAAGAAAAACTGGTGATTAAATCATGGTTAGAAACCAAAAAGCCATATGATGCTGGAGTAAAACAATTTCCTGCTCAAAAACGTGCATACTTAGATGGAAATACTCATGTAGCATCATTAAAACCAGTAATCGATCGATTACCAGAGGAGTTCAGGCCCACCACTGTCTATGATGAGCTTGTAACTCCCAAGACCAATTTTTACCCAGTTCAATCCCAGAGGTCAAGACTGGAGCATTCCAGATGACTGCTCCAGTTAAAGAGGTTTATCGGAATAAACCTTTGCCTCAGACCAATCCCCTACCTAAGCCTAGGACTGGAAAGGCTAAGGTCATCTGAAGAAAATATTTTGTCCAGGTTAGAGAGCCAGATTCAAATTCTGACTCGTCAATCTCAAAAGTTTTAATGCAAGATTAAACTTTATTGAGGGTACTTCATCTGGCCCTAGACAAAATACAAAACCTTTTGCTAAGAAAGTAAAATCTATTTCTCCAGTTGAGAAAAAGAAAAAGGTTTAAAACTATCAACCCCAGTGGTCTTTTCTAACTAAGACCACTGTTGAAGAAAGTGAACTAACCAGATTGCCCAGGGACCTATAAGGGAGGGTCCAGTGAACCCACCAGTCGATGGGTTCCCAAATCTAACTGATAATATCTGGTGTATGTGCAGGGCGATCGAAAGAAATATATCTGGTATCTTGACAGTGCTGCTGGCAGGACGATGACGGGATGTAAGACCCTGCTGGAGGAGTTCACCATTTCTGATGGACCCTCCATTACTTTTGGAAATGATGGTTGTGGAAAAGACTGAGGGATATGGTGTTCTGAACAATGGACAAGTCAAGTTCAGACGTGTTGCATTTGTGAATGGTTTGAAATATAACCTGATCAGTGTAAGCCAACTGTGTGATGATGGCTATAAAGTTCTAATCAATATTGCTCAGGGTATCGTATTCAACAAGGACTGGAAGGTAGTGTTGATTGCTCCCAGAAAAAGGGAATGTGTACGTGATGGATATGGAAAGCTCTCCTTCAGAGCAGTGTTTCTATACTCAAGCTGATGAAGACACAAACTGGTTATGGCACAAAAGGTTATCCCATTTAAATTTCAAGAATATTAATAAGTTGTCCAGAAAACAACTTGCAGATGGGATACCTTCAGTTTCCTTCAAAAAGGAAAGGCCATGTCCAGGATGTGAGATGGGTAAGCAGAAACGTACCAGTTTCAAGACCAGACAGAATTTCAGCATATCTGAACCCCTTCATATGCTTCATATGGACCTCTTTGGTCCAGTGAATGTTCAGACTCGTGCTGGTAAAAGCTACACCCTGGTGATCGTAGATGAATTCTCCAGATATTGTTGGGTGATCTTTCTGAGGTCTAAAAGTGAAGCTGCTGCTGAAATCATCAGTCTTATCAAGTAAATTGAGCTCAAGTACAGTCGAAAGGTGTGTCAGTTAAGAAGTGACAATGGAACAGAATTCCAGAATGCAACTCTGGAGTCATTCTGTACTGACACTGGCATCTCCCAGAATTTCTCATCAGCCCCTCTCCAGAACAAAATGGAGTGGTGGAAAGGAAGAATCGAACGCTGATAGAAGCTGCCAGGAGTATGCTTGCTGAATCTGGTCTGTCTACCAGTTTCTGGGCGGAAGCAATTGCAACTGCTTGCCACACCCAGAATCGATCAGTGTACATTAAAGACACAAAAAGACAGCCTATGAAGTCTTAAGAAATAGAAAACCAATATTGGTTATTTTCACGTTTTTGGATGTCCAGTTTACATCCTGAACGACTCCAGTCAGTTAGGCAAATTTGATGCCAAAGCTGATGAAGGGTATTTCTTAGGCTATTCAGCCATTCGCAAGGCCTTCAGAGTCTACAACAAGAGACTGGAAAAGGTCCATGAGTCAATTCATGTCACATTTGATGAATCAAATGCTGCAATCAACAAGAAGCCAGCCCTTGACACTCCCCAGTAACTCCAATTGTCTTTTGTGAATCTGATCCTATAAACGACAAATGAAGATTCAAAAGACACAGTTTCCAGTCATCCTGATCTGGAACCTGTTCGGAAAAAGAAACTCTCCAGTAGTACTCCATTCTATCCTTCTATTATTTTCAAACTACCCTCTGAAATTAATATTGGATCAGATGTTCGTACTACTCCCCCAGTATCAGTGTCAGTTGAAAATAGACCAAAAATGTCTTCTTATGAAGAATTTCAAACTGAACCAGTACTTCAGGAAATGCCTTCAAATGAAGAATTTCATGATGCAAATCATGATTTAAATGACTCAGATGAAGATACTGAAGTAGTCTGGCAAGATCCTCCTCCAGAAGCAACTCCAGAGGAGACTCAACTGAATTCTTGCACTGATATTGTTGTCAGTAACAATCTGGTCAGTACTCCAGATGGACAAAAGCTCATCCTATTGATCAGATCATAGGTGACTCCAGTAGAGGAGTTCAGACCAGAAGAGCCTCCAGTAATCAATGCTTATACGTTAGTTTTCTATCTTTGATGGAACCAAAGAAGATTGACGAGGCTATGGAAGATCCAAGCTGGGTGACTGCTATGCAAGAAGAGCTTCACCAGTTTGAAAGGAACAAGGTCTAGTATCTGGTTCCTTTCCCAGTTGGAAAGAAAGAACCAATTGGAACAAGATGGGTCTTCAGAAACAAAGTAGATGAAGATGGCCACGTAATCAGAAACAAGGCCAGACTGGTAGCACAAGGCTACTGCCAGTCAGATGTCGACTTTGATGAATCATTTGCTCCAATGGCTAGACTTGAAGCGATCAGAATATTCTTAGCATTCGCTGCTTATCATCAGTTCAAGGTCTACCAGATGGATGTAAAGAGTGCTTTCTTGAATGGAAAGCTTGAATAAGAAGTTTATGTCAGACAACCACCAGGTTTCGTTGATGAAAAGCATCCACATTGGGTATATCGTCTGGACAAAGCGCTATATGGCCTCAGACAAGCCCCACTTGCCTGGTATGACACTCTGACTAAACATTTGTTGAAAAATGGTTTCAAACGAGGTGCAATTGACAATACCTTATTTATTCTTCATGAAAAAGGTAATCTGTTAATGGTACAAATTTATGTTGATGATATTATTTTTGGTCTACTGATGAAAACATGTGCAAGAAATTTTCAAAAATAATGTCAACTGAATATGAGATGAGTTTGATGGGTGAATTAACATATTTTCTTGGACTCCAGATTAAACAAAACAAAGATGGCATCTTTATTAATCAGGAGAAATATGTTGAGATCTTTTAAAGAAATTTGATATGAACTCTTCACCATCTAAACCAACTCCAATTTCTGCACCACTGACACTGGACTCCGATCCAGATGGTAAACCAGTGAACACCACTGTCTACTAGAGGCATGGTTGGTTCACTGATGTATTTAACTGCCAGTAGACCAGATATTATGTTTTCAACATGTTTATGTGCCAGATATCAGTCTAATCCAAAGGAATCTCATATGCTTGCTGTAAAGCGCATACTGAAGTACCTTAAAGGTGTCCCCAGTCTAGGTCTTTGGTATCCCAAAGGCTAAGGCATGGATCTAATGGGTTATTCAGATTCAGATCATGCAGGTTGTAAGATAGATAGGAAATCCACAACTGGTGGATGTCATTTCCTAGGTGGCAAACTGGTCAGCTGGACCAGTAAGAAGCAAACTTCAGTTTCATTGTCCACTGCTGAAGCTGAATACGTGTCTGCAGCCAGTTGTTGTGCTCAGATACTCTGGATGAAGAACCAGTTGCTTGATTATGGTATTAATATTCAAAGACCCCAATCTTTTGTGATAATACCAGTGCCATTGCTATCTCAAACAATCCAGTCATGCACTCCAGAACGAAGCACATTGATCTCGGGTATCACTTCATTCGTGATCATATTATGAAAAACAACATTGAACTCCATTTTATTCCCACTGACAAACAACTCACTGACATTTTTACAAAACCTCTGGATGTCAAAACTTTTGAATATCTTGTTGGTGAGTTGGGAATGTTAAATCCTTAAATCTGGTGACTGCTCAGATATTGAACGCTTTGTGTACTATCTTTGCATTATTAGATTTCTGGAACAACATTCCAGGGAAAGACTTGAAAGATATTTTTTTCTTAAAAAAAAAAATGTTTTAAGTTCAGGGGAATTTATTAATTTATTTTCTCACTGGACAAACTCTTCAGAAAATGTTACTGGTGCTTTGTAAATGTGTCCCTCTCACTGGTAACTGGACAGATTGAAGTGCGTGTTTGAGGTGACTTATGTCTCCTTGTAAATGTGTCCCTCTCATTTGTCTATTAGTTGACGTGCAAGTTTGAGGTTACCAGTCTTTCAAATGGTTTTCACTGGTACTTTACTGGAGTGTCCCTCCAGTGTACCATCAGTACATGTTCACTGGACTAATCCACCAGTGATACTGGAGTGTCCAGTCAAACCTCCAGATGCACTGAAATATGTCATAATATTTTCTAAATACTTGGTCATTGTGTGTGCCACGTAAGCAAATCTTTTTGCAAATATCTTAATCCTACGTGGCATGTAAATTTTTCAACGTAATGATGGTCTTTTTACTTTGGGAAAACATAAAGTACAACTTGTTACTGTTTGTGGGCTGTAAACCGTCATGCATTTATGTATGATGTGATGTAATTAATGCGGATCTCAGAACCCGATCAAAAACTTTATTTGATAATTTCAAATGAACCGTTTGAGTTCCACATTGTCTCTCCTATATATATACCCACTTTCAATTTCAATTGCATTTACTTCGAACATATTTACTCCCAAATCTTTCAAATTCCTTCATTTACTTCTTCATTCTTTTTCCAATCATCATCATCTCTCATATTTACTCCATTTATATTTAATTCTTTCATCAAATCTTCATCATAACCTATACATATTCAATTTCATTTTCATCTATTTTATAAATGGCACCTAGACAATCAAGAACTAAAAATCTGCTTGCCAATGAATACATTCTTTCGGAAAATGTTGCTAGGGCACCTCATATCAATCTTGAGGCAAGTGCCATAAGAATCAATATGAATAACTGGATGGCAAGACTCTCTCTGTCCAGTGTTCATGATGCCCAATCGATTATTGGGAGATTAAACTCATTCTTTCTCTCTTGCCCATTATATGGTGCGTTAACACTTAATCCAGGAAGGATGTACCACGAGTACCTATGTGAATTCTGGTACATTGCTCAATATGACGATGAAACTTCATCGATCAATTATACTCTCAAGGGAGGTACCAGATCCCTTGGTTTCACAGCTAGTCTTCTCAGGTCTGTTCTCCAGTTGAACTATTTCGAACAGAATGAGTTGCCTATTGAGCTTCCCACTGGTATAAATACAAAGGAAGTATGCAGATTAATGGGGCATACAGATATATTGGATGAGCATGGCCAGCTATCCAGAAAAGGGACTATCTACATGACCAAGCTGTCAGACTCATGGAGATATTTCTTCACACATATTGTTGAGTGTCTAGGAGGCAGTTCTGGAGGGTTAGACCAGATCAATCAAACCCACCTCCAGATTGCCTACTTGCTTGTGGTTTGGGCTTAGGGTGGACTTTGCCCAGATTCTTTTTGATGACTTGGTTGAGCGACTTAAGGTGAAAGGAAGAAAACCGTTCGTTCCTTATATTCGTTTCCTTTCCCTAATGTTTAAAAATGCTCTTGGAGACCAGTATGATATGGATACTACTCACTTTTCTGTGAGTGAGTATATGAGAGATTTGGTCAATCTCAGGTCTCCACTGGATGAGGTAGATATTCCTCAGTCCATGCTTTCCTTCCAAAGGGAAGAAGCTGAAATGGGTCCAGATAGAGGTCAAGTTGTTGAAGGACCATCTGGTGATGATGTACAGATCATTGAGGCTGTACAGCCCATTAGACAAGTTGCTCCAGAAGGTCAAGGTACAGAAGTTGTTGAACCTTCCAGACGTCCTAGAACAAACAGGCGTCTGATGAGAGCAGGACTTCAGGTAAATCCTGAAAGACATCCTGGTGATGTTATGAATCTAGATGGATCGCCAATTTATGAACAAGAGGTTGTTGAGCAGGTTGTTGAGGAAGTTAAAGATGTTCAGACTGATGAACATGCTTCTGGTGAGCAAGAGGCTCCACTGGACTTGAATGTAGATGCTGGTGAGCAAGTATATGTAGAGACTGGTGAACAGTCTGGTGAACAGACAGTTGGGATTGCTCCAGAATGGGATGATGTTGACTCCCCAATGTCTGAAGGTTTTGATGTTAACATGAATTTTCTGGGTGAAGATGTACAAGAAGAAGAAAATCTACCAGAAATGCCAACCCCTCCACCAGAAATGCCACCACCACAATCAAACATGCCACCACCACCACCACCTTCAATTCCAGAACACACTCAATACTTCTCTCCAGCAACCACTCAACCTTCACAATCTCAACCTCCACCTCGTGCGCCGGAGTCACCAGTTGCAACATCTGAAGCTGCAACTGAAGAGGACTGGGCACAAGTTCCTCTAATGACCAGATTACCCTCAACACTTGAACCTCCCAGTGGTCTCTCCACTTCATCTTCTGCCGAGGTCCAAGGCCTTTTAAGTAAGGTGGCGGACCTGGAGAGATCACTCCAGACTTCATCTCAGGTTATTTCTGACTTCAAATCATTATTATCAAATAACCTGGCATCTGATATGAATGTCTTTGCTGGGAATGAGAAGCTGGTTTATGAGAAGCTTGATGAACTGGTACTGGCCACAAACAAAAACACTGAAACTTTCAAAGTGGCAGTCCAGGGTCTAGAGACAAGGTTGGTTAATTCTGTTCAGACTGCAGTCACTGGTGAACTGGCAGGTCTGAAAGAAGATGTTCAGAATTTGGTTTTTAGGGTCAGTTCTCTGGAGACAAGACCCACACTAGACCAGGATGCAGTTGTCAGCACAATAAGTGATGCATGTACAAGGAAGTTCAGAAACCATATGCTGAAAGAAATATGTGAAGAAGTTTCTGAGACTGTTCTTCGTAGCATTCATGATGGGGTGTTACCCCAAGTAGACAACTTACTGTATGAGAAGTTGCCAAAACACTTGCCTAAAGCTGTTGCAAATGTTCAGAAGGAAGTGCAGGCACTTAAGAAAGTTGTGTCTGAAACAACTCCAGTAGCAGGTATAACTTTTGGTGCACTGGACAGACTTATGCTTGAAGATTTATGGAATGATCTCAAGTCAAGGACTGGTGATCATTCCAAGGGGGAAAAGTCGTCTGGTGACCAAACACTGAAGCAATTATCACAAAGAGCATATGGCACTGAAGCCGGGCTAACTGAAAGAGCATATGGCACTGAAGCCGGGCTAACTGAAGAGCTACTGGTACTGAAGCCAGTGAGCCCCAGTTTGAGACCTTCCCAGATATTCCAACTACACTGAAGGCTGTTAAAGGAAAAGAAAAAGTTGTATCTGGTGAAGAGGAAGAGCAAACTGAAGATGCTGATGATGAAACATCCAAGAAACTTGAACAAGAATGCATCATGATATAGATTTTCAAAAGAAATCAAAAAGATGAACTGCTGGCCCATCAAAGGGAGATGGCAACAATGGTACTCTGGATTCTTACAATGCTGGCAGGTTAGGCATTAATATTGAAGTATATAAAAAGATGAAGGATGACCCCAGAGTTCATCAATGTTTGAGTTTACTGGATGATGTTCATGTACGCTCATTCTACGCTGAAGAAGAACAAGTCTATGATTCAATTATTTATGGCGTGAGTGTACCAGAACTCATCAGACAAAGAAAGGATGAACTGGTAAGTCTCCAGAAAAAGATCAGAAAGAATGCTGGTGCTCTGGAGATTGAGTACAGGAAGAGACTTACTGTTTTACCAAAGTTGACTGCCAGACAAATCAAAGCAATCAAAGATGCTGATGTAAGCAATTTCATTCCCCTGGACACTTCTCGAAAAATCAATCGTCAAGAACTCCAATCTGCTGTAGAGCAAAGGATAGTGTCCAAGGAAACTGAATCATTGATCCAGCAAGCCAAGCTGAAAGAAAAATACAATGAGATGTTGAATTTCAGGGCTGATGCCAGAAGGATCACTGGTGCTGAGATAAAATTGGCTGAAAATAATGAAGGCATGTCCAAGTTTGAAGTAAAGTTGACCAGGGAGGGTAACTTTACTGATGAGAGGAAAAGTACTTCAGTCCAAGCATTTGGATGGAGTGAACTGAAAGAAATCGCTCTAACATTCAGGGGGAAGACAAATGTGTCGACTGATGTTAAAGCATTTCTGAAAAGGATTGAAAAGGTATGGAGAAGAAAGCAACAGATGGAAGTTGCAATGGCATAAGAACGCCAGAATCAATACCATCTTCTCCATCACCAAAGAGAAAGGCTACTGAAGATGCTCCAGGACAGACATCAAAAGAAGGGCCTGACTCTTATCATTTACTTGTTGTAAATTATTGTCTTATGAAAATTGTATACTATTTATCAGTTGATGTATGTAATAATAGTTGCAATTTTTTTATTCTTATAAGTAAATGATCAGATTTAGTCTAAGTTAGAACTTAAAAGATGAAACTGGAAACACTCATGATCTATAAAGTGTTTTCCAGTAACTTAGATTTTTTAGACAAATCGAAACTTGTGTTTTTCAAGCTTACAAAATGTATAGATTCAAGCTTGAAAACACTTGCATTATTTCTAAACAAATAGGGGGAATTTGTTAGGTCCAGATTTAGTCCAGATTCACTGGACTCGCTCCAGACTCGACTACTGGAGCCTTACTGAAGATCTGTCCAGAAACGTGTTCTACTGGACCTACTCCAGACTTGGACTCTGGAGTCCCTCTGAAGATTTGTCCAGAAATAATGGAAGACCAGTGAGCAAATACTTGTATAGGAAATCTGGAGTATTCTCCAGATGAGCTCACTGGACTTCACCCCAGTCCAGATCAACTCTACTGAAGACATTCTGACTGAAGTCAAAGACTGAAGTCTGAAGAAAGAAGACTGACAAATGGCGGAGTCCACTGGAAAGTCTTACCAGATCTGTACACTGGAGGATTGTTAGTGTTCTAGACCTACAAGTCTGAACACTGATATCGAAGATTGACTTTTGCCTTTACACACTTTCCAAAAAACAATCCACTTGTTCTTTACCAAAGTATACGTGTGTAAAGGTGGTTGGATAAAAGGATACATAGTCATATTGATGTGACTTTATCCTTATTCCTTATCCAATACATTTAATGTTCTTGTCGGATCATTAAATGTATGCAACCATATTTGTACGGCACAAAATTCACTGGTGAATTTTGTTGCCTATAAATACAAAGTCATTTCTTTGAGAAAAACACTTTTAAGCATACACTTTGCATGAAAGTGAATTTGTCCAAATACTCTCGATCTTAAACAGGGATACTCCACAACTTTAAGTATCTCGATCCAAAAGAGTTATTTGACAAATATAGATCAAACTCATAGGTTGTTAGGATACATACTTATTTGTATTATCTTGATTCCGCAACAACCTTGTGTTTTATTTAACATCATAAATAAAATACATTGAAAAATACATAATGTTCCACTTTACTTGTTTATTGCTTTAAGTCTTGTATTACTTTGTTTATATACTCTTGCATTTATTTACAAGTAATACTAGTCCAATCTAGTGATTATTAGACTTGTTGTATTTTACACTTTCCTGGTTAACCATCGAAATTAAGGGACTCACAACTACCTGAATACACCTCAATGTCGATGGTGGAGTTACTTTGGAATATAAGCTCTGAACTGGAGACGACCAGTTACAGAGAGTATATACCAAGTTCTAGATAGATTACTTATTAAGTGACAATAAGTAAAGAACAATGCAATAAAGTAAAATACTTAAAGTAAATTGGTGAGACAATATGTAATTTTCAAGTGTAATTTATTTATTAACTTTAAATAAATTACAAGGTTGTTGCGGAACCAAAGATAATACAAAGTATGTAAATATCCTAACAACCTATGAACTACAATTGATCTACACTTGGAATTTCTCTAAACAATCGAAACACTTAAAGTTGTGAAATGTTCCTTTTGTGATTCAGAGAATATTGCACAAGTTCACCAAGAATATTGCAGGTATGCAAAGTGTGAAATCTTTCGAAGTGTGTTCGAAGAAGTAATATTCTTGTTGTGCAATGACTTGTATTTATAGGCAAAGTTAACATTGGGATGTTAACTTTGGCCGTACAAATGTGGTTGAGATCATTTAAGGAATAACATTTAATTCCTTAAAAAGCAGTGTAAAGTTGCAGTATAAAACAACTTTACTCAACCAGCTTTATGTACCTTTTATTACTTAAATAATAAGATAAATCTTATTATCCGGGTAAAAGCACATAAAACATAAAAGTCAATTCCTCGTAATCAGTGTAAAGCTTTGTAAGAGCTTTCCACTGACGGTCTCCAGTTTGTAACTGACTAGAATGTCAACTAGGCTTCGCTGCCATTGTCATTCTCTATCTTCCACTTGTTGTCTTCGACTTCAACTGGAATGATTCTTCAACTGGTCAGTTCTCAACTGGAGGAAGTCTTCAGTTGCGTTAACTGTATGATGCAACTGGACTTCAATATATTTCTGGACAAATCTTCTGGGTCTCCAGTTTCACTGGGTCTCCAGGTGCAACTGGAGATTGGCCAGTTTACCAGTAAACTGGTCCTAACAAGAACAAACCTGTAAATTCAAATATAAATGACGTAATATTGGAATATAGATGAAAACGTTTAACTTGTTCATCTATCAATATCCTGTCATGACTCGTTGTTATAACAATTTCTTAATAATACAATTTAAGAAACTTGTAGATTTTGTTGTGTATTTGTTTTTCATGAAAGTTTTGGATTATACAGTTGTTATTTGTTAGATATAATTATTTTCCTTATATGTAACTATTGATAATTTGATAAGTTATAATTAGAGCTGGATGAGGACTAATTGTAAACAAAGTTGGTTTTTATATTTATTAAAAGATATTTTTATTATTTAATTAGTTGGATATTTGGAATAAACATGACTTTTATATTTTATCTATTTTAATTTAGTAAAATTATTATTTTTAAAAAGAGGTTTAAAAGTGTAAATTGGTGACGGAAAACCAAAAAATGTAAATTAATTATAGACATGTGCTGATTTAATTATTTTGAGAAATTGAGGCCGTGATTGGAACAACCCCACCTGAAATATATATACAAAAAAGATAGAAAAAAAAAACTCGTTCTGTTTTCCCTGTTACTGATCCGCCAACCACAAAACCCTAACAAGTGAGAAAGAGCCAGGATCATACCTATATAGAAGAAGAAGATTCTCCATCTTTCTCTCTAAATTCCGATCCCTTTCTCAGGTACGATTTCTCTTCAATCTCTTTTTTCTATACACATACATACATACATTTATTTGAGATCTGTAATGATAATTAGTTTTTTTTTATCAAGTTTTGTTAGGGTTTATTTTCGATCCACAATGGAGGAAGCAGCATTACAACACCAGCAGCTCAAGTAACAACTCACTTTTCTTTATTTTTATTTTTATTTTATTATATGCAAAAATTATCTAATAATAGTTTTTTGTTTTGGACAATTTTTGTTTTTCTAGTTTTTCTAGTGTGTAGTATTGTTTGATTTTGGAAAATTATTTGTTGATTTTTTAGTAAGTTAAAACTTTGTATATCTAAGCTTAAGAAGAACGATAACAAAAATAATTAAAAAAAACACATATTTTTTGGAAATGTTTAGTGTGCTAGTATTGTTTGATTTCCGAAAATTCCGTGTTTGATTTTTTTGTTGTTGTTTAAATTAAAATTTTTGCTTGCCAGAACTTGTATACCGAAGCTTAATAAGAATGAAATAAAGAACAAAAAAGTACTGGAAAAACAACATATAATCTTGGAAATTAGTTACAATTTTATTGTTTAGTAACTTGCTATATAATTATTGACTTAATGTGATATGTAATGGTTGTAGTGCTTGTAGTTATATGATTATGATTGGTGTTTTTTTAATCTCTTTCAAACAGGTTGGGCAAGCTTTCGTTCTGCAGTATTATCAGATACTGAACCAGTCACCAGGGCTTCTTTATAGATTCTATCATGATGATAGTAAACTTGGTCGTCTCGAAGATGATGGTTCAATGAGCATTACCACCACCATGGATGTATGCTCTCTATTCACTTTTGGGTTTTGTTTGTGTGTCTATTTTTTCTATAAAAGATATTTTAGTTTATCGTGTATAATTTATCTGAATAAGTCACATATAGAGTGATAGGCATTTAAACCATGAAGTGTGTATAACTTCATCATACTAGTTGTAGATGTCTTAAAAGTTGTTGGTAGCTTTATGCAACAAGCAGTCAAACATAGTACAATGCATACATGATTATATGTATGTCATCTCTGATTTTTGGGTTTTTGAGTCTTAATTTAGATCACTCTCAGGTCTTGCTTGAAAGCACCAGCAAGTTTCAAAATTTTGATAGTTACTTGAAAGTTTTTTATGTATACTCTCTATGTTGGCGTGATATGCAGGAAATTAATGCGAAAATAATGTCACTTGACTATGGTGAATCCAGAGCCGAGTTCAAAACTGTTGATTCACAAGAATCGTTAAATGGTGGAGTCAATGTTCTAGTCACTGGATATATGACCGGAAAGGATAATAGTCTCCAGAACTTTACACAATCTTTCTTTCTCGCACCTCAAGAGAAAGGCTACTATGTGTTAAATGACATATTGCGTTTCATGGAGAGTGCTGATTATAGTGAAGGAGACCTCGCTCCTGCTGTGGATGTGGAGGCTCCTGTAATTCATGAGAAAGGTGACTAAGAAATAGATGCATTTGACTGTGACTAAAGCTGTATGATAGGAAATTGTATCTCTATGTATTGTTCCTCATGTATTTTTCTGAAATTTGTTGCTCTGTAGCACCTGAAGTTGTTCCAGTGCCGGAGAGTAATGTTTCTGAGCAAGCTGTTGTATTGCCAGAGGAATCTGATGCAGAAAAGGTGGTTCATGTGGATAATGGAGATGTACCTACTGCAGAGGAGGAAGACCCAGTTCCTGAGGTTGTTGAAGAAGTGCCGGATTCATCCCAGCTGGTTGCTGAATCTAATGTGAAAGTCGAGGAACTGCCGAAGAAGTCGTATGCATCTATTGTAAGTGGCCTGCTAGTCCGTTCTGTCCGATTTATTGTTGTTATTTACTAATGATGTCGTTAAACATTGAACAAACTGATCCCTCTCTGGGTTTGAAGACATGTGCTCTTTTTTCTAAATTGTAGACTTGCAGAGAAAGATGAATCGTTGCATATGGTTTATTTACTAGTAACAGCGAATTCTTCGTTTAACTGTTCTTGTTAAACCCATGTGTGGCAAATCTGCTAAGGGATTGATATATGTTTTTGACAATTTTCATGCATTACTAAAGGATTAGGGAAGCAAATGATCTGTTACAGCAAATTATGATATGCTTTCTTGTTGCTTAAGGTAATGGACTATAAGCAGAACAGTGTCTCTTTCTCAACTCCAGCACCTGCAGCGAGGAAAGCTCCACCAAGAAAACAGGAACATTTGAATAATGCTCCACCAACTGCTGTAGCTGCTGAACCAGTGGTTTTGAATGTGGATGCTCCTGAAAATGGTAATCACGAGGAAGAAGGTAGGTAAAATTTACCTATTGGAAGTGGATCATATGTATTAACATCTTTCATGATAAGTTTTGCTTCATCATATCTTTTCTCATAGCGTTTACAAATATCATTGTCTTTCCTTATGTATTCATGCATGAGTTGTGTATATAATATTCTTCTGTGTGAACAGCTGAAGGCTTCTCCGTCTATATCAAGAATCTTCCAGTGAGTGCTACAGTTGCCATGGTAGAGGAGGAATTCAAGAAGTTTGGACCTATTAAGCCTAATGGCGTTCAAGTTCGGAACAACAAGGTATGCATCTACTCGTTGCAATTTTATTCAATATGTTTTTTAATCTTTCACTCCACTGAAAGTCTGAAACTAATATTAGCAGCCACAGGGGTTTGGTTTTGGCTTTGTCGAGTTCGAGGTTCCTGAAGCAGCTCAAAAGGCGATTGAGGTATGTGAGTTGGTCATGTGTATTTCTGTTTATAAATTATAATATAAAAAGAGGCCATGCGATTGATTTGTGTTTTTTATTTCTTTAATAGTTACTAGCTGTATTGTTTGTTATTTAGTTATGTACTTGTCATATTAGTTGCTTCACCAATCAATTAACCGTCTTTCTTGTTGTTTATGGCCTGATTTGTTATGTTATGAATCCTATGCCAGTCATGCATTCCTGGAATTATTAATTGGCTTTTGCTGGGTACCTTTTTTTGTGTGTGTCAGTTTGGTGATGTGTATGGTATATTTAAGGTGATTTGATTCAATGTGTAGTCAAAAGACCGATATGCTTGTGTAGAGACTGTAGGGGGATGTGATAGTCGTTAAGGCCGGCCTTCTAATGATGATACTGTCCTACACCAGCCATATCTATTTGATCTATATATATATATATATAAATAAATATATATGAGAGGGGGAGTGAAGGACCAGTATGTAGTGTGTGAGGTGTCTCCCTTGAAGAAAAAAGTAGACATTGCTGAAGTGATCTGAGCAGGTGGTGAATTTGTTAACGAGTTTGGTTCCTAATAGATTAATTGATGGCCATACCCAGCTTTGTGTTAGGTTTTCTTTTGGTACTAACATTATTTCTAGTTCCATTCGAATGCTGCCAGATGTATACTCTTCGATATCAAATCGGTAATTCTGTATGGGTTTGTTTGATGTTTTACATGAACCTTTAAGTTTGCAAGAACCAATACAAATATTCACGTGAAAAGTTATTATACGAAAGCTGAACAATTCTGAAGTTGTTTGGGTTTAATGGCGAATCTTTGGAAGGTCTGTATAATCTGTTACTGCAGGCAAAGCACGCCTGTGGTTTTGGGTTTTTTGATGGCAAAGCTTTATGGTAAGAATTTTAGATATATCATGTATGTATGCCCTTTATGTATGTGCTATCTTTTCTCTTATGCTTTAGTCATGCCTCTTTGTCTAACTTTGGGCAGATCGTGAATTCTGATTATGTTTCTTGGTGTCTATATCCTTCAGATGAAAACTACATGATATATTCCTCCCAAGTTAACGTGAACCTTTACAGTTTTATTTGTTGTGATGATTTACTTTGTTGGATGTGACATCTCTTTCGATGCACAGGCTTCACCAGTCATAATCAATGGACGCAATGCTGTTGTTGAAGAGAAACGATCTATTAGAGGCATGTTATAGATATCTTCTTTCTACAGTATAAACAAATGCATTTTTTAAGCACCATATTAATAAGTTAAAACCTTTATTTTTGTTTTTAGTCATAACCGTTTATCATTATGAGCAATCTGAATAACTATGCTATTGTGCCTGCACTTTTTTTCTTAACTGCTTACTCATTTATAGGAGGAAACCGTGGAAGATTTGTAGCTGGAAGGGGACCCGGGTTCATCAGAAGCGATGGCATGAGAGGTCGTGGAAATTATGTTGGCGGCAGGGGTTTTGGTCGAGGTGGTGATTTTGGTGGCAACAGGAATGACTATGGTTTCAGAGGTAACAGCCGTGGAGGAGGTGATGGATATCAAAGAGACAACAATGGTGGGCGTGTGAACCGTGGACAGGATGTTAATGGGACTGCCAGAAATACAACACAATGAGAGTTCCCTATGGTGATTCACTGATAACACATAATTTCAAGAGACAAGATTGGTTGGTTTTTGGCTTCAAATTTCAAAATTGCAGTGGTGAGTAACATGATATTAGCGGCTATTCGTTGGTTTGGGAATTTTTCTAACCCTTTTTTATTTGCATGTGTTCTGTTTAGGTGATAATAGAGATGGATAGAAAGAGTTTGTTTTTTTAGTTTTTATTTTTTTGGCATTACTACCAGTCTATCACTGTATAGTAGTAGTAATCGGGGATTGTTATGCTCTCTTATCAACAATTGCTATCGGGTTTTTGACGGGGGATTTAATAATTTAGATTGTGCATTTTGTTAGGTGTAAACTACAGTATGGGTATTGAGTAGTAATCTATGTTTTCTTAGTACTTTGCTATTATGGTTGGATGTAGGGCTGGCATAACAGGTCACACGAAACCTGTTAAGACACGAACCTGTTAAGGTCAAACACGAACACGACCTGTTAACTAATCGTGTCATTTTTTTCAAACACGAACACGACACGAAAATTAATAGGTGCACATGTTAAGACCTGTTAAGAAACCTGTTAACATTTATTTTATATAAGTCTTGATTAATACTTAAAAAAAACCTTAATGATACAAAAATTCTTACAAATCTCAATCAATACATAACGATAATAATCCTTAACATTACAAAAGTTCATAGACATCTTAACTAATACTAATCATATATCAAATCATAATATCAATTATTAGTATTTTTTATATGTGTATAACCTTAACAGGTCTTAACAGGTCCTAACAGGTCTGCACCTGTTAAGACACGAATCTTAACAGGTCTTAACAGGTCTGGACCTGTTAAGACACGAAACCTGTTAAAGTCAAACACGAAACCTGTTAAGAACAGGTCGTGTCGTGTCGTGTTAACAGGTTTCGTGTCAAAATTGCCGGCCTTAGTTGGATGATCCCGCTACAATTCCATTAGACATTTTTACGAAATTCATCTCTTCAAAATGGTGGACGTCTGAAGGGGTTATCAATAAAAAATTTAGGGTTAGTTGTAAACTTGTAATTGAAGGGGTAAACTACAACTACTATCACTTGCAGTAAATATAAATGAAAATGATTTGGGTATGTGAGTGAATATGCCTGGTAAGTAAGTTTGAATTATGGTCAGAATTCACAAGTTTACAATGAGGAAGATTGAAGGCTGGTTTCTTCTTTTGTTGGAATTAAACCATATTAAGGATCTTGGGAATGTCGTTCATAAAAAGGTGATCTTGGCTAGCAAAAGATCAGTCATTAGAGCAGCCTATTATTGTGAAGGCAACCAAATGCATTGTTGGTTCTGGGATTGAAGTGGATAACTTGACACGATACAAATTTATAATATAACAATTCATAAAAGTCAATTTGTGTGTATGTTTACTGTAGCTAAGAGAATTACAGTAATTTTTTATTAAATTTTTTATTTTCTTGTGTCTATGTTTATTGTGTAGCTAAGAAAATTAGTTTTTTATTTACATTAAAGTAGGAGCAATAAACAATCATTAAAATTTCAGCTTTCCATTACACGTGATATGCCATGAGTTTGTTTTTGTTAACCAATGTTTTTTTTTTTTTTTGTATTTCACTCCTTTACTGGTATAATATATTGTTGCTTTAATTGTATAGAGGTATAGTAAGAAACAATTATAATTAATTTTTATTTTTTAACATAAAAGCTTATCAACTTCTTTTTTTTTAAAAATATATTTCTTTTAGTTACTTCAGTATGCATGTATACGACCATTATATAATATTTAAAGGTTTTTTTTTATATTTTTTTATAATTGTTCATCAACCTTTAAACTTTACTGTTTTAGGTTTATATCTTAAGAAAAATGCTTTCAAAAATAAAATAGTGGCTTTCCCAAAATAAGTTTCCCTGTAATTAAAGTTAAGTATATCGGGAAAGGATTCCCTAAATTTACCCAACTTGACTAATCTTGACCTTTGATTTAAAATCAAGGGTTAAGATTAAAAGATGATTATTTAATCTTAACCCTTGATTTTAAATCAAGGGTCAAGATTACTCTAACTTGACCTATCAAGTTACTAGTAACTTTAGGGAATCCTTTCCCAAGTATATCAATGTTGTTAATCCCGGCCAATGGCCGAGTATATTTTACTAGTTACAAACAAACTACAACTTATTGCTTCCTACTAATTATTGTGAAAGAAATATTTAAACGACTTAGTTGTCTCTTTTAATCTATATTAATAAATTCACTTTTTTAGATATATATATAACTATTGTTTAATTTGTAGACAAATATATAGTATACATAAGCTCTTATGATTATATTGTTGTCACATTTTTATACATCTGTGTGTTAGATAATCCATCTTTTAACGCATGTATTTAATGAAATTTACGAATCTTTTATATACACGATTAATTATCCATCATTGGTACGTATTGTGTGGGTATGCTTGAATTTGAATTATGTATTAACAACATTCCTCTTGTAATTGTTATAGAACTTCTATATCCATATCCAGGTGGGAAATAATTTTTTCTAATGTGGTGCTGACAAGGATTAATGGTAATAAGTGAGAAAATTTTTAAAGTTTTAAAAAAAAGTCAAAAATACAAATGAGTCAAGTTCAAAAGGAAAATAGTAATGATTGGTTTAGTGATGACACGAGTTTGAGTGTTCGCCTCACTCATATTTAAACCTTAGCCTTTAGTCCATCAAATGTGTGTGAGCATCATAATCGCCCAAACCTCCTTTTTTGTGTGAAGACTTTTGTCCCCGGCCCATATCTTAGCAGAGCTACTTACAATACTCGCACGACCGACATTAACTTATTTAGATATTATTGTGGCTGTTGTATACACAGCTGGAGTTCAAATTTGATATGAACTACATTGATCAGATGTATGTAAAAATCATAATAATTGATGCAATTTGCTAGCCAATAACTCAATTTTGCATGTCAGAAAATCGAATAAAACAAAGTTAAAGTCCTAAAATGCATGTGACAGAATTGCCTGCTGCTAATGGAATATCCATTGTGAATGAACTGCCTTTGGGCTTGACAGTTTACATTTCTTCCCAATGCGAATAGAAAGGAGATCCGAGTTCAGATCACAAAGCTTAATAGCATCTAGTAGAACTAGTTTAGAGGCCGTATCTTGGAATCTCTTCGATTTAAGCACACATCATCTGTAGTGATGTCGTGGTGAGGACTTGGAATAATACAAAATTATAATAACAACAAAGGTATAAGAGTGTTTCAAGACTCCTTTGCGGACTTTTCATGAGGGATAATGTTTACCAGGATCTACTCAACAACTAATAAAAAAAGCATGAATGCTAACAGGGTACTGAAGGCATTAGTCATGAATCATGATTATATATTGAACTGATGTTTTTAATTAAACAAATACTCGTAACAAGATAATTTAACTATGGAACTATAAACACTTCAGAAATGCATTTTAAAACTAATATAGAAAGGATGCTGCTGTCATAATTGGAACTGGAAAGCATCTGATAAACCGTCGTTCAGTTTACGTGTAAAGGTAATCACAAAAAATATCCTCCTGGCTGGACTAGTTTTGCTGAATGCTGTTTTGCAAGGAATAGAACCATCACTGGATCATAAGTTTAATGACCAAAATTGCAGGCTTGTACAAACTCCATATCATAGTCGACATATTTAGTCCAAAGTGGGCGGAACTGGTTCATAGCAATGTCAAGCCATGGTTTCATATTCCCATTAAAATGAACAACTGCAGCATTATTGATCTCTTCCATGCTTATGCTTGGGTTATATCCAAGTCCCAATACATGCCAAGACTTCTCTAATGGTTTGGTTGTAGAATAAAACGTGATCAGGCCAGGTGGTAGTGTCCCCAATTTCCATAAAGTACGGTTTTCATTCTGCAAAAACATATTCTTAGTTAGAAATATATAACAAACTAACTTTGTGAAAGATTTCTTTTCAGATCTCATAAAAGCGAAACAAAGCATCTATTTCGGGTTCTACGATAGGGAATCTCGGTAGAATATAAGCTTAAGTATACACAGAATAATAATGCAGCAAGACTCGCAACAATATATACTTAGAACATCAAAAAGACTTTAATACAATAAAGCAGGTAACTCATAACATATATGCTGGCCTATACTTCTAAGCACGTTATCAGGCAAAAGTGGAAGGTAAACATTTCCAAACATATCAAAGTTATCACCAATCAGTTCAAAAGTATTGACAGCATACACAAAGATTTACTACGTTCATACAACTTACCAGATTTTGCCAGTAATGATACTCCTCAGTGCACTTCTCTCTCCTCCAGGCATCCAAATCAAAGAAGTTCATCCCATAAGCCCAGGCACATGCCTTGGGATTAAACTTCTCCTTGATCAAAGGGTGAGAGAAATTCATGTATTGTGAATAACGATGGAACGATCCAAAACAAGTCTCAACGGCTCCATTCACCTTCCCATCCATGTCTATCTTCCAAAGCCCGGTCAAATCCTTCTGAACAATAATATCATCATCCAAAAACAGAACCCTGTGCAGTGTTGGGTACATCTCAGGCAAATAAAACCTCAAATGGTTCAAGATAGACAGGTACTTGGGATTCCTGAACTTCATATTGGTCGTATCCTTTGTCGCATTCTCAAGTTTATTCTCAAAGTAAAACTTTTGCAAATTTGCTGATTCTAGCTGTTTCAGCACCGGAACGTAATTCGAATTCAAAAACTTGTAATCCTCCACCGCCTTAATTTCAATATGAGCACCGTTATACTCTTTCATCTTAAACATAACTTGCATCGCACCTAGATTCATCTTATCCGTCACAACATGGAAAACGTGCTTCGACGGCTCTTTCGTATTCTTAACAGCCGAATTAACCACAACCGAGGCAGCAATCACATTATCCGAAAATATAGCATAATGATAGAGCTTCGGATCATCAAACTCAACCGGCCGCTCCTTTCCTTCATCAGAATACTTATCCGGATGCGCAATTCTCTCTTCCATCAGTCTCATAGTCAAACAATGCAAACTCTTAGGAATCGACTTCGCAGCAATCAAACTCGAGAAGGCACCTTGTTTCTTCGCTTTCGTCAACTGCTCATTAACCGAAAAAATCGAATCCTTCAGCTTCTGAATCTTAAGCTGATTATCAAACGACTCTTTTGCCTCAGCTATCACCTGCCTAGTCACCTTAATTCTTTCCTTAACCTCCTTCTCAAACAACCGCAGTGTCGGTTCGTCAATTGAATTCGCATCAGATTCCGATAACGCTTTATAAGAAGGTTTCGACAACAGATCTGTATAGTTTCGCGACAGATCAGCGAAAATTCTAACGAGTTTCGAGTTTTCAAGCTTTAATTTACGCGCATAAGCAGCATAAGCTAACGCAAGTGATCTGTGATCATCTGCTTGTTTTCGGATCTGATCAAATCTAGGCTTTAACGGATCGGATTTCAAAGCAAGTGCAGATCTACGGAATGATCCAGTAACTACGTTCGTATTGAATGTAAAATCTAGATTCTACAATAAAAACAGTATATACATAATCATTTATTAATTAATACATCATCATTATATAATAAATACACAATATATAGATATAGATATAAATTCTAGACAATAAATAAAATCAATTAATAAGTAAATAAATGTAAACGGAAAAATAATATATAATAACGAACATATATACATACAGAGTTGGAATGGGATGAAACGACGTCGTTTGATGAAGATGTGAAGAGGAACGAGAGTGTGAAGAAGAGGAAGACGGAGATGGAAAGAACGGTGGCGAATCGTTTGAAAGTAGCGCCGGTGTTCCGTACGGAGATTGAGCTCCGGTTGTTGCTACCGGAGATCACCGCCATGAGTGTGAACTGAATATGCTCCGGTGAAAGCGGGTGTTAGTTAGTTTTTTTACACACATAGATTATACATACACTGGAAATATAATGAGTGGAAGAAAGGTGTGAGTGTGATTGGGAAAGTGAGATGTGACGGTGGGATAGGGGGAGGCCGTGTGGGGCCCAAACTACTATTGTCAAATTTACTGATATTTTTATTTTCCTAATATGAATGGAGTCCCGTTTGGTTTATTTGGGAGGGGGAGCTATAATTTGATTCAGAAGTGAGTATTTTTTTAATTATTTATTTTGTCACTTTTAAATTATTTGTCGAATATAATGTTTCAAATCTGAAGTTTTTAAAATAAAATAAAAAACAGAACTCGCTATTATTAAATTGCTTGGTGAATGTTACTATTTTTCCAAAATATATTTTGATGTTGATAATCATAGTGTTTAAAATTGTAGTTAGAATACAACAAAATATTACACATAATTTTCAACTATCAAATATGAAACCTTACTACAAATTAAATATAGCTCTAGAGATTATTAAATTTATTATCAAACCCCTTAATATTTTTGTTGGTTTGAAGTTACTTTCTGTTGTTTAAATACAAGTTTATTTGGATAAATAAATGATCTTTCATCGGAAGATATTATTCTAATAATCTTGTTATAATCACAATGCTTTGAAATATGTTATGTGTAACTTTCTTTTCGTTGCATTTCTTAAATTTTTTTACAAATATTATTATCTTATATTGTTAAACAAACAAGGGAAGAGAATATCTTTTGATAGTATATCATTGCTTATCTTATTCTTTAATCTGTGTATATTTGTGAAGGGAAGCGATCTGTACACCATCATATTTTGATCCACTATATATGTTTTACATGGTTGTACTATACAACACAATAAAGCATATTTGATGGTGTGTTGCCAAAAACTAGTGGTGTACGTATCACCACTCATTCGTAAAGGATAAAACGTATGATGTCATGTTCACTGCTTAAATTATCCCGTAACACTAATGCTTTATGCATTTAAAAAAAAAGTTTTTACTAATAAATAGTTGTATACGGTGTGTGAATTATTTTACTTTAGAGGGTATATTTACGAAAAGAAAAGAGGAAATAAAAGCCCTAGCCTAAAGTAATTTTCTATCGTTAATTTAAGTTTGACTATTGGTTGTACCTCCGTCACAATTTAAATTTCTTAGTTTGATTTTTAAAGTATTTTTTTTTTAATTTTGACCATAAATACTTTTGTTTGTATACATCTGATGTAAAATGTTTGGATAAATTAGTGCCCCTGGGGCACTAGCTATAATGCATTTAATGAAGTCAAATTTTCCTTAAATAAAAAATCATGTATTTTTGACGCATATAAAAATGGTAATTATCATATTGAATTAATGAACATTAAGTGTAATTTTTAATAGTATAAGAAATACGAACTTCATTGAATGCATTATAACTAGTGCCCAGCAAATCCCAAAAAATTAAATTCAGAAGGAATTGTTATGCTTATCATTACAAAACCAACTAGTGTTGGAAATAAGTACCAGATGGATTTTAATATGGGGGTCGGGGAGAACCTAAAACTTTGTGTTGCGGACTTGCGGTCTAATGAAAATATTCTATAATTTCTATTGAACAATGATATTACGGCTTTGTTTCCTTTTTACTTAATAAACTTAAAAGTTAAGAACTTAATCATTCAGTTAAATTTCATGTTTCTTTTTTGACTTAATAAACAAAAATAACCGTCAATTACCTATATTTTACTTAATACATACAGACATTCTTAATGTATTCAGTCACCTAATACACTCAGCACTTAATGACTAAAAAAAGAAACGGGCACATTTCAAAGTACAACAAATATCGATTAAAAGAGACTTGACAATAGGAAACTTCCCATATCTAAAAATCCATCCCAAAAACATTTTATTAAGAAGAAGTGAATATCAAATAAAATATCACCGTATATGAGTTAGATGATTGAAATAGCCCAATCGGTATGTAAAACTTCTCGTCAAGTAAAATGTAGGAAGATCATTATTTTTTTATAACGATAAACGGTCAAAAATAATACATAAATAAATAATAACATAAGATATAAAATACACTTTTTGTCTCGAATTGGTAAAGTCTTAGATATTAAAAAGATCATTCGGGTTCGAGACTCACTTTACATTTTATGGATACAAATTATTGGGTTATGGGGGGTCAGAAATCTTAAGTTGCATTTTACACATTTTTGTTAAAAGGGTTAAGTGCATGAAAATGTAACAAACTATACCCAAAAAGTAATTGTGTGCATGAACAATAAAAACATTTATTGTATGTAAGAAACTCGGGTAAATGTTTAAAGTAGTAAGCAACCTAGTAAATGGCTTATGTGGGGCCGGTTTTATCACATGGATTGCAGGTGGATGAAATACTTTGACCACATATTCATTTTCATGTTTCTCTCTTTTTTTTCTAAGGCCACTTTCTCTCTCTCTCTCACTGACTATACAACAACCAAACCCTATTTCCTTTCATCTTGTATCTTTTTTTTTTTTATTTTTTATTTTTAATCTATTAGTAAGTATGTCTTTTGATGTAAATTTATCAAAGAAAAATGATTAAGATGATTGTGGGTCTAAAGTCCAAACCCGAATGATGATGTTGTTCGTTTAGGGATGGGGTGACCGGAAACGATGGTGGTGATGAACAGTGACGGCGGCGGCGGAGTGATGAGAAGTGGTCGAAATATGCTCCCCATATGTATCTATTTATTTTAATTTATTGATGATGGTGATGATTTGTTTACAAAATAACATTTGGGTGGGTTTCGATTTTCCGGCCGCCATCGTTATTTCGGTCATCATCGCAGCACCACCATTCCCGGCCACTTGTTACCTTCTCTTTTGTAGATTTCGATTTACATACAAATCATTATTAATTTTAAGCCACAACCCACTCTCACTTTTCACCGCCGTTCACCACCTCTTGGAATCCTTCCCCAAATTCCGGCGACGAATGTTTATAGACATATTTTACATGGGTTTCAATTTTGAAGTTTTACTTAACTTGGATCATAGATTATCGGCAGATGAAGTTCATGGATTCTCCATAAATATGTGATGTGTCTCAATATATACATATTTCCAACATCTTATTTGGACGTTTTAGGCATGTTTGATAGCCGTTTATACATGTTTGTGGTGCTTTATGGTATTTGCTAGTGATTTCAGGTCTACAGCAGGTACATCGCTCATAATTGGTAGAAAATAGCTTAAGAATGGTCCATATGCACTAACGATGAAGAACGAAGCTGAAATTCCAAAATCTGACAGAATTCGCGGCGCGACCAGGTAGTATCACGGCGCGATACAGCACAAAAGTCCAATCGCGGCGCGACCCAAGCAACTCGCGACGCGACAAAAGTCCCTGGATTGAAATGCTCCAGCTTTGGCACACCTCGCGGCGCGACCAAGGGGGCTCGCGGCGCGAATTCAGTCTGACAAGTCGACTTTCTCTCTCCTGGGGTATAAATACCAAACCCCATTCAACCCTAAACCTAATCTTGGACACTCCAGCCTTCACACTCTTTCTCCATCCGATTTTAAGGGTTTTTCAAGGGTTTTTCATCATCAAAACTATTGTGAAGACTTGAAGATTAATTTTGGCTCTTGATTATTGATTGTAGCTTGGTTGTAACCTTGATTTGGATTATTACTTCATATTTGGTAACTATGTTCTCCTTTCTATTTGAATCTCTAGTTATTTTCATTATGAGTAGCTAAATCCCTATACATCTATGAAGATGAAGTGAAACAATTAGTTATGGTTGCATAATATTTTGAATTCAAGTTGGTTTTACTTAACATTTTGTCAAGATCTTAATGAAGTGATTTCTTCTACTTAAACTTGTGTTCTTGGTGAAATTTGTGTTCTTCGATAGTGGTACTAGTTGAATGCAAGTATTATTTTAGTTGTTTGTCTATGAATAACTAGTGCTAGGTCATGGTATGATAGTAAAGAATACAAGTCTAACAGGAATTATTTTGTTAAGTGGATTTAACGGTTGGTGGTACCACGTTTCTTTCACAAAGATAAAAATTGTTATTTAAATAATCAAACAAACTAGTTAGTTCAAGGAATCGTAGCAGGGTTGGTGGTACCACTTGTTGCAAGAAATTGTATTGATTAGGTGATTGAGTCGATTTTACAAACGGAGTGCACGCCGGTTGTGTTTTTGTCTTGTCACGATTATTATCACCAACATATATGAATTTTGGGCTTAACCTATATGCAACCTAGACTTTTTGTGTAGCGGATTCGACATAGATGGCTTTTTAATTATTTGTTTACAACTAAAATCTTTTAGCGTGCTCTCGATTGACACCGGTTGAGTACTTTATTTTACTTGTCGTTTACGTAGTTTTCAGAATCGCAAAGTGACAATTAGGTCACACCAAACCTTTTACTTATTTCACATTTTTACAACCTTTAGTACAACAATCAGTCCTTGTGTTCGATCCTGGTCTTGCCAGTTAGCTATATTACATACGAACGGGTACACTGCCCGTAAGTGTTTGTAGTCAGTTAGCGGTAGATCTTGTTATAAATTATAAACTAGATTTCACACATCAATATGTATATATTGTCTTTTTTTATATATATGTAATTATCTTAATCAATTAAATCCACATAAGGTGTCCACCTAAGCAGTCAACGTTGAAAAGTCAAAAGGGTGACCGACAACTTACCCAGCCAGTCACTCGTGCATTGTTTATAACTTTTTTTCGAGATCTTTACATACAATAGAGGTTTAGAAAGTTCATGCACACAATAACTTTTCGGTCATAGTTAATAACATTCTGGCGCACTTAACCTTGTTAAAAATATCAAGTTGTAAGTTAAATATGTAAATTTAGAATAAATCATTAAATAATGGGTAACACTTCAGTGAGAACACCCTTAAAATAAGAACACAGTAAGAACACTTAAAAACATCATTTTGATGCATTAAAAGTCCGTATAACTAACATAGTGTATAACTAACATAGTGTTTAACAATATATTGATCCGTCAAAATCGAAAAAATCATGTTTTTTTTGTGTGCATCCATTTTTATGAATATGCATCCAAGATGGATACACAAAACAAAAAACATGATTTTCTCGATTTTGACAGATCAATGTGTTGTTAAATACTTAAATAATGATAATTAGTTATACACTATGTTAGTTTATGAAATTTTAATGCATCAAAATAAAGTTTTTAAATGTTCTCACCGTGTTCTCATTTTAAGGGTGTACTCAAAATAGATAAAGTTTTAGTTTAGGTTAAATTCAAATCAGAATAACTATATATTAACGTAGTCTATGTAGATTTTTGATGATGACATATAATTGTCTTGGATCATATTAAGGCCTATGCTTATAAAGAGGGGAGTCCTGGAGCTTCTTGCCTGCCAGCTCAGCGCCACATCATCCAGGACTTCCCTCAGGACTCTCCCTACCTATAAAGACAGCTTCTTAAAATTTTTTTGCCACATCATCAATTCCTTTATCATATTATATTTTTAAAAAACAAAACTAAATAAACTCTTTAATAATAATAAAAACACATAAGTCAATAAAACTTAAAATACACAAAAGTTAAAATACTAAATTAATTTTGGGGGTTAAGTTTAACATTTAAAAAACTAGTATAATTATTTATAAATGTGTTAATATTTCAGGGGTTAAATTTGAAAATTAAATAAAGAGCATTATAATATATATCATCACATGCCTGCCTTCGTCTTCATCAAGATACCGGCGGCCAAAAACTCGATAATCCGGCCAAATAATTTCAGAGCCATATCACATATATATAGATATGTATTATATATAGAGAAGGTGTTGGGTTTCCGTTAATCGCGCAACTAGTTTGGGTCTACAATGAACGTTCATTTTCCGCAAGGTTATCAGAGTCATTATTAAAACATGTGTGGTATCTTTTGTAAATAATTAAAACGGTTAATTATTTAAATTCAAAAACAATTTTATATTAATTAAAAGCATGTTTTGTAAACCATGAACGTTCTTAATTAACAATCATTAGTCTCAACATAAATGAATTAATACAATTAATTCATTTAGACAATTAATCTAGTTTAATCGTCTAAAGACTAATACCATTAATTAAAGCGGAATAATTAATGAAACAATTAAATCTAATTTAATTCCCTAAATATAATCAAAGCCAAGGATCTAACATGCATGCAAATATAGCAAACTAAAATAGATAAACATAAATAAATAGAACGAAAGAACACTAACCTTTTAGCGCGCGAAACCCTAAAAATTCGACTAGTAAAGTCGACCACCACGAACCGGACTCGAACACGAACACCTTGCCACGAAATAAGAGTCCAAGTGTAGAACTCCTCAAGAGGTGCACACACACGAACAAATCTTCAAGACTAGCTAGTTGCTAGCCTTAACTTGTTATTTAATATATATATCTACCAATATACTAAAACAGGATTGTAACATTTCTTGATCGACATGTGTCATAATATTTAAACGACATGTGTAACTTTTAATTAAAATTTTTTAAAATTTCTTATTTATAGTTTTTTTTAGAACGGTTTTTAATTTATAGTTACCATATATTTATCAAATTCTTATTCTTATCATTAGTTACTATTATTCTTATTATTAGTTTCCTAATTGTACAATATCAATCCAAGTAAAACACTTATCTATACCAATTATTCAATTAACATATTATTCTTTCAATATGTCTAATAAAATACACTCATCGCAATAAATCTAATTTACATAACATAATTGTCGTCACTTTTCTCTTAGGATATGTGAAACTATAGCTTTTTAATTAGTAATAATTATAATAAAAATAATACATAGTATATAGCAACTATGAAATAAATCAATATAAAATCCGTTATGTTTTGTGTTGTTCGTAAAAATATTACATAGTACATACCAATAAGAATATTTACTTTATAATATTTTTAGTAAATCCGTACATCGTACGGGTATTAGAACTAATATAAAATATAACTAGAATGCAAAAGCCAAAAACCCTAACAAGGATGCTAGAGGATTTCGACTTCCACAAGGAGGGGAGGGTCGAAATTTAGGTACAAGAAACAAGAGGGATTAAGGGTTCTTTATATAGGCATAGAAAACCCTTAACTTTCCTTCTTTGAATCAATGTGGGATAAGGAAACCAAGTTTCCTTTCCCTCCCTTCCTTTGGTCGTCCACCGCCCCTATGGGGTATCCATGGGCCAATCTAGTTTGGTCCATGATCAAATGGATTGGCCCATGGTGCTTAGGTACCCGATCCGATTTTTACCCGATACGCAGTTTCGACACGAAAATCATTTCCAAATCTATTTTTGGAAACTTCTTATATTTTACCTATTTTCACAAGTTCAACTAGCCTTTCATTGTTCTTCGTGTGTGACCCTTCTTGGATCATATATAAACGGCCGTATAAATTTTGTTGAGATATTTCCATAATTCTAACACTCCCACTTGGGAATCTCTCCAACGAAAACAAGTATACCGACACCGAACGTTCGTCTAGCACCACGACGATGCCCCCAGAAATATATGACTATATACGTTCATGACAATTATCAACTCTTGATTCTTGTACATTAAAAACTTGTCTTTTAATGTTTTGGTCAAATGTTTATATTTCCCTCTATGCTTCCGATGCGCACATCAAGCCATGAGACGCGGATACGCTTCATACTCATATAGCTTGGTTTAGTTTCTCGATATCTTTGAATGGAAATGATTCTAACCAAAAACACTTACACTAAAAACGAATTCTAGTAATGTCCCGGGGTACGGCCGTACACTTCTATCATTTCTACTCATCGAGTGGCCGTGTGCCATCTTATCCAAACTTGGCGAGCAAATCCTTTATTGACTACATACGTCTCTTCCATATTTCACCACATATCCAAAACAGCCCATACTACTGTCGGTTAAGTTCCAGGTTCGGTACTGAATCAAATATGTGACTACGTACTCCGAGACACGCCTATGCATCTGGAACGACTCGACCCAAAATAAGAGACATTTTTTTTTAAATATTTTTATCCGGACTTGACGACTTCACTTTGAACCAAATTTTGGATAACCCAAGTTTTGTTTCATTTTTAAAGGACCTTACCATTATAAACTAGACTCTAACACGTTTTCGTGGATAGCTTGAACGTTAAAAACGGAGTTACGGTTTGAAAGTTATGAACGTTTCAAAATTTGAGTTTTATACTGAACGAGAAAAAGTTGTGTCACACCCCCCAAAAGTTGCGGCGCACCTTTCAGGTCAGAGAACTCAGTGGCTTTACAGTTGCGTCACACCCTCCAAAAGTTGCGACGCAACTTTGCACCTGACAGCAAAAACTTCATTTTTGACACTCCAAATGACTTGCAACTCATTCCATTGATTTCCAACTTTCAAAACAGTTTACTAACATCCAAAATGACCCAAAGACACTGAATACAACATCAAATGAGTTACCAACCTTTACTTGAACATATCCGTAGTTTACCAAACCAAATGGGTCATTTACCCGAATTACCCAAGTTGTCAAAGCACCCATTTGAAACAATGTCAACTACAAACTTACAAATTCAGGATTACAAGACTCAAAATGATGGCATTACAACACTTTCATACAAAAAGACACAAAATGTACCAAGAGCCATTAGTCCAAAGGGGTCACTAAGGGTTCTATCATCAATACCATTTTACCGCAAATATGAAATACTTCAAGCTTTACAATTCAACTTCAATCTCTATAGCACTTACTTTGTTTCCACATCCGGGACAACCTATAAAAAGGGTAAACAACTAAAAAGTAAGCAAAGCTTAGTGAATAATCTTGCATACGTTTATACACACGAAGGAGGGCAATGCACAAAGGTCTATTGCTATGGCACCGTCGTGCCATATCTATAATACTCACCTTTGTGCCAACGCATTACATGGATCCATATAAGCAAATGATTACAATCTCAATAAACAATATCAATGCTCCACATGAGCTATGTCCCACATGGACTATAGCCACTACTTAGGCCCGTAATCAAAGACGGCCACTACTTAGGCTCAACGCCAAATCAATTACCACACACGGAATCCACCATCATATGGTAATTGACCCAAGGCATATATAAAAGTATGCAAGAAAACTCACCTCCTTCGCGACAACCAAATCATGATGACCACAAGAACGCAAATTACAAGCTTTCAATCTAGCAAATCAAATTACAAAACACATATAAGGTCATCCATCATATTCAAGGCTATCTAGCCATAGCCAAACACAAATAAGTCACTAACAATTCTTACCCTACTTTCATTCTCATATTATCCTTGAGTTGGGTCATTTCCAATTCTCATTTTTACAAAAATCCATCTTTCATTTTACTAAAAAATCTCATTTTATCCACCACAAAGTGGTCATGCCAACTCATTATTCAAAATTGTTAAATCTTCATTTTGACCATAATGGTCACCAACATATCTAATCAAAAACATTCATGTAACACTATAACCATATACTATATTACAATTAGAAATTGGGGAAATAATGGCAAAATCATCATCCAACCCGGAACCCCCCCTCCAATTTTATCAACTTACAGGAACCCTAAATTTAAATTACTAGTTGGCTCATTCATAAAATCCCATTTTTTTTGTCCATCTTTTCGTAATCCATAGTATGACTATAACACCTTAATACTAAAAATCATAATTTCATTTCTTGACTTTGAAAGTCATCAACAATAATATTCTTAAAAATCAATACTTAAGCTCAATAACAATGTTACCAACATATATATGTAATGGGGAATATAATAACTACATGCATGACCCTAAATTTATCAATAATATAGAGTTCTAGGACAAAATACCTATTTCCCCCAAAAACCCCAATTCAATTAAAGAGCAAGAACCTTAATTTCATTAGTAACAAAATAACCTAATTCATACCTTGAATGAATAATATAAAGTAAGAAGATGGAAATGTCACTAGTTTTCTTCCTTCTCTCTTCTAATTAGTCCATACTCACACTCTAAATTTCCAAATTAAATTTGTTAGAAATCTTGGAGTTATTATTAGTGTTATTATCACTAAAAGAAGGAATTGATGTAATAGAGATTGGAAGATTATTTTAAATTACTTGGAGGATTTCTTGAATTAGATGGAATAAAGATTACAAAATTTCTTAGAAGTAATTGGAAGAAGAAAGTGAAGATTGTAGAAGTTGATGATGAAGATGTGTTCTCAAAAAGAAGGAGAAATTTGGCTGGCACTTTCTCATAGTGCCACGCCCTTACTCTAATTAGTGGGGTAAAATACCCGCTAGCCACTAAGGTTCCAACTAAAACAATCCCATATTCAAAAATAAAATACTAGGAAATTATTTTAAAGGCAAAACTATAATAAAGGTTAATTTTCATTGGCCTTAAAAATTTGGGATGTTACAGCATCTCAAGTCTAAGGACACATAAACATGACCACTTCTCGATACTTATCTATGTCTTCGATCCACGTGATTTTCTCGAGGAGCGGGTCAACCAATATTCAAAATCTTCCCTTTTGAATACTTGTGAAACGATACATCAACCTATATATCGACTTTCACAATTACTTTCACCATTTCACTCCCGTGACAATGATTAGTAATGGATCTCTAGTTTAGAAATTGCTTTACACAACTTCATGGATGTGTTTTAAACATGCAAACATGGAGCTCAGAAATGCAAGAGCTGAAATGAAAAGTGCAATTCATAACGTCTTTAAACATCTCCGATCGGCCCCGATATCTAAATAAACCACAGGAAGGTATTCGTAAGAGCATACCTAACTTTTATGCCTTTAACCTTTAGGTCTTTTCTTACAAGCTTCTCTTCAACTGTGTTGAACCTTCACGGAATATTTCACATAATCTCAATCATGTGTTATAGACTCGATTCAGAGTGATACTCTTATCGTGCCATGATTCTCCTTAATTGTAATACTTGACGAATTCATTATGTGTCTTGAGAAGACATGAAATGATTCTATCCCAATGCAGAAATCTCCTATTTCCCATTATAGCATTACAATGCTTACTTTCATTTTACCTCGTTAAATAAATTCAATAAACTCGAATTTTCCCTTAACTCTCAATCACCATTTTCATATTAATACTTCGTAAGATTCTTGCGACATCTTACTTATCTTGTACACAAGATATAATTAATTAATTTCTTTTGACCAAAAACTCTTAATAAGAATTTCCAATCATATAGTGCATTACCTTTCTATATATAATCTTTTGATTCTAGATTCATGTGTGTCATTTCCATATTCACTTGTACCTTCAAGTCTTAATTTGGAAATGCCTCACATCGACTTACCAATTAAAACACATATGTTGAGTCATGTCATTTCAAAAGATATTTACTAGAAATTTCCTTTTATTACATAACCTACACAAAGAATGCTTTGTGAACAATCTCTTCGAGATATTCTTTTATCGCATTTCGTCCTCGCTAACGATAATTTCATATCTCGAACATTTTTAAGATTATTCTTGATATCCGAAGGATCCAAGAATCATATCTTAACTCATGCTCACGCCAATCTACCTATAATGAGCTTACAAGAACTCGCTATGTACAATAGATTGCATTTATATCATTTATTACGACCTTTGAATGAACTAAAAGTTCTATCAATCTTTAATAAATGTTATTGTGTTTCCTTTTCACATCTTTCTTCAAGATCTATTTCTTAAGTACTTAATGTATCTTTTAGGTAAGTATCCTAAGAAGATTTATGATTCATGTTCCTTCCTTAAATCTTCAAAAATCTCAAAAAGATTCTTAAATCTATTAAGCAAGGTTATTCGCTCCCACTCAATCTAAGAACTTACTAGAATTCTCCGATTTAATAAGTATTGAATCTTGCTCCCATTTAATCTAAGATTTAACAAGAATCCTTGATCTTAGTGAGTTCAAGACTTTACTTATTTTGGGACGAAATAATTAAGATCTAGACTTGATCTTTTCGAATCAAAGTTGTAAGATCTATCGTGGCTAACTCACGAGATCCTTCAACTTATGAAAACTTGATCTTGTCAAAAAAAAAACTTTCATAATCTTCTTCGATAGAATCTAGGTGGTGCAAGTCTCAAGATAATGTTATTTTGGATTATATCAAGTCACATCTAGAGTATGTACCGATTCGAACAAATACTTTCAAATAAGTACTTATAAAATTTATCCAAACAATCATATATATAAACAATCAAAAGTAGTAACGACAATTTTCAATAAATGCTCAAGATATATAAAGCTAAAAAGAGTAACTTTATTAAAACCATAAAGATTCATAAGAATCTAATATCCATAAGCATCCATAAAAGTAAAAACTCGACTAAAGCGAGATACTAAAATTGTCTTAAAACAAACAAGACTTAAAATTAAGATTCAACATTTATTAATAAATGCTCTTCAAACATCCGAGCCTTGAATCTTCAGTCTTGCTCTCACTACTTCTTTTCCGATCCTAAAAACATTTCAAACAAATGTTTAGATTGATAATAAATATCAACGGTTCAAGAAAATGATAGTTTATAAAGAGATACCTGATTTGGAGCCTTTCTTTCCCTTGACCTTTTCGAGCTCAGCAAGATAGTTAGGGAAATTACGCTTCCAATGTCCTACCTTTCCACAATGGAAACATGTAGCATCTTTCGCAGGGTGATCTCTCTTCTTCTTCTTGCGTGAAATGGTCTTTGAGGCATCTTGTTTGCCTTGATTTCCATTTCTCCACTTCTTCTTCTTGACACCTCCTTCAGCAATATGCAAGACCGCCGGAGTCTTGGCTGGCATAGTGTAAGTCCCAACTCGATAGATGGTACTACTGAAGACACCTCTATGTCTATGGTGGAGTTACTTTGCAATATATGCACTGAACTGGAGACGACCAGTTGCAGTGTGTATATACCAAGTTCTAGATAGATTACTTATGTAAATGTCAATAAGTAAAGAACAATGCAATAATACAAATAACTTGTAAGATAACTTGATGAGACAATATGTATTTTTCAATGTGTAATTTATTTATTGAAGTTAAACAAATTACAAGGTTGATGCGGAACCAAGATAATACACGAATATAAATATCCTAACAACCTATGAAATACAATTGATCTACACTCAGAATTTCTCAAGACAATCGAAACACTTAAAGTTGTGAAATGTTCCTTTTAGCGATTGAGAGAATATTGCACAAGTTCACCAAGAATATTGCAGGTTTGCAAAGTGAATTCTATCGAAGAGTATTCGAAGAAGTTATATTCTTGGTTGTGCAATGACTTGTATTTATAGGCAAAGTTAACATTGGGATGCTAACTTTGGCCGTACAAATGTGGTTGAGAGCATTTAAGGAATAGCATTTAATTCCTTAAAAAGCAGTGTAAAGTCGCATGATAAAGCAACTTTACACAACCACCTTTATGTACCTTTTATTACTTAAATAATAAGACAAGGCTTATTATCCGGGTAAAGGTACATAAAGCATACAAGTCAATTCCTCGTAATCAGTGTAAAGCTTTGTAAGGGCTTTCCACTGATGGTCTCCAGTTTGTAACTGACTAGAATGCCAACGGGGCTTCGCTGCCATTGCCATTCTCTATCTTCCATTTGTTGTCTTCGACTTCAACTGGAATGATTCTTCAACTGGTCAGTTCTCAACTGGAGGAAGTCTTCAGTTGCGTTGACTGTACGGTGCAACTGGACTTCAATATATTTCTGGACAAATCTTCTTGGTCACCAGTTTCACTGGTCTCCAGATGCAACTGGTGACTGGCAAGTGTAAACTGGTGACTGGACAGTTCCAGGTGAACTGGTCCTAACAAATTCCCCCTATTTGTCTAGAAATATAGTCTAAGTCTTTTTCTAGTTCTTGTATCTATACAAGTGTGAACTATAAAGACTTGTTCGATTTAAATCTATCTAAGTTTCTAAGGCATTTTTATAGATCAATAAATGCCTTAGGTTTTTTTTTTTTTTTAGGTTTGTTAGATTTTAATCTATTATCTACCTTGTGGTTACAAACTGGTAACTTCATTTATACAAGGAAATGGAATTTATACAAGTTACAGAATGTAAATACAAATTACAAGTAGATAACTGAAGAAAGAACTTAATGAGATGGCCCTTCGCCAGTTCTTCTTCTCTTGGCAACTGAAGAGATAGGCTGAGTATCTTCAGGATCAATATTCAACTGAAGAGATGGCCCGAATAGCTACCCATTCAGAGGGGTGAGATGGCAACTTTTGCTCAAGATTTTCTTTATGTTGAATTTTCCCCCTTAGAAAGTTTACCCATGCTTTCTCAAACCTATTCTTTTATGCCTTCGCATCTAGCACATTCACCATCTCAACCCATTCGCTGAATCCATATTGCATAGCACCAGGATTGTCAGTTTTAACCAGTGGCCCCCTGGTATAACTAACTTCGACTTGAAAAACTTTGGTGCCTGGCTTGATTGTTACATTTACACCATTAATAGTACCACTATGTCTTCTGGTTGACATGATCTGGGAGTAGTAGCTTCTAGCTTCAGATTCATTTGTAATTCTTATACTCCCAGCACCAGCAGCCAGTACAGCGGACTTGATGTCTTCATTTGAAACCTCGCCAGTTGGTTCAACAAATGTGCTAAGGTCAGCATCTCTAGACAGTGGTCTTCTTGGCTGTGGAATCCTTCTTGGTGGATTCAAAACCTTCTTCACAACCTTCTTAACATTTTTAACTCGTTTAAGAATCCCACTGGCCCTTATCTCCTTAGCCTTCTCCACTGAAATGTTTAAACTCCTGGCATCAAATTCTGCTTCATCCTCAGGATAGTGTCTGTCCAGTTCTACATCCAGCATTTCTTTCAACTGGTCAACTATCCTGGGATCATTCTTGATCCTAACATACTCCTCCTTAGTGATACCCAAAAGATTGGCATCACTCATATTAAGTAACTTGATTTGTGCAAGATGTGCCCTGGCTTCAGCTTGGTTTCTTTGTTTCATTTTCTTTCTTTCTTTGATATCATTTCCAAGTCTGGCCAGTCTTCTGCTATCACTATATGAAACTGGAGGAAGTACATCAGCATTACCAGTTTCAAGCATTACATCAGTGGCCGGCTGGGCAGATGCTTCAATAGCCAAACCTTTACCCTTATCCAAAACAACATTCCCCCTATCACCATCATCACCAGATCCACCAACTCTTTGCTCACCAGCTTCAGTACTGGTAGCCACACTTAATTCTCTTCCAGATGGAGTCCTTCCAGGTGCAACTGGTGTAAGGACTGAACTTCTTTCCCCCTTGGCAGCATCTAGACCTGCCCGAATAGCTACCCATTCAGAGGGGTGAGATGGCAACCGGTCAAGAGGCTGCCATGACTGCATGTCCTTACACTCCTTAAAGATCCCACACATCATCCTGAAGGACCTCCATAAATGGTTCGTCTCCTTTGACTGAATCAAGACATTTGCACTAACTTGTTCTTGACCAGTGTCTTCTGAATCTCCTCCACCCTGGTTAGAAGGTTTTGGAGATCGGCTTGAAGTGAGACAACTTGACTGTCCAGTGACAAAGGAGAAGGTGTCACTGGACCAGCAGCAGTTACTACTGGAGCAACTGGAGGAGGCAAACTTAAGGAAGTCTCCCCAGTTGTCAAACCAGCAGTTGAAGATATAATAGGAGTGGTGGATGAAGAAAGGACTGGAAAATCAAAGTGTTGTTCATGCTGAGAATGTTCAGGTGTGAACAACGGCGACGGTGGGGGTGACATTTCTCGAGCAAATGAGAATTGCCCAGTTGGTGAAGGAGCGGTATATGTTGGTAAAGATATATCAGTAGGCACATTTTCTTGGGGGGTGAAAGTGAAATTGATGCGTCTGGAAGTGAGACTGGAGATGAAGGGTCTTGAGCTTGTACAGAAGCATCAAGAATCTCCAAGTCTGTTTCAGTACCTTCAGAATCCGAAGATTCTATAAGGATTTCCTCGTCATTAACACTCATGTCCAGATCCATGAATGTAACTGAGGGCTGACCAGTTTCCTGGTCAGTCTCCAGATGACCTTCCCCAGTTTCCTGGATGGGTACATCTGTTGGAGGACCAGATACCGAAGTATCTTCACCAGGGATAGATGTGATTGGGGTTGCTTCAGTTATGGTTGCTCTATCCTCAACCATAGCATTAGACGAACTGAAGGGTCCCTCATTATTTTGAGGCCCGCCCAGTTGCCTTTCTGACTCACCTTCAAAAGGTGCATCAGTTGAAGCGAATGCCAGTTGCATTCGTTCAGGAAGTTCGACCTCTCCAGCTTCAGATACTAGAGAGTCTAAATTCCTTAGCATATCTGGAGCAGTGTACGGTGAATCTGTACTATTATATGCTTCTCTGCCCAGAATATGCTTAAAACAAAGAGAGAGGAACCTTGTAAGTCCCAACTCGATAGATGGTACTACTGAAGACACCTCTATGTCTATGGTGGAGTTACTTTGCAATATATGCACTGAACTGGAGACGACCAGTTGCAGTGTGTATATACCAAGTTCTAGATAGATTACTTATGTAAATGTCAATAAGTAAAGAACAATGCAATAATACAAATAACTTGTAAGATAACTTGATGAGACAATATGTATTTTTCAATGTGTAATTTATTTATTGAAGTTAAACAAATTACAAGGTTGATGCGGAACCAAGATAATACGCGAATGTAAATATCCTAACAACCTATGAAATACAATTGATCTACACTCGGAATTTCTCAAGACAATCGAAACACTTAAAGTTGTGAAATGTTCCTTTTAGCGATTGAGAGAATATTGCACAAGTTCACCAAGAATATTGCAGGTTTGCAAAGTGAATTCTATCGAAGAGTATTCGAAGAAGTTATATTCTTGGTTGTGCAATGACTTGTATTTATAGGCAAAGTTAACATTGGGATGTTAACTTTGGCCGTACAAATGTGGTTGAGAGCATTTAAGGAATAACATTTAATTCCTTAAAAAGCAGTGTAAAGTCGCATGATAAAGCAACTTTACACAACCACCTTTATGTACCTTTTATTACTTAAATAATAAGACAAGGCTTATTATCCGGGTAAAGGTACATAAAGCATACAAGTCAATTCCTCGTAATCAGTGTAAAGCTTTGTAAGGGCTTTCCACTGATGGTCTCCAGTTTGTAACTGACTAGAATGCCAACTGGGCTTCGCTGCCATTGCCATTCTCTATCTTCCATTTGTTGTCTTCGACTTCAACTGGAATGATTCTTCAACTGGTCAGTTCTCAACTGGAGGAAGTCTTCAGTTGCGTTGACTGTACGATGCAACTGGACTTCAATATATTTCTGGACAAATCTTCTTGGTCACCAGTTTCACTGGTCTCCAGATGCAACTGGTGACTGACAAGTGTAAACTGGTGACTGGACAGTTCCAGGTGAACTGGTCCTAACATATAGCATCTTCAGCCGTTTTCAACATTTGATGCAGCTCAGAGATACTCTTCTTCCACCCTTGCATGTTGTAATTCATTACAAATGCATCATAGTCCTTTGTAAGTGAATTCAAAATGAGATTCACCGCAAGGTCTTGACGAATGGGTGAGTCAAGTCGCTGAAGATTATCAACATAGCTTTTCATCTTAAGGACATAGCTGCTCACGGGCTGACCTACTTCCATCTTACATGCATGTAATGCATGAACAATTTGGAATAGTTCTTGCTGAGCTTGCTTCTCGAACATGCTCTTGAGCTCCTTAATCATGCTATAGGCATCCAAGTTCTCCATGTCCCTTTGAAGCTCAGAGTTCATACTTGATAACATAAGACATGCTATCTCACTCTGTTCATCATACTTACTCTGATAGTTAGCACGATATTTAGGGGTACTATCACTAGTTGGAGCAACCAGAAGCGGTGTGTCAAGAATGTGCAACTTCTTTTCGTGTTTAAGCACAATTCTCATATTGCGATACCACTCATTGAAGTTGTCACCATCCAGTTTGTCCTTATCAAACAAGGACTTAAGCAATGCTGACATAATGGTATTTTGAGTTGTTGAGGCCATTTAAAAGTAACGTTCAAACATAGGGATTTAGATAATTAAGGCTTTAACTAAAACAACTATCCTTAGATTTTAATCTACAAATGTATCTTAAAATCATTTATGTTTTTAAAGCTTAAAGAACCAAATCGAACCCACAACACGTGTATCCGGCAACGGTCCGGACGACCACATGTTTGTGTTATCAATTTGACCGATCAGATGACCGATCGCACATTGCGACTCTTAATGAGACTTTGATCACTCTTGATCCTAAGGCATGTTTAGTCTCATCCTTGCCGACTAGTACCTAGGCAACGGTCCAGAGCAACCTAGCAAAATCCACCTATAAGCTGGCGTGTGGATGTCCATGTCCGGTAACTAACGGTCCAGGGCAACAGGGAGTGTAGATGGTCAGGTGCTTCTCATAGGATGGCAGGGATTTCTTTATGTGCGGGTAGTAAAACTAACTCTAAGTAGTTTATAACAATCCTATTCCGCATGCAATACAAATAGGAATAAAGCACCAATCATGTTAACACATTTTAACACATAGAGTTTCGTGAAAGGAATGTTTGTGTAGCACTAGGTCATAACCTAACGTGAGATAAGGCATAAATGAACACAAACAATATGCATGCAATTAAAACAAACCTTTTAATTCACTTATTCGTTTCACAAAACTTAAGGCGAGATTAATCTAGTTTTATAAAAACATTAACCTCTTTTAAAACTCATTTTAATTTATTAAAACTCCTTTTACTATTTTGAAAAACATTTTCAAGTCGTGTGTGTAAAACGTTTTAAGGCATTTCATAAAATTCACATTTAGACAAATAAAGGATTTGCATCTTCTAATTTATAATTCCATATGCCACTTCAACTAATATGAACCCTAAAACAAAAGTAAGTACAAGACTTCCTTTTATCCTAATGACTCGTCTAAGCTCCCACTCAATTCAAGACATCTATTGTCGAATAAACGGGACTCCGAATTGGTTTATGTTTTCTCCATAATTTCGAAATTTTGAGCATCATTTTATAAAATTTTATATTTCAAAAATCTTAATTAATTAAACCTTTAATTTCCAAAACAATTTTATACTCAAAATTAATTTAAATTTATCGAGTGAATTTAAAAAGGGAAAACAACCAATCATGACGCAATTCATCTCTATGGAATAATATAAACAATATGCAAATATTAAAACATACAATTTTTGTGACCAAGACAAATAAAACTATATAAATAGTCACACGGTCGATTCGACCCGATACGTATAAACATACGGGTTCAATTAACCGATTGATTTATAAACTCTTATAAATCATTTATCTATTTTAGCCACAAATATCCATGCATGATCTACGCTCTGATACCACTGTTGGGTTTCCGTTAATCACGCAACTAGTTTGGGTCTACAATGAACGTTCATTTTTCGCAAGGTTATCAGAGTCATTATTAAAACATGTGTGGTATCTTTTGTAAATAATTAAAACGGTTAATTATTGAAATTCAAAAACAAATTTATATTAATTAAAAGCATGTTTTGTAAACCATGAACGTTCTTAATTAACAATCATTAGTCTCAACATAAATGAATTAATACAATTAATTCATTTAGACAATTAATCTAGTTTTATAAAAACATTAACCTCTTTTAAAACTCATTTTAATTTATTAAAACTCCTTTTACTATTTTGAAAAACATTTTCAAGTCGTGTGTGTAAAACGTTTTAAGGCATTTCATAAAATTCACATTTAGACAAATAAAGGATTTGCATCTTCTAATTTATAATTCCATATGCCGGTTCAACTAATATGAACCCTAAAACAAAAGTAAGTACAAGACTTCCTTTTATCCTAATGACTCGTCTAAGCTCCCACTCAATTCAAGACATCTATTGTCGAATAAACGGGACTCCGAATTGGTTTATGTTTTCTCCATAATTTCGAAATTTTGAGCATCATTTTATAAAATTTTATATTTCAAAAATCTTAATTAATTAAACCTTTAATTTCCAAAACAATTTTATACTCAAAATTAATTTAAATTTATCGAGTGAATTTAAAAAGGGAAAACAACCAATCATGACGCAATTCATCTCTATGGAATAATATAAACAATATGCAAATATTAAAACATACAATTTTTGTGACCAAGACAAATAAAACTATATAAATAGTCACACGGTCGATTCGACCCGATACGTATAAACATACGGGTTCAATTAACCGATTGATTTATAAACTCTTATAAATCATTTATCTATTTTAGCCACAAATATCCATGCATGATCTACGCTCTGATACCACTGTTGGGTTTCCGTTAATCACACAACTAGTTTGGGTCTACAATGAACGTTCATTTTCGCAAGGTTATCAGAGTCATTATTAAAACATGTGTGGTATCTTTTGTAAATAATTAAAACGGTTAATTATTGAAATTCAAAAACAATTTACATTAATTAAAGCGGAATAATTAACGAAACAATTAAATCTAATTTAATTCCCTAAATATAATCAAAGCCAAGGATCTAACATGCATGCAAATATAGCAAACTAAAATAGATAAACATAAATAAATAGAACGAAAGAACACTAACCTTTTAGCGCGCGAAACCCTAAAATTCGACTAGTAAAGTCGACCACCATGAACCGGACTCGAACACGAACACCTTGCCACGAACTAAGAGTCCAAGTGTAGAACTCCTCAAGAGGTGCACACACGAACAAATCTTCAAGACTAGCTAGTTGCTAGCCTTAACTTGTTATTTAATATATATAAAATATATCTATATATTAAATATATAAAATATAACTAGAATGCAAAAGCCAAAAACCCTAACAAGGATGCTAGAGGATTTCGACTTCCACAAGGAGGGGAGGGTCGAAATTTTTGTACAAGAAATAAGAGGGATTAAGGGTTCTTTATATAGGCATAGAAAACCCTTAACTTTCTTTCTTTGAATCAATGTGGGATAAGGAAACCAAGTTTCCTTCTCCCTCCCTTCCTTTGGTCGTCCACCGCCCCTATGGGGTATCCATGGGCCAATCTAGTTTGGTCCATGATCAAATGGATTGGTCCATGGTGCTTAGGTACCCGATCCGATTTTTACCCGATACGCGGTTTCGACACGAAAATCATTTCCAAATCTATTTTTGGAAAGTTCTTATATTTTACATATTTTCACAAGTTCAACTAGCCTTTCAGTGTTCTTCGCGTGTGACCCTTCTTGGATCATATATAAACGGCCGTATAAATTTCGTTGAGATATTTCCATAATTCTAACAGTATGTACCACAAATATATATGTAAATTTAACCAAGAAAGAAAAAGAATAAGAAAAGAAACACAAACGGTCCCACATCCGAGCATCCGTCAGAGTCTTCGGGAGGACTGAAATGGAGGACGCAGCGAGGAGGGCTCTCCCTGTCTGTAGCATCGAGCGTCCTCGAGGCCTAAGACGCACGAATTTAGACGCTATAAGCACAGACCTAAGTGATACTCTTAGTAATCTTTTATTTATTGATTTTTATCAACATTATTTTAATCAGTTATATTTGCATTATATTTTACATATTTTCACAAGTTCAACTAGCCTTTCATGTTCTTCGCGTGTGACCCTTCTTGGATCATATATAAACGGCCGTATAAATTTCGTTGAGATATTTCCATAATTCTAACAGTATGTACCACAAATATATATGTAAATTTAACCAAGAAAGAAAAAGAATAAGAAAAGAAACACAAACGGTCCCACATCCGAGCATCCGTCAGAGTCTTCGGGAGGACTGAAATGGAGGACGCAGCGAGGAGGGCTCTCCCTGTCTGTAGCATCGAGCGTCCTCGAGGCCTAAGACGCACGAATTTAGACGCTATAAGCACAGACCTAAGTGATACTCTTAGTAATCTTTTATTTATTGATTTTTATCAACATTATTTTAATCAGTTATATTTACATTATATTTTTGCTACCTTTCACATTTTTTTTTCCTCTCAACTTTTCACTTTCAAAATTAATAGTTTTCACTAATTATTAAGCATACCCTTTAAGATATACTCTTGTTATCATCATCATCCTTTTCCCCTTTTTCCATGTATTGCTTGACGTTCCTGCAAATTTGCAATACACCCCCCTTCTATTTGTACATAAGAAACCAGATCCACTATTACTCGTCTACTTTCGATGAGTTAACTCATTGAAACCCCTACACCTTAGATGTTTACCCTTACCCATTAACCCCTTCACCATATCATTAATTTTTCTTTAACATTGTTCAATTGGTAGAGGCTTATGACTCTTAAAGTGAAGGTTTCAAGTTCATTTTTAAGTTTGGAAATGATATCTTTACTCCCTTTTAAACAAACCATTCTCTTTTTTTTCAACTTTTCAGTCTTTAATATACGTAATTACCCCTCAACTTTAAACTATTCTCACACCACTCACTAGATCTACCTAATTTATCCTCAAAATATATTTCAACCCCTATCTACCCAAACCAATGACCTCTCCTTTATTTACTTATCTAAATTTATCCACATAATATAAATGTAAACCCTTAATGAAAATATATACAACATACATTCTTCAATCCTTTAAAATAACTATACTACTCATTTTACATCAATTACTTTAATAACCACAACGCTACCGCCACACTGCCACCACCACCCGTCGCTGCCGCCACCACCACTCGTGTCGCATTGCGCGAGTACCTGTCTAATATCCTCCTAAAAAGACTCCTAGTAATCATTTCAAAACCAACAAAACATGACATGGATTCCCCTAACTTTTTATCTTAAGTTTGAGATTAATTAAAAAACTTGATGTGTAATTGATTAAGATTTTTTCAAAAAAACAAAAAACTCTTACAATAAATAGTAATATAAATGTAAACCCTTAATGAAAATATATACAACATACATTCTTCAATCCTTTAAAATAACTATACTACTCATTTTACATCAATTACTTTAATAACCACAACGCTACCGCCACACTGCCACCACCACCCGTCGCTGCCGCCACCACCACTCGTGTCGCATTGCGCGAGTACCTGTCTAATATCCTCCTAAAAAGACTCCTAGTAATCATTTCAAAACCAACAAAACATGACATGGATTCCCCTAACTTTTTATCTTAAGTTTGAGATTAATTAAAAAACTTGATGTGTAATTGATTAAGATTTTTTCAAAAAAACAAAAAACTCTTACAATAAATAGTAATATAAATTAGAAAATAAAATCATATAACAAAAAATAATAACTTTAACAGGGTATATCATATTTTATAAGAAAAAGATGACAATAATAATAAAGAGTTTAATTAAAAACAACCTCAATTATTATAGTTAAGCTGTATTAAATAATTATACACTTAACATAAAATTCATGGATTAATATTTGATACAGAAGGTACAGTTTCTTTTATGCACGTTAAATTTAACAGATAATAATAATACTCGTAATATTTATTATTTGGGGGAAGTAAATATGAGGGTTTTACACATCCAATTTGAGTGAAAACCCTCTGAAATATTAATTTTTAATATATAAAAAACATAAAACCCAACCATTTATTTAAAATATTAAAAATTTAATATGTAAAAGTTTTTTTTATTAAAATTAATTGTGTCTCATATTTATTTATGAGAAAATCGCGACAATAGCCAATTTTTGTTGCGATCGTACCAAAATAGCCAAGGATTTTCGGATTATCACAAAATAGCCAACAAAAAATGAAAATCGCAACAAGAAAGCCAAAATCGCAACAAGAAATGCCAAAATCGCAACAAAAAATGCCAAAATCGCAACAAAAAATGGAAATCGCAACAAGAAATGGAAATCGCAACAAAAAATGCAAAATCGCAACAAAAAATGGAAATCGCAACAAGAAATGGAAATCGCAACTCGCATTCGCAACAGTTTGACTTTGACTTTTTTTTTATAAAGGATACTAGTTTATTATATAAGACATGAATACAAAACTTCAAATAAACCCTAAACTTTCATTAATTTTAAAAACACAATACAACTAAATAAAACATAACATTTATTTAAAACATAAAACATTAAGAAATTAAAACACACAAATACATTAACCTACAACACAAATACATAAGAAACATACTAGAAACATACTAATAATCCCCTAAGTTAACAGTCCCGAAAGGAGATGATTGTGAAGTCGATTTTGATTTCCCTTTTGATTTTTATGAAGATCCATACTCTCTCGGTGGAGGAAAAGATGTGTGTGATGACATCGGTGCACCACAAGTCAGCCTTGTATGACTACGTTCCTTACAACGACCGCATGTTGTTGTCTTCCTCTCTTCACCCTTGGACGGTATACGATCACGGTTTTTGGGTCGACCAGGTAGCCTTTTGTCCATGACTGGTGGCAAAACTGTTTGCAAGTCATCTGGTATCTCCCATTCAGAAGGATGTGGTATGGGATAGACAATCTCGGCATAAGTATGTCGATATACTTCTGAAGTGTAGCAATCCATAGCGTATACAGTTGAATCATCTTGGTTTAGATGAAGAGCAACTTTTATAACATGGCCACATGGAAAACCATAAATTTGCCATTTCCCACAAGTACACGTCTTTGCATCAAGATCGACAAGTCCATTCAGCTTATGATCTATAACTTGAAACAATGTGTTTGAACATGGTTCAACTCTCCATGATGTTGACTTCACAACACGTTTTACAATCTTTTTTTCGGTCCATGGTGTAACACGATGTTCCAATGTTTCTGTACATTTAAAGAAGTAATTTAGTTGCAATATATCATCATTTATAAACAGTAGTAATAATAAGCGAGATTGTTAAACAAATAATACCTTTCTTTTCCTATAATACCACTCTTGAAGAGATGCACGGAAAAACTCCATTAACATAGTAATGGGTAATTTTCTTGAATGACGACTTAGAGAGTTGATTGATTCTGCACTATTAGATGTCATGAAACCATACCTTGCTCCAAGTGTGTGTACTCTTGACCATCTTTCAAACCCAACCTCTTGTAGTGTTTGAGCACACTGAGGGATAACATGTGTCAAACGACTTATATGCCTATTAAAGTCCATTTCTCGATAAGCTTTCACATCTTTCCAGTATGTCCATTTGTGATGTTTTATATTAGCAGACCTTGCTTTTAGATTTCTAAACAAATGAACAGCACAAAGCCCATGAAAAGCATCTGGAAAACACCTTCTTATAGCCATATCAATTGAGTTCGCCCTATCAGAAATGATTGTCAAATTGCTAACATTACCTATGCAATTACTAAGATGCCCCATAAACCATGTCCATGATTCAGAGGTTTCAGATTTTCCAACCCCGTAAGCTATTGGTAGTATCCCATTATTAGCATCCATGCCTACTGCTAATAAGTTTGTTCCAAGATATCGACCTTTTAGATGTGCCCCGTCAACTATAATAACCGGCCGCAAGAAAGAAACAAACGAACGTATCTACATATAATAGATTAAAGATGTGAGAAATACTTAAAGTAAATAAATAGTGTGAAAAATTATATTGGTTTACTCACCGCTGCACCAATGGCGATAAACAACAATTCAAAACGTCCATCTCTATCTGTTTTAATATGGGTTACCAACCCGGGGTTTTTCAGCTTCAAATTGTGACAATATGTTGGCAGTTGGGCAAATGAATCTTCTGGTGACCCCCTCAACAATTCCAAGTTATTACACTTGGCTCTCCAAGCTTGAGAATATGAGATATTAATCTTGAACCGGGCATTCATGTCGGTCATAATCTCATGACCCCTATATACCCTTCCTTTCACAAACATCAACTCAGCCAAAAATCCACCCAACACCTTTTTGTTTGCCTGTCTATGGTGAGGATAAAGTTGTGTTCTTGAACAAGTATGTTGATCAATGAAAGTCCTTACTTGAAACATTTCACAATCTTTTATCCTCTTTGCAATCATACGCCACGTACATTTCTTATCATGTCTACACTTTGTTTCAAAACGATCTTTAGTTGATCTGTCAACAACTAGCTGATAGCCATCTTCCACACACTTTGTATACAAAGCTATCTTCAAATCTTCCTTTGTATCAAAACAATCACCCTTCTTTACACGAAGAAATTTTGTGTAACAATCGACATGTATCTTTACCAACTCTTATTCTGGTATTGGAAGTAATTCTGGCATATTCCAGTTATACTCTCGTGGCTCTTTCTTCTTCTTCTTGTCACGAATTTCTCTTCTCGTTCTTCTTCTTCATCATCATCATCTTTTTCTTCTTCTACTTCTCCTTCATTATATGAATTAAAGAATGGTTGTTCAACAGTTTCTTTCACCAACATATCTTCATCATCATCATCATTCTTCTTCTTCTTCTTCTTCTCTTCTTCTTCTTCTTCTTCTTCATCTTCTTCTTCTTCTTCTTCTTCTTCTTCTTCTTCTTCATCTTCTTCTTCTTCTTCTTCTTCTTCTTCTTCTTCTTCTTCTTCTTCTTCATCTTCATCTTCATCTTCATCTTCATCTTCTTCTTCTTCTTCTTCTTCTTTACGTTGACCCCAAACATCATCCGAGTTATCGTTCAAATCATCATATTCAGTAAGATCAAAAGTATCAAAATGACTAGCAACAACCTCTTCTGTTTTTCTTTCACCCCAAAATTGAATCGTGTCATTTTCAAAATCAGAGTATTGTCTAAGATCAAAAGGATCTGTGACATTGTTATCCATTGGCTTATCATTATCATCTAAGGGTTCTATTCGGAAACTTGCATTTGGGTCTCTATAGTGGTTGACATTTGGATTATAAGGGATATATTGTGGGTTTTCAGAGTGTTGGATATATTGGACAGGTGGAATACCAAACTGAGTTGTATGTGTTTCATATGGTCTTTGGTTTTGAAAATATGGTGGAACAAAACTTTGTTGGTGATGAAATTGTGTTGGAAACATGAAACTTTGATGTTGGTAATTATCGTGTTGGACATTGTGATCACCATAAACGGGGGCTGAAACACTTAATTGATTACTTCCGGTTCCTGACCCAATTTCACTACTTTTAGGTTGAACAACATACAATGCAACATTGTCTCTTGAAACACTAATATAAGCCATGAACCGATCAACATCTTCGTTGTCATTTAACAAATAAACTTTACCATCTTTCAAATAAGATAGCTTAAACCCACTATCAGGCTCTAAACTCAACTTCTTTGCAACACGTAACACTAATCCTTTATAAGTTAACTTTTTAAATGACAATTTTAATGAAACATTCATAGGTAATGGTAAATACTGTAAATAATCATTCACGTTCTCCCATGATCCTCCAAAACACAAATCTACCCAAACAGTCACGATATTTGATGGTCCCATTATGTAAGAAACACTAAATAACAAATTAATTACTTGTACAAAACTAAGTAAATAAAAAGCATACCTTTAGTTTGGAATTGAGAGAGAAATTGAGAAGAGAAATTTTGGAATATATCTGATAATTATGTTATTAGAACAGATACAATGAACATGATATACTGGTTAACTTTTGTACTTGTATTATCAGAAAATCTTGCAAAAAATCTTATCTTTTTATGGATAGAATCGCAAGAAATCTTATCTTTTTAAGGACAAAATCGCAAGAAATCTTATCCTAAAAAAAAAGAAGTCAAAGTCAAACTGTTGCGAGTTGCGAGTTCCATTTTTTGTTGCGATTTTGGCATTTTTTGTTGCGATTTTGGCATTTCTTGTTGCGATTTGGCATTTCTTGTTGCGATTTTGGCTTTCTTGTTGCGATTTTCATTTTTTGTTGCGATTTTGTTGGCTATTTTGTGATAATTCGAAAAAAGTTAGCTATTTTGGTACGATCGCAACGAAAATTAGCTATTGTCACGATTTTCTCTTTATTTTTTCCTTATTATTTTGTAATGAATGAAAAGAAAAGACCCAAATATATTGTTGCCAACTTGTGTAACCCATTGGGTTATAATAAAACCTAGTTAAATTTTCTCTCTCCAACAAGTTCACCACCTTCCTTTTTGTAATCCAAAAAACCAAACTTAAAACCTCACCCACCAATTATACAACATATGTGTAACACATACATACAACATTAAATAAAACTAAAACCAAACCCAAACTCAAACCCAGTTTCGATATTGTTGTCTCTTTGGTTGTTTCGCTTCCGTCACCTTCAGGTAACCAAACACTCCCCGACCGAATGCCCCTTCTTTTCTTGCTTTCTCACCCACCACTTAACTCTCTTGTCACCTAATTCTTCACAAGCCACCCCTTTCTATATATATTTATTATTGTGTTTTTTTATTTATATTATCTTGAATGCATTACTTTGTACATTATGTGTTTATATGTATTTCATATCTTCAACATTTGTTGTGATTTTTACTTGATCGGTTGGTAAGTAATAAGGTGGTAAAAAGATAAAAGTAAAACATTGGATTAATGTTTCTTTTCTTTTTATTTTTTATTTTTTACTGTCTTTATTTCATGAAAAGGTGGTAGGTTGGTGAGTTGACTTTATTTTTGTGACACAGTTTTTAATTTTTAATTTTTTTAAGGATGTTTGTTTCTATTTAAGGATGTTTCTGTTGATTTTATTTTGTTCATACAAAAGTTTTCAAAATTTCACTTTTTTTTAAAATAATCATCTTCTTGTGTTAATTACTTTTTATGAATAAATGAGCAAATGCAAAGATTATCATGATCTTGAATTATCTTGGGGTTTTTCTTTTCTGAAAATTTGATTAGAAATTACTAATGTATGAGTGTTGAATGTTACACTAGATGAATATTGGGTTGACTTTGAATTTTCTCACTCTGTCGGTCTTTCTTTATTTATTTTATAAATATCTAACAAGAAGTTAACAATCATTCCCTTTTGTGCATATTGAATCTGAGCCATTTGTGTTTGATGAGATACTTAAAATGATCTTATCTTTGAACTAGCTAGCATTTTTAGACTTCAGCTCATCAGTTGCATCTTAAAAAGATAAAACCCATTTGGCCTTAAGGCCACGGTTACAAGCCCGGTTAAGTAAGTAGCACAAAATTTCGTGCACGAACACAATGCTGTAATACGTAGGTGAATACACGGTTACATAAAAAGTCAAGCTTGTTGTAGGTGATGCTTATACTAGTGAACTCAAGTTTTTCATTGTAATCTTATATAAAGTTATAAACACAATTGTACAAGGAAAATTGTTCGTCTAACAGAAGATGAGATAATGTTCTTGCTCTACTTTGACATAGATTTTTATCTGTCAGCTCTGTTATTTTATTCCTCATTGTACTTAATTTGAATTATTGTTTTTGGATGATGTTAGGATTGTCTTAAGACACTATGGTGAGCATCCGCAGACAAAGACTCATTAAACTTTATGGTAACTTCATGTTTTATGATATATGATTTTTTTTCTTAGGTCATGATAAACTGTTATTTTTGTTAATTGGTATTTTCATATCCATTTTTTCTGTTATTGATGATATCCGATGTTAAAAATTAGGGAGAAGCCCTTGTCTCGATTCTCTTCCACCCTATGAAAATGGACAATCTCCTGGAAGCTGGGGGCAAAACACAAGATCAGGTGGCAATGGCATGCACCCTTCGTCTTCAGTTGACCGGCCTGACGAGTCAAGCATGGTAATCATGATTTAGTTCTCACCTTTCATCATGAACATTATATCCATGTTACCTTTACTACCCCCTATGCAAAATATGTAAATGTTTTCTCATAACGTGTCTCTATGCGTATGTTTGTTTTCTGAAACTAAATTGAAAGTAGTGTTATGCAATTTGTACAATTACAAAGAGGTCAAAAAGAGAAAAAAAAGTTAAAGATAAGTCTATTCGTATCGATCTCTCCTCTTCACAGCCGGTTGTGACTCCAAAATGTGTAAGACAAGCACTACATTCGTTTAGTTGGGCAGTATGTTTATTTTACTCTAATGTGAGTCTGTCAGTTTAAGTAATAGCCAAATGAGCCTTAGATGTAAGTACCGATAATGAGATAAGGAGATCATTTATTTATATTTTGGATTACTCTGGTTGTAACTTCATTGATGGTGAGACACATTGTTAGATGTTAATGTGTGTGAGGGACTAAATGGGACTTGTAGGTGAAAGAAAAGATTAATGCTTGAATATATATCTCGAACCCTTCTAAATACTTGATGCTTCTTTAACTAATCTTGGTTTAGTTTACTCATACATATTTTGAATTCGTATATGCATCACCACCAGCTTATGGGGATAATGACTTTCCTGTGAAAATTGCATATGCTTGACTTGATATATGGTTGAAGGCAAATGGTTGACTAGTTGACATAGATTTTTATCTGTCAGCTCTGTTATTTTATTCCTCATTGTACTTAATTTGAATTATTGTTTTTGGATGATGTTAGGATTGTCTTAAGACACTATGGTGAGCATCCGCAGACAAAGACTCATTAAACTTTATGGTAACTTCATGTTTTATGATATATGATTTTTTTTCTTAGGTCATGATAAACTGTTATTTTTGTTAATTGGTATTTTCATATCCATTTTTTCTGTTATTGATGATATCCGATGTTAAAAATTAGGGAGAAGCCCTTGTCTCGATTCTCTTCCACCCTATGAAAATGGACAATCTCCTGGAAGCTGGGGGCAAAACACAAGATCAGGTGGCAATGGCATGCACCCTTCGTCTTCAGTTGACCGGCCTGACGAGTCAAGCATGGTAATCATGATTTAGTTCTCACCTTTCATCATGAACATTATATCCATGTTACCTTTACTACCCCCTATGCAAAATATGTAAATGTTTTCTCATAACGTGTCTCTATGCGTATGTTTGTTTTCTGAAACTAAATTGAAAGTAGTGTTATGCAATTTGTACAATTACAAAGAGGTCAAAAAGAGAAAAAAAAGTTAAAGATAAGTCTATTCGTATCGATCTCTCCTCTTCACAGCCGGTTGTGACTCCAAAATGTGTAAGACAAGCACTACATTCGTTTAGTTGGGCAGTATGTTTATTTTACTCTAATGTGAGTCTGTCAGTTTAAGTAATAGCCAAATGAGCCTTAGATGTAAGTACCGATAATGAGATAAGGAGATCATTTATTTATATTTTGGATTACTCTGGTTGTAACTTCATTGATGGTGAGACACATTGTTAGATGTTAATGTGTGTGAGGGACTAAATGGGACTTGTAGGTGAAAGAAAAGATTAATGCTTGAATATATATCTCGAACCCTTCTAAATACTTGATGCTTCTTTAACTAATCTTGGTTTAGTTTACTCATACATATTTTGAATTCGTATATGCATCACCACCAGCTTATGGGGATAATGACTTTCCTGTGAAAATTGCATATGCTTGACTTGATATATGGTTGAAGGCAAATGGTTGACTAGTCGTTAGATTTTTAAAATACCTAAAACAATAGTATAAAGAATCTTGTGTTCCTTAATGAGCACCATTAGCTCATTTGTTATGATGATCATGGATACTAAGTATTTTCTACTTGGAATTGCCAGTTTTTTTGTTATCAAAATTTTTATCTGCTATATAACTCAAGAAATTATAACTCATGAGATAAGAACTCAAATATAGATTCTTTTTCACGAGGGATGCGCATTCACTTATCCTTTATATTTTTACACCGGCATTATTAAACAAACTGTATATTAATCCTGTGTTCAGCAGGAAGGTACAAAACCCGAAGAACCTGAACCCTCAACTGTCAATGAGTCTAGCTCATCTAATAAGCAGTCCATTCTGCACCCAGGTCTGTCTCTTCTTCGTTATGATAATTCAATATGCATGCCATTTCTTTTAGTTTTTAGTTTGGTAAGAATTATTAAATCTAATCTCATATGCTGCATTTAGCACTGGCTTTTCGCTTATAAGTTCAAGCAAAACGGTATTGAAAATTTTCACATTTTCTTTTTTTTTTTGAACAGAAACTGTGTAAGGTTGTAACCACCTCTAAGGAGGCCTAGTGGTTAACATCTTGGGATCTTTACAAGAGGTCTCCAGTTCGAATCTCACTAGGTGCATTATAGGGGGCGGCCAGGGAAGGGTTCGGAAACCATCACGGGATACCCTAGGTAGGCCGCATACATTCGAGTTAGAAAGACTTACCTTCCCCGTATAACTTGAATAAGGGAAACCTCATCCGTTTACCCGTTTTTAGAAACCGTGTAAGGTGATCTAATGGGCTCTAGGAAATTGGTGATACAATATCTGTCCATCGTCCAATGAAAATTGAAATGTTTGACTTGATATATGCTTTATAAAGATATCTAGACTATTAGTCGAGTATCTGAAAAGCTATCTAATAGAGACAAACATAAAAGAATTTAATGGTCCAAATTCCCAATATTTAGTATCGTCTTTTGGAAAGGTGTGATATAAAAACTAGGTAATTTTAATTTGGAAACTTTGAGAAAAGGATGTGGCACTTTCACGAGACATTTTGGTTGTCATTAGAGTGGAGTAACACTTGAATGAACATCTTTATACCTCTCAGAGTTTTATTGAAACCTGTTACTATTTGAGTCTGTATGCATTATCCATGGACCAGTCTAGGTAACTATAGTATCTTGAGCGATTGTGGTGTTCATTTCGTGGATCCTGCACTCATGTTACTTCATTATGAATTGTTGCATTTTCAAGAAGGCTATTTTGAACCTTTTTACTGCAATACAATAATTATTGTTATTGCCAGTGTTCAAGAGACGGAAAAGACACAGAAGAAAGAATTTTGAGAACCAAGAAGCAATCATAATGAGAGGTGTGTATTACAAAAATATGAAATGGCAAGCTGCAATCAAGGTTGACAAGAAGCAAATCCATTTGGGAACGGTGAACTCTCAAGAAGAAGCTGCCCGCTTGTATGACAGGTAATTGTTGACATTAGCATCATAAATCACACTCACATAGTAGTTATTAGAACTGACTGTTTTAAATTGTTTACTTATTATTGGGGTGATTGGGTTATGTTTTATCTCTACCGGGTCAATCGGGTAAAATAGAATACTTAGCTATAAAAGGAAATGGGTCAAATGTTTCGAAAGTTGGCCAGTGTATATCTTTGGTGCATACAACCTCCTAAATTGCTTTCTTTGAGAATGATTATATTTGTAATTCTAATAATTTAATAATATAGTTTATGTCATTATACTTAATGCGTTGATTATATAAAACATTCTAAAATATAAATGGACAAATATGTGGTCATCCCTGCTTAATTATGTTTCAGCCTGTACTATATTGGCCCTTTTGATCCATTCCTCGACCTACCTATTTTTACCGTCTCTAGTGTAATACTTGTAGCAGTTAAATCACATAATAATGACTAGTCGGATATGAGTTTTTATTGTTATTTTTAACCGATCCTTGACCTTAGGTTTGCTCTCACCCAAGTTTTTGTAAGAAAATTGTTATGCTAGCTAGACAGTTGGGATAAACCTTTTCTGTGTATCCTTCATTTTTTTTAATCTTTAGAAGGGTCAGTGAGTCATTCCTCCTTTAACAAATGTACTGAAATTCACGAGATAAAATTGCTGAACATGTAAATCCCATGTTTGATCTTTTTTTCTTTTTTTGTTTCCCACAACTATTATTGACATGTGTGATAAGGAATCTTACCATCTGGTCATTTTAACTTTTGGGTTTACGTTTGTTTCCTGCAGGGCTGCTTTTCTTTGTGGAAGGGAACCGAACTTTGATCTAACTATCGAACAAAAAGAAGAACTGAGTAAAATAAGTTGGGACGAGTTCTTAATCATGACTCGCGATGCAATCAACAGCAAGAGTAATTATATCTGCTTCATATTTTTTAGGCTTACCAAAAATGCAAATATGTTACTAGTCTTTAGTTGATATACAATATGATTCATATATTAATCTCACATTCTCACCATCAGTCATTTATCAAACCGAAACATTACTGATGGTCATTCAAAAGTGACTGAGAAGAAAAAGTCTAGCCAGGATGTCACGTGAAATCTATGATATATGAGATTTTCTGACCAAGATTTTTACTATAATTGGAGAACGATAACGAATATATCTATCAACTTAACTACAGCATACTCTATTAACCCGTTTTTTCTTATAGCTTTTTAATTAATTTTTTATTTTTGGAAATGATTGTTTTTTCAGAAAGCCAGAGAAGAGTCAGTACCCGGATGAAGTTCGAGAATCACCTACAAAACAACAACAGCGAGTATGAAGCAGAAGCAGGGAGAAATGGTTCATCAGGTTCTGATGATGCCGATACATCAGTAGCTTAATAATTTATATTCTATTATCATATTACCTTTTTAGTGATTATTTATACGGTGCCACGCTGATTATTCATTTAAACAATTCGGGAATGTAAAATTAGAACATTGTATGAAGTGGGAAATTTCTCGTTCATTTATCTGTAAATAGAGGGAGCATATTGTTATCTATTTTTTTTGGACTTTTTGGTATGATGCCAGTAGTATTAATTATTTGATTTTTCCAGGTCCTAAACTCTTAATTATATGTGAATATATTTTCCTTGAATTTCAGTTCTTCGTTAAAGGTGAATTAACAGAAGGGTCATTCTGGTGTATTGACAAAAATCCGGTTGATAGGTCCGTTAGGACTACAGTTTGTACGTAGTTTCTTTTTTGTTTTGAATATTTGTAAATTGTTGATGTATTAAATATGATTTGAAACTTGTATCATTATCAATGTTCACTTAATTGTTTTCTTTTTATCGACCCTTTAACATGAAAGAACTGACTTCTTTCATAATAAGCTAAGAAATTACAAGGATATCTGAATATGGACAAGGACTTGTCACTTGTGCATAAAGTTTCATGGTAGCTTGGTGTATATGTAATAACTAGTGTTAATACATGTAAGATGTAAAGTCTTTTTTAATAGCAATTAGTTTTTTATACAACATTTAGATAACAGTACACATAACACATTTAATTGCGTTTTGTCATGTTCATTGTAAGTTACTATAAGCTAAAATGATTATTACTATTTCTATTGTAAGGTAAAGCCGTAAGGTAATACTCCTAGACTATTTACATAAGATCATAATTCTTATCAATGAGGGCGACACTTTCACAAGATATACATACTTCATATATTGCCGTTCAAAAAAAAAAATAAAAAAAATACATACTTCATATACCATGATAGTTAACCCTACTAAGGTTATCTCCAATGGGAATGTTTGTATATGTCTTTTCATATCCTTGTTTGTCCTTCATTGTCCATAGCATTGAATCATGTTCGTCCTTGCTCGTCCATAGGGTATAGATTCTTAGCTAAGGATATGTTCTTAGAAATTTATAGAATATTTATCTTTTGTTTGTATATGAAATAAGGTTACATAAGGATGTTTGTATGGTTGGAGGTAAAACTAAAGGATTTTAATGATTTGTAAGGATATGATGTGACAGCTAAAAGATACTTAAGGATGAGAGGAGTGGAGTTGCCGAGGGTTGGGCTACTTGCACCAGAGAGTGCCATGTGACATCCTGGGTTGCTAGGTGTTGTCTAAGAAAAAATCTGGGAGCGAAGTTGCCTCATAGTGGGCTACTTGCAATGATTGAATATTATTTATTTTATTTTTTTTAATATGAAATGTGTGGTTTAGAGTTAAAAGGCTAATGCCTTTTCCTTGAAAAGTAGGAAAAACAAGCATGAATGAAGCAACCCAAATGAATCGCCAAAAACTCAAGTTGCCGGGTGGGGGTGGTGTAGCAGGCAACCCACAGGCGATCTGGGCATGGTTCGCCTATCTTTCCGCCCCATTCCTCTCAGCCTAAGGATATCCTTAGAGTTGGAGATAACTTAACATGTTTTTCCCCCCCTAAAGTGTCCCAACATGTTAAAGTGACAAAAGTAAATATGTGGTCCGCGTATCCCTTATTGTCAAAACCTTTAAAATTCACATATCTTAACGTGTTTTGATATCAACAATTACATCATAGTACCCAACCATTAGCAAATGTTATAGTGTCAAAGGAGGATTTTTTTTTCAAAATAGGTCTCATTTTTTAGTCCTATTTTAGGCATATTTAAGGGTGAGTCTTTAGATCTCTAGGTGATAAGGTCGAGAGGTTTGAATTCGGGATCTATTCAGCGAAGGGTTCTCTATTACGGATCCGGTTAAAAGAACCTATGTATTGATCTCTTCCAAGACCTTCAAACCAATGTTTTAAAAACCGGTATTTTAGTCATACCGGTGTGAAAAAAATTTCCGGTATTACCGGTATTATCGGTATTACCGGAAATACCAGTCGGTACGAATATTTTAATTTTTTGATAAAAAAATCCTACAAAAGTTGTTACAATTTAACGAAAATAGTCAAAATACAATTATAATCCAATAAAAAATAATACCAAATAAGTATTTCATAAAAAAATATAAGTTTTTAAAATTCATAAAAATAACATCAAAGCATCATAAAAATAATTTTTAAAAAAATTCAAATTCTTTTTTTCTAAAATACCGGAAATACCGGAAAATACCGGGAATACCGGATATACCGGCCGGTATTGAATAGTGAAAATACCAGAAAAATACCGGGCTTAAACTACCGAAGTATCCTTCGATACCGGTAATACCGGCCGGTATATACGGGTATTTAAAACATTGCTTCATCACCTTAGAACCACACAGGAAAGCCCACAACCAGCAATACATTTGGTAGTCCATTGGTAGACATTTCGAACCGGCCCAATTCGGTTTATATGAAACTCCGGCCGATCAATCAAAGCTGAAATCAGTGATGCTCGGAAATGGAAGCATCATCATCATCATCAGATGAAATAAAAACCTTACCAGAAGACACTATCAATTGGCGAACTCGCTTTCTTTATCCTACTCTCTTTGGAGGTTCTTCCTTCCTTACTTTTCCCCCATTTTACTTTTTTCGATTTTTAAACAAGTATTTTTAATCATCTTTTAGTTACCCAATATATTTAGTTTTTATTATATTATATTATATACCCTTTAAAATATTTGTACTGCCACAGTTTTTGTATTGTTTTTTATTTCCTATTTCATTTATAAAACTTGGTATCTGATGTATGGAACTTTTGCTTATTGTTGTTGTATGTATATGACCCTCATAAACCAGTGTGATAACTTTTATTGAATATAGGTTCCCTGATGAAGAAGCCACAATACACATATATAATAACAGTTAGTTATAGCTTAATATAGGTTATGCTAGGGCTTTTAGGAGTTTTTTGGGACCGAACCTTTCTCTTTTATTATCAAAAAAAGCGTTGTTTCGTTGTAGCTTTAAAAAAGAAGGCGTTAGTTCCAGAAATCCCCCAAAAAGATAAAAGCTACTCCAAATAAGGCTGATTAGAAAACTGCTGCCGCTAGTTTTGAAAGCATGCCCATACAATATCAAGTTTTATGTTTCAAATTGGATACATTCAACCCTTTATAGAAAGTTACATGGTAATGTTTAGGATGATGAAAAGTTTGAATCCGTCTTAGAGTTTGTTTTTGATTATTATTAATTATAACTATCTGCTACTGTCGGGGTTTGAATTCATGTAAGTAAAGTTGTCAAACAACTAAAGAGGAGGTTTTAAATATGTTTTGAATGTTTGGTTTTCTTGATTAGGAATTGTCGGAGGTGGCATTGGAGCATTCTCGAAACATCGGAAGGTTCATGGTGTAGCGAACATGGCTTCGACTTACGCGACTAATCTTGCCATTGTCACTGGCTGCTATTGTGGTAAATTATTATCTCTTGCTTCTTTTTTTTGTCCCTTGTATTTTACTATTCTACTGGTTTGCTTTGCATTTATATGTTAACTGGGAATCGTGTTTTAAGATCACCATCGATAGGATTGTATTAAAGTAGAAATTTTAATACGTAGACCAACAATGCTACCTATAGGGCCAAGAGTCAAGACTACTGCATCAAGACTTTTGGCTTTGTGAGGGTAGGTAGAGAATTACTTGACTTGGCAAACACCAGTGTGATACTAGTTTGGATGATGATATTAGTGCAGGGGGAAGTACTCGTAGGAATTAAATTTTAGATATAAGTTCTCGAGCACTTAAATCCAGCTTGTCTTGATTCTTTCTCTCTTTTAACTTTCTAGTTTGCAACTCCTGTTTATATCATGAACATGAGATAAAATAATCATTAGAATTGGGTCATGTTTACTTGGCCCAAATAGAAATGAAGATGGAACTACCTAAATGAAGAGTAGACTTAGAAGAAGAAACCATATAGAAGAATGTAACTTTGAGTTTTGTAATGTTGTTTTTAATGACAGGTGCACGGGAGATTGTGAGAGCTAGCAGGCGTTCCGAGCCTGATGATCTTCTTGACTCGGCAATTGCTGGATTTGGTACTGGTGCTATTCTTGGCAGATTGCAAGGTTAGTACACCACTTACTACACATCCCCAATGGAAAATCAAGTACTTGTATATAAGGAACACGTGCAGAATATTGATAATATTAGCTGTCATAGGCATTTTTCACTAAAATTGAAGTTAAGGAGAGTAAAGTTACATGAACAATAAGGAAAAGCTAAAGCAAATTATCATCAATAAACCTGTAATTTTCAGATCTTTATAAGGGAAGTTGGCAGCCTATTTCCCTGTAAAACTACTTCTCTTTTGTGCATACACAACCTTTGATCTGTTTGCCTTTTTTCATAATGATCTCCCTCCCCAATATGTTGGTCACCAGTAGATTCACTTTTGTGGATATGATATCCTTATGTTTAAGAATCCATTTACTGATAAATTTGTTTGTTGATAAAATTAAACACCAATAAGGCGATAGCAGTGACTTGATTCATTTTCTCTAATCAGTTGTCTGTGTGTGTGTGTGAGTGTTTTGCAATTTTATTACATTTAGCCAACTGACACAAGTTCTGGTCAACTATTGATCTTAGGTGGTGTACCGGGTGCAGTTCGTTATTCTGTCGGGATCGCCATTGTTGGAACGGGGGTCGACTATGCAGCTATAAAACTAAGGCCGGTATTCAAGAACATGTATGAATCTGTAACTGCTGGTAATGACAAGAAAAACACTTGGTTTAAATGGCCTGAATGGTTACCCATACAAGTTCTTGATGAGGAAGCTCAAGCTGCAAAGCGTGCCCGAGAGGAAAGTCTGCGTGCTCGGATTCGTGATCTAACAAAAGACGAGTCATAGAAGATGCTAGGTTTTACAGTGTGGCCCTTCTCTGCTTTTCCATTACCTGCTAGAGTAGAAAGCAGAAAACTGTTGGTCTTGTTAAGCATTTGTTAAGGTATTCAAGGCGAGTAATTTTGATCTGAAAGATATAGTCAGGGATAACAATGAGGTCTGTATTATCCTTTGGGTTGGTTACCGTGAACTTCTTGAACCAAGTTCGAATTCGGGTTTTCAGTTTGTAAAACACTTATTATATTACTAGTTAATTAGTTTTATGAAGCTGGAAAGAAAGTGAGAGAAATGGATGGAAATATATAACTTGCATAAACTATAGTACACTAACTTTAACAATAGTTAAAACCATTGAAGGTAAAATGAAAATGAAAATGATAAATGTGACTATTTTAGTGTCTTATAAATATGCTTAAAAATATGATACTGGCCCATATCAAACATTTCTAAAAATTTGATACTGATACATGACAAATCAAAGTTAAAGATTAAGTTGAAGATTAAGAGAGAAAATAAGTGAGTCCTATGTATCATCTATCGCATGTTGTGAGTTATATGTTTTAGGCATATGTGTATAGTGTATAGTTACAAAGTATTTAACATATGATGTCGAAATTCATTTATCTATTTAATTTTGAAAGGCTATTAAACAAAAGGGTTAACATAACCTGCTACTGCTATTTAATTTCTTTTTTACCTCAAATTCTTTTAAATGTACATAATATATCCCTTGTTTAAATGATTTTGTGAGGGGTTGCACCATCATCTAGCACTAGATTTGAAATTAGGACTTTAACGAGATATGTCACCCGGGCGTTGCCCCGGGAAACATTTCGTTCATTGTATGCGATAACATGTAAAATTTGATATCGACCTTTTTAACATTTCTTATATAAATATCCTCGTGCGTACTTGTACTTTTGAGGCTGGGAAAACCGTTTTAACCAATTGTATAAATATATAAAATTGACGAAGTTAACAAAATAATATTGAAAAATATATGTATATAAAATTTAAAATTAAGTAGATATATATGTATTGGATAAGAGATGTTTAGAAAATAATCAATTATAAATATATATATATGTCATAGAGTTGTATTCATGTGAAAACATAAAATTTGGTGAAACCCAAGGGCTAAATCTCAGCCCTTGGATCAAAACAGATCTACGGCTGATATTAAAAAAAAACACGGAGGGGTATTTTCGTCATTTGACACATTATCCCACTTCTTTGCTATCTAGTTCCAAACACACACACACACACACACACAGATCTCTCTTTCTCTCTCACTCCCCCTCTTGGAAAATCACCACTAACATCACCACCATCACCACCACCACCACCACCACCACCCCCATCGTGTTTAGGTCACCGTCGCGTTCCAATTGAAATGGCACAGCCATCATTTCCGTCGTCATCATCATCTTCATCAGTCATCATCAATGGATCTTGAGATGTTAATATTAATGAAGGATGTATTGAATACGAATATTATGACTTTTTGTTATGTAAATTCGAATTTTCTCAGGTGATAATCAAATGTAATTTGATAATATGTGATTAGATCTATTCTAACATTTGAACTTGTTAAATTTTATTAGTTATTCAATTGACTTTGTTGTTTGGTACAATATTACATACAAGGTGTTTGATGAAATGTCTAAACCAAAGTTTCTTATATATGATTTAATATCAAATCACATTTGATTGAGTATTGCATAAGGTGTTTGATGAAATGTCTAAATCAATGTTTGATAATATGATTTAATCAACTTTATGATTCTGAATTAAATTTTTTGGTGTAAAGGTTTGTGGATATAAACTCCATTTGTTTTGTGGAAATGTATGAGTAACATCAAATTCGATTTGTTATCTGTTATTGTTTACTTTTATGTTCATAATCATATTTGATTATGTATAGAGATTATAGAGATTTCTGTTTTTGTAACTGTATGTGTAAAATCATATTTGATTTTGTATATAGATTCTATAGATTTGTGTTTTGTAACTTTGTTTTGTACAATCAAATTTGATTTTGTATTGAGGTTTTAGTTACTTGTGTTCTTATGCCTAGAATCATATTTGATTTTACTCTTACAGTGTGAAAATCCTATATATAATGAACTATTCAAAATCAAAAATGATTTTACGCATACATTGTGAAAAACCAATTCAAAATCAACTATTCAAAATTCAAAAATGATTTTACGCATACATTGGGGAAAACCTATACAAAATCATATATGATTTTTTATAACACATTGAGACAAAACCAAATGAGTTCCATACAAAGAAAACCATTTAAAATCAAAAATGATTTTAAGAATAGAAAGAAAACCATTTAAAATCAAAAATGATTTTACCCATAGAGTGTCAAAACCCTATACAAAATCATATATGATTTTATTCATACATCTAGACAAAAAAAGTGAGTTCGGTATCATTAAACATATTCAAAATCATATATGATTTTGTATATGCTTCCGTACAAATAAACTTATTCAAAATCAAAATTGATTTTAAGCATACACTATGAAAAATTTATTCAAAATCATATATGATTTTACGTATAAATTTGAGACAAGGCAAATGAGTTCTATACAAATAAACCTATTTAAAATCAATTTTGATTTTATGCATACAGTGTGAAAAACTTATACAAAATCATATATGATTTTACGCATACATTGTCAAGAAAATATACAAAATCATATATGATTTTGTGTAGCACATTGAGTCAAAATGGCTTCCTTAAAAAGAAATTTATTCAAAATCATTTTTGATTTTACTCATAAAGTCTGAAAACCTATTCAAAATCAACTATTCAAAATAATTCAAAATCAACTATTCAAAATCAAAAATGATTTTACGCATACATTGGGGAAAACCTATACAAAATCATATATGATTTTTTATAACACATTGAGACAAAACCAAATGAGTTCCATACAAAGAAAACCATTTAAAATCAAAAATGATTTTAAGCATACAGCGTGAAATACCCATACGAAATCATATTTGATTTTATTCATACATCTAGACAAAAGAAATGAGTTCGGTATCATTAAACCTATTCAAAATCAAATTTGATGGAATTTCATTTGTTTGTGTAGATATATGGAATTTCATTAAACCTATTCAAAATCAAATCCAAGGGGGGAGTGTGATCACGAGGGCCTTCGGCCCCGCGCTTTAGTTTAGGGTTTGAAGTCGTAGGGTTAGCCTTTATCACGGGGGCCTTCGGCCCCGCGCTTTAGTTTATGGTTTGAAGTCGTAGGGTTAGCCTAATGGCTAACCCTACAACTTCAAACCCTAAACTAAAGCTTAATTTCTAATCAAAAATGATTTCACATGTATAATGTTAAAAATCAATGCAAAATCATTTATGATTTTATGCATACATTTTAGAAAAGTTGCATTCTAAAACCCTAAAAGCTAAACCCTTGGGGGCTAAAAGCTAATCCGAGGGGGAAGTGTGATTACGGGGGCTTGCGGCCCCGCTTTAGTTTATGGTTTGAAGTCGTAGGGTTAGCCTAATGGCTAACCCTACAACTTCAAACCCTAAACTAAAGCTTAATTTCTAATCAAAAATGATTTCACATGTATAATGTTAAAAATCAATGCAAAATCATTTTTGATTTTATGCATACATTTTAGAAAAGTTGCATTCTAAAACCCTAAAAGCTAAACCCTTGGGGGCTAAAAGCTAATCCGAGGGGGAAGTGTGATTACGGGGGCTGCGGCCCGCGCTTTAGTTTATGGTTTGAAGTCGTAGGGTACGATTCTAAAACCCTAAAAGCTAAACCCTTGGGGGCTAAAAGCTAATCCGAGGGGGAAGTGTGATTACGGGGGCCTGCGGCCCGCGCTTTAGTTTATGGTTTGAAGTCGTAGGGTACGACTTCAAACCCTAAACTAAAGCTTAATTTCTAATCAAAAATGATTTCACATGTATAATGTTAAAAATCAATGCAAAATCATTTTTGATTTTATGCATACATTTTAGAAAAGTTGCATTCTAAAACCCTAAAAGCTAAACCTTGGGGGCTAAAAGCTAATCCGAGGGGGAAGTGTGATCACGGGGGCCTTCGGCCCCGCGCTTTAGTTTAGGGTTTGAAGTCGTAGGGTTAGCCTAATCAAATTTGATTTCACATGTATAATGTTAAAAATCTATGCAAAATCATTTTTGATTTTATGCATACATTTTAGAAAAGTTGCATTCTAAAACTCTAAAAGCTAAACCCTTGGGGGCTAAAAGCTAATCCGAGGGGGAAGTGTGATCACGGGGGCCTTCGGCCCCGCGCTTTAGTTTAGGGTTTGAAGTCGTAGGGTACGACTTCAAACCCTAAACTAAAGCTTAATTGCTAATCAAATTTGATTTCACATGTATAATGTTAAAAATCAATGCAAAATCATTTTTGATTTTATGCATACATTTTAGAAAAGTTGCATTCTAAAACCCTAAAATCTAAACCCTTGGGGGCTAAAAGCTAATCCGAGGGGGAAGTGTGATCACGGTTAGGCTAACCCTACGACTTCAAACCCTAAACTAAAGCTTAATTGCTAATCAAATTTGATTTCACATGTATAATGTTAAAAATCTATGCAAAATCATTTTTGATTTTATGCATACATTTTAGAAAAGTTGCATTCTAAAACCCTAAAAGCTAAACCCTTGGGGGCTAAAAGCTAATCCGAGGGGGAAGTGTGATCACGGGGGCCTTCGGCCCCGCGCTTTAGTTTAGGGTTTGAAGTCGTAGGTCATGATGAATCCTGCGATGTATTGGTGATGAGTATATAACGCAGCTTGAGTAGTAAAGTCTTGTGCTATAAATGCATAAGCAGGTAATGAAGTTAACCCTACGACTTCAAACCCTAAACTAAAGCTTAATTGCTAATCAAATTTGATTTCACATGTATAATGTTAAAAATCTATGCAAAATCATTTTTGATTTTATGCATACATTTTAGAAAAGTTGCATTCTAAAACCCTAAAAGCTAAACCCTTGGGGGCTAAAAGCTAATCCGAGGGGGAAGTGTGATCACGGGGGCCTTCGGCCCCGCGCTTTAGTTTAGGGTTTGAAGTCGTAGGGTTAGCCGTTAGGCTAACCCTACGACTTCAAACCCTAAACTAAAGCTTAATTGCTAATCAAATTTGAGTTCACATGTATAATGTTAAAAATCTATGCAAAATCATTTTTGATTTTATGCATACATTTTAGAAAAGTTGCATTCTAAAACCTCTAAAATCTAAACCCTTGGGGGCTAAAAGCTAATCCGAGGGGGAAGTGTGATCACGGTTAGGCTAACCCTACAAAATTAAGTTTGATTTTGTGTAGGTTTCTTGCTATGGACTAAATTTGTTTTGTCTAACTGTATGCATAAAATCAAATTTGATTTTGTATAACTTTTTCACACTGTATGCGTAAAATCAATTTTGATTTTGAATGAATTTAGTGATATGGAACTCATTTGTTTTGTCTCAATGTGTGCACAAAATCAAATTTGATTTTGTATAGGTTTTTGAAACCGTATGCGTAAAATCAATTTTGATCTTGTTTAGGTTTCTTTCTATGGAACTCATTTGTTTTGTCTAAATGTATGCATAAAATCAAATTTGATTTTGTATAACTTTTTACACTGTATGCCTAAAATCATTTTTGATTTTGAATAAGTTTCTTTGTATGGAACTCATTTGTTTTGTCTCAATGTGTGCACAAAATCAAATTTGATTTTGTATAAGTTTGACACCATATGCATAAAATCAAATTTGATTTTGAATAGGTTTCTTGATATGGAACTCATTTGTTTTGTCTAAATTCTCTATACATAATCAACTTTGATTCTATACATAAAGTTGTAAAAACTGAAATCACTAAAAATATCAACACATAATTAAATTTGATTGTAGGCATATAGTCACAAACACACAGGTAACTATAAACTCAATACAAAATCAAATTTGATTGTACAAACAAAGTTACAAAATCAAAATCTCTAAAATCTCTATACATAATCAAATTTGATTCTAGACATAAAGTTGCAAAAATAGAAATCACTAAAATATCAACACATAATCAAATTTGATTATAGACATATAGTCACAAACACACAGGTAACTAAAAACTCAATACATAATCAAATTTGATTGCACAAACAAAGTTACAAAACACAAATTTAACAAATTCAAATTTTAGAATTGATCTATGTACAATCAGTAAATACGTATATAATCAAATTTGATTTAGTACATACATTTTGGTTTAGACATTTCATCAAACACTTTGTGGGCAAAACTCATTATAAAAATTTTAAACAACAACAACCAAAAATACAACTTCTTATCATATAAAAAACAAAAATAAGAGAAAAAAACTACAAATCATGGATAAAAATGGTTTGTTTATCCATTTTTTATATAAAAAACATATACTACATAAAATATCACTCTAATAATATCTAAAACATCATCTTCCACTTGTTGTTGTTGTTGCTAGTGGTTTGAGATGAAGATCCAGATTGTAGTGGTGGTGGTGGTGGTGGCGGCGGTCGGATATGGTGGTGGTGGTGGTGGTCACCGTCCAAGGAGGAGAAGAGAGGGAGGGAGTGTGTGTTTGTGTGTGTTTCCATCAGGAGGAGGAAAGGGGAAAAAAGTTTTTTTTTTGTTAAGCAAATTTACATATATGTCCCTCCGTGTTTTTTTTTTAATTAAGGCATAAGTTTCAATCCTAGCCATTGATTGAGATGATCAAATGGCTAGGATTTGGTCCTTGGGTTTCATGAAAAATTAAGGATTCAAATGAACATTTACCATATGTCATATACAAAAAGTCAAAAATAAGTAAAAATAATAGCAGCAGCATGCTTCGAACTCATGACTTCAAAGTCAAAGACATACCCTTCAACCAACCCACCAAAGTAGGTTGCTGTTAGTTATTTGTGTAGGTATATTATATATATTGAAACGAAAGTAGTAAATAATAAAAAAAACTGGCAAAACGCTGCAGGCATTTTAGGATATATATAATATAATTAGTCCGGTTTGACATGTACTTGTCTACCATGAGGACTTTAACCTAATCTATTGGTTGATAGTTTGCCGCACATACCACAAGAATTAAAGCTCAAGTGTCTATTTATTTGAAATTCCACATATGATCCGTTATGCTCATCTAAAATAAATTTGAAATTATATATATTGAAACGAAAGTAGTAAATAATAATAAAAAACTGGACGCTGCAGGCATTTTAGTATATATCTATATATATATATAACAATCCGAAACTTGGGTTCTACAGTGCCGGCTGGGTTGACTTAGTTGAGTTGTTTTTGGCTTAAGCCGGCTAAAGTGTTCTTTTTATCCAATCAAACCTTGTCAGCTTCACTCTTCTGTTATGAAATGAACAGACCTTTTTACTCTTTCTATTTTCATAGTTTCTTGTTAAAAAAAAGTTACACGGATGGATCCTTTGGTTTGCATGAATTTCATTAATCGTTCCAACTTTGAAAAATATTTACATTAATCATCCTCATAATCTTCATTTGGCTTCAATGTTATATCCTCGTAATCATCTTTAAAATACATGGTCATTAGTTTTGATATGTTATGTTATATCCTAACTCTTGTTTCTAATGTATATTAGTTGATGGCATGTACAATAATTTGTCCGGTTTTACTTTTCAGATTACAATGTGATCGCCAAAGTATAACAACGTACCAGGGGTGTCTCGAATACACCATAAAAAAAAATAAGGGTATAAAGAATGAACTTGGATTCATCTAACCAACAAATTGTTCTAATAATAGATACACGAGTGCCAATAAAAAAAAAGATACATGAGTAATCTCCTCCTCTACTAGAGGAGGAGTTCGACTGATGTAACAAAAACGTTGCTGTCAACTAGAGAGGATGTCCACATAGGATTTTGATGTCACAGGGTGATGAAATTTAGTAGGTATTTCGTGGTGTTTATTACTGTGTGAAAGTGTATAAAGTTGATTATGTGTATTTCCTGTGTATATGTGTATTAAATTAAATTTAATAATAAATTATATATGTGCACAGAGGAGAGAAGAAGAAAGATGTACTTTGCACAGAGGAGAGAAGAAGAAAAATAAGCGGGGTTTTTAAATTTTGAAAAAAAGGTATGTGTGTGAACAAATATGGACTCCTTTCTTCTCTCTCTTTTATTCTCTTACATTAAAAAAAAAGATGCTTTAATTTCCTTTTATTTATACAGGTTTTTATATTTAAGATTGTTATAGAGTTTTTTGATTGAAAAGAAGCTGAATGATTGATGATGAAGCTGAATCATTTTCCGATTTTAAGCGCTAAAGATGATGAAAGGTTTTGTTTTTCCCAATCCTTTTTTTTAACGATAATGTATATGGATGTTTTTTGAACCGCAATATATTAATCTTGGTTAAAGATATCTGGTTATTTTGTTTTTGTAAGTTTCAAGAATACCATCAAAAAATCTAAAAGGTTTTACAAGATTTTGGGGTTTTTTTTTGTCAGATATGAAATAATTTTTATGTTTTAGATATGAGTTACTTTTGTTGGATTAGTGTGTAAGTCATAACACAAAACTATACTACCGCTTACACACGAGCCTACGGGGTCACACACAATGAACACTTAGATACCCGGATAGATGTATATTGTATGCATTTATATATGATCACCAAAATAATTAATAAATAAATGATTTATTAATTAATTTATAAATAATGAGTTGGAGCTGGTACAATGTTGAATTACATATTCTTCATTTCAAGAGTTGGTTGCACTCCGTGTGTAAAAGCTTGTCTTATCATTTAAAGTATGATAGTATACAAATGTTTAGCCTGTTCCTTTCCTAGATGAGTTATTACAAATCAAATTGATATCTTTACTATAGATGTGGGGTATCTTAATTTTGGATTTGTCTCTTATTTTTCTCGGGAGAGCAACTATAAAATAAAGAAGTTTTAGTGTAGTACTTTTTGGTAGTACATCTAATGCTTCAAGAAAAACTTTCTTTCTTTTATAATTGTTGTCTACGGCTACATAATAAAAGAACCAAACTTGGAATTTGGTAATTTTAGTTTTGGTGATTAAGGTCTAGCAGCCTTTGGGTATTGTTTGAAGTGTTCGTGTGGATCAACTGTAGAGATATTCATATCATTGAATATTGTTTCATCCTACGTGTTTTCATCTACTCAAAAGGTATTATTCTTAATCTATCTTATTAAGACAACTATCATGGTGTAATTGGATCTTGGTGGAAATATTAATCGTGTGCATGTTTTTATAAAATACATGTTTGTATTTTTAGTCTTCCGCTGCGTTTATATAATTTAAAAGTACACACGAGGGCCTAGTATTTCCAACAGTGGTATCAGAGCCACTTTTACACCTTTTAGTTGTCAGGTGATTTTATTTTTGATAGAAAAATAAATCACCACTTTAAATTTCGAATTTAATTCTTATGGCTTGATTAGTTATTTTTATTGATTCTATATAATCCATGGTTGTACCCATGCATTGCAACCATGGACAAGCCATATGTAGTTTTAATGATGTAGTTATTAAAATTTGTTGTTGCATGCATAGCCCATGATGCCCTTAGCCTATGGAATTGTTTTGTTGTGATGATTGTTGATTATTACAACATTATAAATGTTGATTAATTTATTTGGGGCCATAGAAGCAAAAGTTGTATAATATTTATTTTTAATTTTCATAGTTGTATTTATATTTATTTTTATTGTAAGTATTAGACTAGTTGTACTTTTCAATTTAAATAAATGTAACAAGATGAAGATTGAAGATAAAAGATGCAACATGGAGTTTTGCTTTGAAGATGGTGTTTTCTTTATCAAGTCAACAACGTATGGCACAAAATCTCACTTGGTTCTTGGATTAAGTGGGAGTATAGGATTGTCCTTAGATTGACCTCTTGATTTCATATTGGCTCATGAAATCAAGCATAGGAATTTTGGGCTAGGCTATGTGTGTGTGATGCATGGTTGTGTTTTTTATTTTTGCGCTTATTTATAATTGTTGATTATAAAATATGCTAAAATGTTTTTTGATGGAAACATTAAATAAAAACACAAAATGAGTTTAAAGATTAAAATTGGTGATTTTAAAAATTAAACTCCAATGAGTTTAAAATATATTGTTTTGAAACTCAAATATATATATATATATATATATGGTCGACATCTTTTAAAACTGTTTTAAAGTGATACACGTTTGTGTATTTGTTATTTTTGTCTAAAATTAAAATATGTGATTTTATATTCTAAAGTAAAATAACAAACTAGAAACACAAACATATTCGACATATATATATATACTTGGTTAAAATGAGTTTTAACAAATAGTGTAACGAATCTTGTGTGCATGCAACATTCGTTAACACAAATCTATTTAAAATACCCGTCAAATTTAAGTCATGCCATCCAATCAGCTTGCAAACACTCCTCGTTATTTTTTGGTTACGGTGAGACCTAATCGAATTATAGCCACGAGGTGGATTTTTAGTTACGAGTGAGACTAGGCTAAATTTCCACAGTTTCCAAATTGGACGACTTAATCGTGCTCAAGGTAAGACCTGAGTTCGAGGCAAGGATGGGACAAACATGCCAGTAGATAATAGTGGTTTGTTAAACTACACATATCTCAAGGTCCCATAAAGATCTAAGAGTTGCACTAGTAATGCAATTGGTACCCGTTACCTACCAATAGACTCCATAACTGCTAGCTGATCAACAGATGTGGTTATGGAACTCTTATGTGGATCTTAGACTTTCGTAAATTAATTGTTTTAAAATATTAAAACTTGGGTAGTTAATTTATTAAAGTTTTCGTATCGAAAATACTAAAATAAACCTTACTTCTATTGTAGATGGCAAACAATCAAAATGTAAACCAAAATACACTCCGTTCTTTGTTGGAGAAGGAGAAACTCAATGGTACTAACTTCCTGGACTGGCACCGCAATTTGAGGATTGTCCTCAAATATGAAGGGAAGTTGAACAAAATTGAAGAACCCTTACCAGATCCTCCTGCCGAGACAGCTGCTGCTGCTCAGCAAGATGCTTATCAAAAATTGTTTGATGAGCAAGAGAAGATAGCTTTAATTATGCTTGCGAGTATGACTCCTGAAATCCAAAAGGAAATGGAAGATCGTACAGCATATGATATGATTACTGAGCTGAAAAATATGTTTCAGAAACAGGCAAATCAAGAGTTGTATGAAACTCACAAGCTTCTTCACACTTGCAAAATGGAGGAGGGTCAGTCAGTGAGCTCTCATGTTTTAAAAATGAAGAGCTACATTGACAGGTTGGAAAAGCTTGGAACTCCTATGCCAACTCTCTTGGCTGTCAATACGATTTTGGCTTCACTACCGAAGTCGTATGATAACTTTGTCATGAACTACAACATGCAAGGTTGGGAGAAGTCTCTGTCAGAGCTGCACGCGATGCTCAAAGCTGCTGAACAGAATGTTCCATCCAAGGCTCCAACTCTGAGCGTCCTGACGATCAAAAATGGAAGGGTTAGAAAGAATAAGCCGAATACTTCTAAGAAAGGAAAAGGCAAAAGAGTTGCTGGGAATAAGATTCCACCACCCCCTAAGAAGGAAAACCCAGCAAAAGACGCCGAATGTTTCCGTTGTGGAAAAGTTGGCCATTGGAGAAGGAACTGTCCTATCTACCTATCTGAGCTGAAAAAGGGCAAAGCTGGTGAGACTAGCAAATCAGGTATATCTCATATACAACTATACACTTTTTCTAGTGATTCTTGGATCTTTGATACTGGTTGTGGTACTCACATCTGTAACAATGTTCAGGGAATGAGAAGAAGTAAGAAACTGAAGAAAGGGACACTGGACCTGCGAGTGGGCAACGGGGGTCGAGCAGCTGTTGAAGCTATTGGCACCTATGAGCTTACTCTTCCAAGTGGCCTTATTGTTTTGTTGGAACAATGTCATTATGCTCCTACTATTATGAGCAATGTAGTTTCAGTTTCACGTTTGAAAGATGTTGGTTATGAACTTGCATTTATGCACTTTGGTATTTCTGTTTCTAAGAATAATGTATTTTATTTTAATGCCTATCCGCGTGATGGTATTTTTGAAATTGATATGCATGGTGTGACTTCAAATAATAGTTGTGTATATACTTGTACTGCCAAACGTGTCAAGCAAGACTTGAATAAGACCTATCTATGGCATTGTCGTCTTGGTCATATAAACAAACAACGCATTTCAAAACTCCAATCTGATGGACTTTTGGAATCAACCGGCTCTGAGTCATTTGATGTATGCGAGTCTTGTTTATGCGGAAAGATGACAAAGGCACCTTTCTCCGGTTTAGGTGAAAGAGCTAAAGATCTTTTAGGACTAATACATACTGATGTATGTGGCCCTTTTAGAACTATGTCTAGAAATGGTGAATCATACTTCATTACTTTTACTGATGATTATAGTAGACATGGTTATGTTTACTTGTTGAAACATAAACATGAAGTTTTTGAAACGTTCAAAGTCTTCCAAAATGAAGTAGAGAATCAGCTTGGAAAGACCATTAAAGCCCTTCGTTCTGATCGAGGTGGTGAGTATATGAGTCAAGAGTTTTTGGACCACTTAAAGAATCGTGGGATTGTCTCTCAATTCACTCCACCTTATACACCACAACACAATGGTGTGTCTGAGCGGAGGAATCGAACTTTACTTGATATGGTTCGATCTATGATGAGTCTGACTACTCTACCACCGTCTTTTTGGGGATATGCATTAGAGTCTGCTGCACGCATACTCAATATGGTTCCAACCAAGAAGGTTGAAAAGACACCACATGAGCTGTGGCATGGGAAAACTCCCAAGTTGTCTTACTTGAAAGTCTGGGGTTGTGAAGCGTATGTGAAACGTGACACTTCAAACAAATTAGAACCCAGAAGTATCAAGTGTAACTTTGTGGGATACCCAAAGGAAACAATGGGTTACTACTTTTACTACCAAGCTGAAAACAAAGTGTTTCCTGCTCGATTTGCTGAATTCTTGGAAAGAGATCTTCTCTTGCAAAAGGTCAGTGGGAGTAAAGTTGATCTTGAAGAAATTCAAGAACCACAGGGTGATATGCCTTCTGAAAATACTAGCAGTCCACATGTTGAATCTGAGCACACTATTGGTGAGTCAGAACATGTTGCACCTGCACTTCGTAGATCTGATAGAACTCATCGTATACCTGTAAGGTATAATTATGCAATTAATTCAGATGAGCCTTATCTAGGGGATTATGATGAACCCTCTAACTACCGCGAAGCCATATCGAATCCTGAATCCGATAAATGGCGAGATGCTATGAATGCAGAGATGCAGTCCATGAAGGATAATCAAGTATGGGACTTGATGGATCTTCCACCCAATTGTAAAACAGTAGGGTGTAAATGGGTCTTCAAGAAGAAGACTGACATGGACGGTAATGTAAACACATTTAAAGCTCGGTTAGTAGCAAAAGGCTATACTCAGACTCAAGGAATTGATTATGAGGAAACCTTTTCACCAGTCGCGAGCATTAAATCAATTAGGATACTTATTGCCATAGCTGCTTTTCATGATTATGAAATATGGCAAATGGATGTCAAAACCGCTTTCCTAAATGGCGACCTTAGCGAGGACGTATATATGGTTCAACCGGAAGGGTTTGTCAATCCTAAGCATCCTAATAAAGTATGCAAGCTTCAAAAATCCATTTATGGATTGAAGCAAGCATCCAGGAGCTGGAATCTTAAGTTTGATGAGAAAATCAAAGAGTTTGGTTTTTCTCAAAATCAAGATGAGCCCTGTGTTTACATTAGAGCTAGTGGGAGTAAAGTAGTCTTCTTGATCTTGTATGTTGATGACATATTACTTATTGGAAACGATATTCCAACTTTGCAGGATGTTAAATCTTGGCTTGGAAAATGTTTTTCCATGAAGGATCTTGGAGAAGCTACTTACATTCTAGGAATCAGAATCTATAGAAATAGATCCAAACGGCTTATTGGTTTGAGTCAAAGTACATACATTGACAAAATCTTACGAAGATTTAACATGCAAGACTCCAAGCGTGGAGCTTTGCCAGTACAAAAGGGCATAACCTTGAGCAAGTCTCAAAGTCCTATCACACCTGATGAGATAAGACGAATGAAAGGTATCCCGTATGCTTCGGCTATAGGATCCATTATGTATGCCATGTTATGTACTAGACCTGATGTCTCGTTAGCTTTGAGTTTGACGAGTCATTATCAACAGAATCCAGGTGAAGAACATTGGATTGCTGTTAAGAGCATTCTTAAGTATCTGCGGAGAACTAAAGAGATGTTCTTGGTTTACGGTGGTTTGGAAGAAGAGTTGAGTATTAAATGTTATACGGATGCTAGTTTCCAAACTGATCGAGATGACTCTCGATCCCAATCTGGTTATGTCTTTGTCATGAATGGCGGGGCAGTTGATTGGAAAAGCTCAAAGCAGAGCACAGTTGCACAATCTACAACAGAAGCAGAATACATTGCTGCCTCAGAAGCTGTCTGGATTAGGAAGTTCGTTGCTGAGCTAGGAGTAGTACCCAGCATTGAATCTCCCATGGAAATGTACTGTGACAATTCGAGTACTATTATACTTGCGAAAGAATCACGTGTACGTAAAGGTAGTCGGCACATTCTTCGAAAGTTTGACTACATTCGTGAAGTCATTGAGAGGAAAGCTTGTAACATCCGTGAATTTTGACCCATTGACTTTATGTGAAATTTGACTAACAATCTTGTTTAATGAAATAAGTGGGTCGTTGGGTGAATTAAATGACAATGTGTGTTGGTCGGGTCGTTGTATGTGTAGTCGGTATTTAAATGTGTAATTAGTTGTATTGTGGCTTGAGAGGGGAAACGGGTCGGCCCGTGGGTAGTCCATGACCCACCAGCCCCCCCCAAGACCCATTTCTCCCCCTTATCTCTTTTCCCCCTCTCATTTTCTTATCTATCTATCTCTTTCTCCCTTTCTCTCAAAGCAAAGCAAGACCCATTTCAATCTTCTTCACCATTTCTTGCATCAATTAGTGTTGGATCGATTATAACATAGAAATCATAGTCACTTTCATCTCACTTTCGTCTTATCAAAGAATCAAACCAAGTTCTAGCATCCTTTTTACCCAATTAGGTCAAATTTGGGTTTGAGCTCAAGAAGACGTTTTGGTAAGTTAAATTCATCCCATTTGCTTCTATTTATGCTTGTACTTATGTTTCTAGTCGTTTTTATGGGATTCCAAGATTTAAAAATGGTAAAAATGGAAAAATTAGGTTTAAATTAGGGTTTGAAGATTTGAGTATGATTTTGATGTTTTGGGTCAAGTTTGTGGATTGGGTTATGTTTAGTTATGGTTAGTGGTGTTTATTTATACTTCAAATCAAGTTATAAGGCTTTACAAATCGATTTGGGTTGGTTTGGGTCGTGTTTTAGGGTTTTGGTATTGTTCTTGCTGCTGGTGCTGCTGGTGTTCTGGCCAGAACTGGGCCACTGCGGCGCAGTGGCTTAGGCTAGCCCACTGCGGCGCAGTGGCTAAGGACTGGTCAGTTTGGGGTTAGCTCACTGCGGCGCAGTGAGCTTGGCAAAGGCTCACTGCGGCGCAGTGCCTTAGTACTGGTCCTGGTTCAGTTTAGCCACTGCGGCGCAGTGAGCTTAGTCCTGGCTCACTGCGACGCAGTGGATAGTTACTGTGATTAAATGCGTGTCAATTTTCAAATGTTAATAACTTCTAATCCGTAACCCCAAACAAGTCGTATGACCTATCGTTGGAATCATAGAGAGTCTATTTTCTTGTAGTAACACTCTTTTTGTATGAACCTTCTCCCATTTCTAAAAAGGTCAAGTCAAATGCGTCTTGTTCATACTCGTTTAAGTTGTGAATGTGTTTAGGGGCTTATGGCTTGACTTAATCGAGCTAAACCAACTTGTTTATGATTGTAGAGTTGACATTATGGTATTATGATGTATAATTATAGGTTGTGGACGTGTGGACCCTATTACTCGTTTGTAATTTATTCTAGCTTCTTTGCCGGGCAAGGTGAGTTTCGTATCACATCCCAAACTTTTCTTTACTAGTTGACTAATGCCGTTAAGTCAATATTGTGTGTGTCGTTAAGTCTATTTTAGATTTAATGTTTATATGTAGCTAATGTGTGTTATGTGTGAGGCTTGTAAGCCTAAATGTTAATGTAGTATAAATGTGTGTAATATGAAGATCAATGACTATGTAGTGACATTTAATGAAGGATTAATGATGTATATGGTCAATAAAGTAGTTTGTGACCAATAATGAAGGATTAGGAAGCTTGGGGGCTAGTTTTGACATGTGTGCAAAGTTAAAAACGGGTTTAGAGGCTTAGGGGTTGTCTTTAGAGAGCCATTATGCAGGTTTTCTTCCTCCTAAACAAGCCCTAGCTGATCCCTTCCCTTCCCCTCAAGTTTCTCGCTAGATCTATTCGTGTTGGAGCCAAATCGATCGTGCATTGCTTAGGTCTTGGATCTTTATCACCTAATACAGGTAAAATAGGTGTTCCTCTTTTGAGATATGATTGTTTGAGTCTTATATTAGTCTTAATCCAGGCCATAAGGGTTTGGGTTGGGTTATTAGATTAAACGTTCACCGATTTCATGTTATTCGGGTGATTAAATGATTGATTTATGAAGTAAAGGATTAAAAGATTTATAGGCTGAAAATAGATGATGAAAGTGCAATTAAATGGGTTAATTTTAAGTCCCCAGGTTGGATTTGGGGTATGGGTTCGTATGGAATTCGTTTGATCAAAGAACAAAGTGGGATTTCTGGTCGACACTCCAAGTGCGACGCACCACAGCCCAGTTTGGGTTTTTGGTGAACCCCGATATGCGACGCACCAAGGGCTGGTGCGGCGCACCTGGTCTTAATCTAAATTCCCTGGAAGATTGGTGCGACGCACCAAAGGGTAGGTGCGGCGCACCTATTGATTGATAAGTTTTTCTGATGGTTTTGTGCGACGCACCAAAGGTAGGTGCGGCGCACTCGTAGTTAATTTGAATTTCCCTGGAGGAATGGTGCGACGCACCACATGGAAGGTGCGGCACACCACCTGCCCAGATTTTACAAAAAGTGTCGTCTAGCTTATCTTTCGATCTTATACTTGTTCTAGGTTATTGGAGACACCTAGTCATCGTTGTATTGTGCTTGTAGCTTGTTATTAAGCTGTATCAAGGTAAGATACACTACTTTTGTCACGCTGAGGGTTCAACAAGCAAAGGTTTCATACTTATAACTTCCTTAACGGTAACTTATGATATATGTGGGTAACTCGGGTTACACGGGAGGTATTGTTAGAAATCCAAAAATGGTGTTAAAATGCAATTATTTTAACAATGGAAGGAGTATTAGTGAAAGTTAGTCAAGTGTATAAATACTCCTTTCCATACCCAAAATTGTAAGCTTTTCCCCCATTTCCTTAATTAATCACAACAATTCAACCTCAATTCTCTCTGATCTTCATCTTCAACCTCCAAAACACACACTACACCTTTTCACACACTAACTCCATTTTTGCACAAATCAAGCTCAAATTTCTACTTAACAAGTGGTATCAGAGCAAACATGTAAAGATCGTTTCATTTCCTTGTTAACATAAGATCGTTTCATTACCTGGTTAATCAAGATCGTTTCAATTCCTGGTTAATCAAGATCGTTTCAATTCCTGGTTAATCAAGATCGTTTCATTTCATAATCTTACCAAGATCGTTTCATTTGCAATAATAAATTCAAGTCAATTTTTCAAATCTAATCAATCTCTAATGGCTTCTCGTGAAGCATTGGCATTGGGTTCAGATACAAGACCTCCAGTTCTCTACCGTGGTTCTTACGGACTATGGAAGAAACGATTCATGGACTATGTGGAAAGTCAAACAAATGGTCATATGATGAAAGATTCCATTCTGAATGGACTTGCTGTTCATCGCCATCCCACCACTAATGCAGTTATTCTAACTCATGAACTTTTGAATGCTGAGCAAAAGGATCGAACAGCTGCAGATAACAGAGCAAGGTCATGTTTATACAGAGCTCTACCGGATGAAATCTATGGGTCTGTTGATTCTTATGATACAGCAAAGAGATATGGGATGAGGTGGCTAGACAGATGGAAGGAGCTGACGTGACTTCGACAATCAGATTGACCAACATTTTGACTGAGTTTGACAACTTCTCCAAAATGCCAAATGAATCTCTTGAGGCAGTTTACTACAGATTCTGCAATGTCATAAATGAACTGAGGAAGAACAATGTCAAGAAAACTGAGATTGAGTTAAACATCAAGTTCATCAAAGCACTTGGTCAAGAATGGGAAGATTTTGGAACCCAAATCAAGCAACATCAAAACCTGACCAAGTTCACCATTCATACTCTATATGAATCCTTCAAACTCAATGAA